>JAMPIV010013602.1:0-201016 GCA_024509875.1 Oreohelix idahoensis
TTACACCCTAATTCAAAATAAATAAATACAACCATACAACATATTCACTAACTAAAATTAAACCCTCCTTCATCACACAAAATTTACATTTAAAATTAAATATACTATTCCAATATAATTCAACATACACAACTTTTATATCTATTCATAACCCCTTATTTCCCCTCAATACTTCTTTTTCCCTAAACATAAAAAATCTCCTAAAATCAATAATTCTACCAACTCCACTCTATACACAACCTCCTCCATATTTATCTAAACCACAAACCTATCCCTTCCCCTCACCCAACCATTTATCAAAACCCAAATTAAAACCAATAAAACACTACTTCCACCACAAAAACTCCAAAATACATACATCCTATCAAAATATAACAATCACTTAATTCCCATAACATTTTTTCATTCATAACTAAAATAAATACCTAATGTAACCCACCAACTATTCAAAAAACAATAAAACCAAAATAAACCCCTAACTAAAACCCTATATAATTAAATAACTAAACAATAATATAATAATTATTAATATTAACAAATAAAATAATCCCCCACATTACACCCAACATAACACCCCACTTCACCCACCTAAAAAAAAAACTAACACACACAACAAAAATCCATTAACCCCATTTAATTATAATTTCTTACAATCTAAACAACACAATTAACAATTTTCAAACTATCACCACAAAATACATCTTAACACCAATCACTCTCACCAATAAAAATAATATAAATTCTTTAATATCAACAATAACTACATTAACCCAAACCTTCTCACCACATAACAATCCCATTCATCCACCATCTACATATAATCATACATACCATCTACATTCAAATCATCCCTCTCCAAGAAATTCTTACTCACCCTACATATTTCTAACCACTCCCCTTCACCCAACCTTACCCCTTAATATTTATATCCCCCTATACACCACAAACACAAAAACTTAACCATTACACATCCTACACCCCTACCCATCACTCAATCCCACTCCCCCTCCAAAACTATCCAATCATTAATTACTCTCTTCTACCCATCATCTCCTTCCAAACATTATCACTACACCAATTAAATATTCAAACCAAAAATACGCTCAACCACCAATAATAATAAAAAACTTCCCTTCACCATTAATCCTCCCATTTATTAAACTTTACCACACCACTCCATCCCATATACCTCCAAAAATTCCAATACTTAACCACTCCCATATATTACCTCCATTTATATCCTTCAATATACACAAACTCCCCCCCATATTTATCTACTTAATATTCAAATACCTTATCTAATATCTCCCATATTCCTAAATACTTAGGGACTACGGAATACTTCTATAGTAATCTCGGACAATCCTGACCATTAACCTTGACTCTCCCACTACTGTAAATAACAAATTAAATTTCCTCATATGGACACTTCACCTCCTAATACCAGACATAAAAACCTATCCCTGACTCCATTATCTAGACAATTAAAATAAAAATCACTTATGTCCTCCACTCATTATTAACACTCTTAAATTTCATAAACCTCCAATGAAAACTTACACAAAATCGATAATCACAACACTTCGGCATCAACTTACCAATAACTGTTGCCGACATTTACCTTGATAAATCCATGGGTTTAACTAAACATTTACCCATAAGTGAATTCATGGGTAACACAGCTGACCTAGATAAAGCACAGTTCTAAACATATATAATTACTGCACCTAATAGAGAAAATATAATAGGGACAAACTAAATAGCCAAACTGACTATTCAATTAAGGATCCAGACATAAAGCATATTGAACCTAGAGACTAAAAATGTAGGTGACGGGACCAGACAATAAACGGCTTATCATTATCCATAACCACACTTTCTTTCAATTAAAACATAGAAAATTAATAGCCTAGTCGTACATTTTTGTCACAAAAAAAAAATGGTAGGCTTCACGACAACCTATAACCCAATCCTCAGCGCACCTAATACGGAGTTTAGCAGAGAAGGCAACTATCCCAAATAAATTATCACCGGGGCAACGTTCATAATGACTACACATACAAATTTCCCCCCAAAAACACCATACTTCTAATCCACTATCAACATTAGCTGACAAACTCAAGTACACACGAAAACTTTTAAACTCAATACATCCAATACCTAGTTCCTTACTTCTTCCAAATTTTCTAAAAAACATAAACTATTAGAACACCATAATCTCAATCAACTCCCTAATTACATACAATACTATCCATTCTATCTCATCTTATCCTCACTTCTTAACCTTATTGCAAAAAACTACAATTGGGTGTATTATACAATTTCATACTTCCATATACCTAAATCATGTATCACCATTAGATGTTAAATACTTATACTATGTTTCATCTAATCCACTTTTATTAGAGAAAAAAAATAATCCCTTCGTCAACAATTCATTCATAACTCCAATTAATTAAAATAATCCCCCCATATTCAAACAGAAGGGGACTACAAATCTAGACCAAATATAAACACTATACTTTTTACCAACATAAACAATATTACCCAAAACTCATTACCCCCTCTTTCACAATAACATTAACAATTCATAATAAACTCCCAGCAGGGGGATAACACCCTTCTCCTCCACATCATTAAATCCCATTACCTCACATAATTAAACCCCCACACAACCAACCCACCCTACAAACATCGGTTTCAATCAACAACAATTACACGGTAAACCCTTATTACCAGGCCTTTTCCAAACACCTTCTAGTCGCCATTTACTAAACACCATACCATAAACTAATGCAACCAAATACACTATACCTATCTCCCACATTCCACTTCTATAAAAACCACTGTTTACAATCCCAATTATTTATAATTACACCCCTTTAAACTTCGTGCTCCCCAAAACATTCTTAAATCTCAACAAATCCGGGCATCCTATTTATACATAAATAACATTTAACAAACCCAAATCCCACCAATAAATCACCACCATCACCTTCACCTCATCACGGAAGGGTTCTACAATCCCATAATACCACTTCTCCAATACCTCCAATCAATTCCACCAAAGAGTTTTATTATTCCCACCACCTTCCTAACAATTCCAAACCCTACCTCAACTCATCAAATTCTTGATCAAAACATAATCAACCCATAACCTCACCTCATCTTATACTCGCCAACTACTTATAAACACACAAACAAATCCCATAATATAACAACTATCCACATATTATATATATACTATATATACCCCATCAACATATACCATTCCCAATATATTACTATATAATCACTTCATCATACTAAATTTAACAAATATCCAAATTTTTTTTAACTCACAATCATACTGTGTACACTTTCAAACGTTTCAATCACCCCTAAAAAATCCTAATGGTCACCAATCTGTCCTTCTTCACCACATTACATATACATATAAACCACCTACCCAAACAATACTCATTCCATCTCACTATTCAATTAAACTACACTACTTTAACACTGATACATTCTCTCCAAACAATCAATTCCTATGGTATAAAAACCTCTGTAATCATTACAAATTTTTTAACCCATATAATTTAAACAATGGTATATTTCCTATGGTCCTCTCTGGGTATCTAATGTACAAATAACATATAATTCAATACAAATCAATCCCGTGCCCTATGCCTCACACTAATCGTTCACTTAACCTAAATAATACAAACTTCAATAAACAACTATATCATAATAATGGTTCAACACTCTGCCATGTAACAATAAAATATTATGAATTTAAGAACTCATTGTCAATCATTTCTATGGTCCTACATCTCTGTCGACCCCACACTAATAACATATAACCGCAAAACAGGGTCAATTGTAAACTATATGTTTTGTTCACTACTACCTGTAAAAACTTAATCTTCATTTATAACCAACACACCAATCATTTTCTGTTCACAACCTCATGTGTCAATGTAAACAAAATAACTTATTAATTATAAATACAAATCAAAAACTCTATTCCGTATGGTCATACAATCTGTTCAAGTGTAAAAATCAAATAATTCAACAGTCAAATGCGCGCGCCAGTCTAGTCGTTCGCGCAGTACAAACGTATTAGTATAATCACCGCGCCGCAACTCAACTAACCCCTCCGTCAGGTAATTATTAAATCTCCCCAATAATGACTCATAGGCGCGTATATTAAAATAGCCGCAGAATATGTAGTGGCCCGCGCTATTCTATCTAAAAATCTTCCTTAAAGGTTTATTTCTCCATTTTGTTTAAGTTTAATAATTATGAACACTTATAATATTTTTGTATGTTATAAATTTATTTTTGTAAAATTTAATGATACTATCAAAAACCACCAAACTCCAATAATTGAAACTAAAAATATCGTAATATTAAAAATCTAGTTCACTAAACATAAATTACAATCTCTTTGTTCATATTTCGCTCATCAATAAATTATTTCTTCCGTCTGTAATAGAGAAAAAAAAAAGAGTATTTTGTATGTTGTCCACCATTTTAGTTAATTTGAGAGATATCCTACTTTATTGAAGTTACCATTTAACAAATCCATCCAAACTCCCCATCACACCTACATTTTGAATTGTTTAGTAGAAAAGACCGATTACCTAACCTTCTAACTTTGGATTATTACAGCTAGTTCACGCAGAGTCTTTTTTAGCCCCGGCTACCAGGTGATGTTTTTCAAAGACGTCGTTTTTATCTAAAGACCAGCACAGGGGGATACATAATCAGGCAGGTTGTAAACAACAAACAGGCCGACCAAAACGCACGGGCATAACAATCGTTTCCCTATTAGGACCGGCAGGCCGCAGGTCCGCCCCCAGGGGACCGTATTCGCGCCCGCCAACCGCAAGGTTTGTTAAAGCGCCGGCGGTATCCCAACGAAACAAATAAACTATTCTACCGCCATCGCACTCACTTTTACGTCCGGGGGCATCCCACGCAGGTTTAGGTTTTATTCAGCCGCATTTTCGCCGCCAGCAGGAGCACGCGCGGCGCCTCGCACGCGGCGCGCCCGCCCCGCAGGTTTGTTGCTCTCCGTATCGTCATCGAGCCTAATTTTCCCCAGGTCCGCGGCCAGCGCCCGGCCCCCCGAGCAAGCTAGTCAGGTAAAAAAAAACCCATCGAATGGTCGCAATCGCAATCCACGCAGTAATGTTGGCGCCCGCCGTACACGGCGCCCAGGGTTTTGGTCCGCAAGGTTTTCAGCTACAGCGCAAACCTCATACTCAACGTCAGGCGCCGGCAGACCTCAAGGGTAGGTCAGCAGGTGGTAATGTTTCGCAGGTGGTTTTTTACATTTTTTTGTAATCTTTAGGGTGAAATTATTAATTATCCGCAGGGTTATTATTAATCTTTTCCTATAAAAATCACTGCTGTCACATCTATTTAACGCGTGATTTACTCGAGGTACCAATGTGTTATCTAATTAACCAGTACTACCCCCCTGCCCCTTATGGTATATATTTTTACTACCAAGAACCCCCTTAAAAAGGACCCCCCTACTTAATATCTATAAAAATTAAATAATCCTAATATTAAGTCTATTTTAAAACAATTCACTTCCAGTAGAATTAAATTTGTTAAAGGCAATTCCCCACTATTTGAATTTATTAACCCCCCAAATAATTAATCAGTTTATAAATAATCCATAGGCAACTCAACGTATTTTTTATTTAATAATACCCTATTATCTTCTATCCAAAAAAATAATAATAATATACCCAAAACCATAAAAAAAATAATAAAACTAAAACCATACAAAAATCACCAATCATATCAAACAATTATTAAATACTATAATTATAGCAATATACAAGATAGTGCATGAATTAACAAAGCTATACGAGCAACAGATCACTGATGAGTGTAGCATAAGATCAAATAAGTTAAATTAAGCTATAGCATCATCGCGCAAGAGGACATTAGTAAAGACAACATATTAGGAAATAACAGACAGACCTAGATTGCTGTAAGAAGTGTAATCAGGAAAATAGAGTGACGAGAGGGCGACAATATTTAACAGAACATGTGGGCATCTATGACGAATAATCGCGTCCATCACGGATGATCCGGGGCGAACGAGCGGAATAGCTACTCACCAGTGAAATGAAGCTTAGAGCATAGCATAAACGAGATATATCTCGAGCTCTTCAAAAGCATGTACTTTGCATGGCGTAAGAGCATTTTGGTACTTTCCATAAAAAATGTCTGCGCAGCGAGAATGGAACCGAATGTAGCTTAAGAATGGGACCAAGACCTAAGCCAACAATTCACGGTCTAAAACCGAGAGAATGTCCATCTGCCGGCATTAGCTTCCGTAGAAATATACATTAGACATGGATGCAGAGATCCTGACGTATTCCTGCATTATGATTGGCGCGCAGGCCAATGCCCAGGGAGTGAATAGGGGCAATCACAACGAAGACAGAAAGTCTTATCAATCGTTTGTGGAGAAGTTTCTATAAGATAGTGTAAGAGATGAGAACGGAAATTCTGTAAACCGTTAGTGATACAATGTAATTAGTTTTCAAGTCTTGGGACCAATGCACCATAAAAAAAGAGACAACCTTTTTATTCAATAACTTTAGAAAGTGGTGCCATAATGGTGAGTAACAGATTCTCAAATAAAGCTTTCCAAATAATTGTATCAATGCCCAAGAGACGAACGCACTCGGGGCAGGATGCTTTTTTCGTCGTCGTGGACCTGTAGGGATATTTAATCTCTCGGTGAAATATTTTGGGTCCTCTGTCTTCACAGACCAGGGAGACAAGACAGCCCGATGACCGTAGAAGGACGATTTCACGTAAACCCAACAAAAGCTTAAGACAGGTAAGTACAGTCAAACTATTGGCTCAACGAAGAGATGGGAAAAGCAATTCGCTTTGAGTACCCAAATATGTTCCTCCGGCAGTAATCGCTGTGAAAAGACAGAATTCGTCTAAATATTGCATGTACAATCTGCGCCGAACTGATAGAAGTACGTCGCATCTGCTGCACAAAAGAGCTCTGTGAGTGCGGATCATGAGCCCGAAAGGGAGCATAAATTTCCACTGAAAGCAGACACCCCTAGTTGTAGAAAAGTGGCATGTATGAGCGAGGTTTTGGCGTGTTCCTCAAATGTGGACTTGTCAATGAATCCTTGTCGACAAGTCTAGTGTATAGTAAGAGAATCTAGCTATTAGGAAATGTCTAATAATAGAGTCATCTAATAAATTCATGAGTGTGTTCAGTCATTGCGAATCGAATCGTAACTGTTCGTAGAACTTGAGTTTAAGTTGCGATAGTGTCAACGCAAAGGGGAAGTACTTTGTTATTGTCTGTTCTTTCTAACAATAACTTATCGACGAAGAGATAACAGAATTGGAATGGTTCAATTATTTGCAGTTGTAAAGCATTTCAGACCAAATCGCTTTCGGTCGACTTGTGGCTTGAAAAGGTGAACTAGGTATTGTGGGTAGTCTTTCTCTAGTCGGAGTTACGAGCAGTAAGTAATATGTCAAGTATTATGGCCGTTCGAGTGTTTCCAGGATGTACTAAGGGGTGACATCCTTGGAATGAATGTGGAGTCGGTAGAAGATGTACGGATGACTGCGTGTGACCTCCAAAGACAAGTTCGAAGAGAATTAGTTAACGTCTCTCCACGATTCCGAAGAATTCAGTGGAATCGTGCGAGGAAGAGGTTAAGGGAAAGGGGGACGTCATGAAAAAAATAGTTTCCTCAGACCTCATCCTGTATAGGACGTACAGGGTAGGATAAGTGAGTCCGAAGTTGGTCACGTGTCGAATCCTTTGCCGTCCGTTCGGCCTTAAAAATAGCTTGCAAATATCAGTACGTCAAAAACTCTGTTTAGCAAGATTAATAAGTGAATGGTATTTAAATGCCTTCCAACCACAGTCGACAAAAGAGTGGGGACAACAGGTCGAAAATTTCGAACTATAGTGTATGGACCTTTCCATGAAATGAGTAAAGATCGATATTCAGGGCTGCTTGAGGAATGTTAATACATATGTCAGTGAGCTCCAGGAACAAAGTTGAACGAATGCCGTCCTTTTCTTGTTAGTGCAAATACGCCTAGCTTTTAGCTTTTCGCAATATCGTGGAAGATGAAGTTTGCCCTAACCGGCGCACAGTTCTGAATAATCATTTTCTTCTAAGAGCAAAGACATATTCATATGAAATTAGTGTGTAACATCGTCAATATTATCGGAGAGAGAATCAAATTGGTGAGAAGCGAATGACAATCGGACCGCGGCGGTATGCGCGCCAGAAGACAAGTTCGAGGAGTGAGAAAACACTGGAATTCTCTTTTGGGGTTAACTTATCAGCTAAGGCAGAAGAGTACTTTGTCAAGGTAAAGGGGACCCAGTCCCAATCTCAGATGATCTCTCGTTTAACAGATGTAAGGGGTGAAGATCTTTATTGTGCGCGTTGTTAAGACGTACTACGGGAGAAACCGCAAGCCATTGGACATTGGATGATAAATACAACAGTGATAGACCTTTTAAAAGTCAAGCTTACCATTACCTTGAGACATACGACTAGGCCTAAATAACTTAGTGTGCCGTTAGGAGCCGACAGTATGAGGTCAGCCGTGGTGAGAGAAATCCCAGACAGAAGAGAAAATAAATAGCGCAAAAGCAAATCCGCGAGATCTACAGTTGTGATGCTGCTCGGACAGATGAATAGGCCTCTGGCCAACGCCGTGCACTTTAGTGAGGAGGTGTGGCCACGCAGTGAGGTATAAATTAGGAGTCCCTCCGTTGGGCTGACTTAATTCTTTGAACTGACCAATAGAATGTACTATAGCCATTTTCTGAAACGGCCGAATACGAAAATCTGCAGCCAGAGAGTAGGTGGGAGCAGCATTGTGTCACGGAGCCTCTAGACTTTACCTCTAGGCAAATTGTGTGAATGATCGCAATAAGAATTGGAATGTGCTTTATTCACGAATTGCCAAAAAGAGGATACGCAAGGACCTATTTGGTAGTTCATGTAAAAAAAAAACACAGTGTGTCCAGCAGCACTTAGATCGTTAGTCATGGGCAGAAGAATAAGGCTCTCATGACACATAGGCACAAGAATTGCGTGAGTGCATAGACTTTACCGAGTGTTTGTGTGACCATAGTCGTGGTACCGGATAAGTACAATACTTCATAGGTTGATATACGATTTGGGTTGGATTCGTAATCCGCGTTAGGGAACCCCTTTCTTTTGCAGAGAAGAGAAGGAAATTCTAGACAAAGACGGATCCTCTTCTGACGCGTGTTAACAAAACGAAACGTAGTCTATGGAGAGGAGTAACCAGAACGGAGGCGCTCCGTCTTGTGCCAACAAACCGACATGAAACCATAATCATAGTAAGATTTTGCGATTGATTCACTCTTCTGCCGCAGCATGAAATTTTTGTCTTGTCCATTTCATCTTGAATTTTCTTTCACAGCAGCAGCTTGAGCAGTTTCCCCTCATCCTCACAGAAGCTTTAGCTCTTTCGGCACTCGCACATCAGCAGCTTGAGCTTTTCCTCTGACCTCAGGCATGCACTTGATCGTATTTCTCGCCTACCCTCAGCAGCAGCTTAGCTTTTCTCGGGAGCCACAGCATCAGCAGTACGTTTTATCCTCTGGTATTCCTCTCGCAGCCTCAGCAGCAGGGCCATGAATTTGGCGAACTTTTAAATTCTCAGCATCTATGGCTTCTTTAGTTCAGCTTCTGGGGCGTACAATCTTTTACCTTGTGTCCTCGTTTATAGTGTTTTCTATTATTCATTCGTGAGCTTTACATGCCAATGGGTCGAATTGGAGTTTATTATGTACTGATTGTCAGGAGGTCTACTTACATTTCGTTTACCGAGTACTTACCAAGTTTGAAGCCCCTTGCTGGTGGATTAAGAAACGCCAAATTAGACATTCTGTCTAAAGAATCATGTTAACCTGAAAAATTCAACAGTGGCTTACCTTATCGACATCACGAATGGTAGATGAAGTCTGTAACGAGCGGAGAAGACTTTGTATACTTAAGCTTCACATTTATATTTTTCTCTAAACGACTCTCTTATTGCGAATAATCAAAGACCTGTGAGTGGGGAGTTATCGATGATTATAAGTAACGAAATAGCTCACAATAGGTGACCTTGGTGAAAATGAGATAACCTTTATAGAGCCCAATCACTGTGATGGGGGCCGCAAGGTAAGAGCGTAATTCTTTATTTTTTATTTTTAAAAACAATAAAAACGTTCAGATATAAAAGTTTTATGAAACCCTTGTGTCTGCGAATTTTCTTTTGTGGACAACAAATCTATTAGCAAAGGAAACTTTTATAGAACTGAACACGAAATATTAATATTTATTAACAATCGATCGTATATGAAGAGGTTTACCTTTTTAATAATAATAAATACATGACGCACGGGTGTGTATGTATGTAGACTGGGTGGTAATGACAACTAAATGTTAGTACAGAACATAAAGATACAAAGACAGAAGATTAGGAGACAGAACAATAGACCGGAAAACTGAGTGTGATCGTCGTGGGGCAAGTCAAATAAACAAAACAGCTAAAAAGTGAAAGAAAATTTTACAAGGTGACAACAAAGTGTAACAGGATAGAGTCCTGCTAAAGGGAAAAACAAGGGAACAAAAGCAAACACTGTTAAAAACAAAATGTGTAAAGAAATAAACGGAAGGTGGAAGGAGAGAAGGGGGAACGAGAGACAAACAGAGGAACATAATCGAAAATCGAAAGAACGTGAAAAAATAACGAGAAACAACACTAACCCATGTCGTCACACGGGAGCAAGCAAAACGACAAGAGTGCAGACAATGAGTCGCCAGGCAAATTCCAATTAGTGAAATTGCGTAGCCGCAAACGGGGCCGACGCTCCTAGGGGCAATAGATGACCTCTATAACGTTGTATGTTATCGTAGAGAGGATTAGCCAGCCTTTAAGCCCAACCAAAACCCGCAAAAGCACACGAGAAACAGAAATAACACAACAATAGAGCAGGGGAGTAACAGAAATAGCAATTGAATGTGGTTTTCACATGAAAGGAAAGAGAAAAAGCGGAAGTCACGAGCATGATATTGACAGAAACTAACTAGCTCCTTGCGAACAGAGCAGAAACAAAATGTCAAGCGCGCACGGGGGGTGAAGACAAAGCCCACAGTTGCATAAAGTTGTATTCGCGAACAAAAGTGTACCCATGAACCTTCTCAAGGGAACAATGTAGGTTCTTGTTGCACATGCGTAATGGATTTACAATTTGTCCGGACGTACGTGGGAAGAACAGAACACTTGTGATCCTCGAACAATGTAAGCATTAATGAAGGCGTAGAAAGTCCTTTTATGTTGTACGTTAGACGTGGTGTGAACGACCACTGGTAGACCGTTCACAAAAAAAGAACGTGTGGTGACTGTTGGGGGGGGTCGACTGGAGTTATGCAGCCTGGAGTTCGGCACGTTAGCAAACGTCTCGATCTGAACGTTCAGTACTTGTCCATTGTTGTTTGTTCATGTAGCCATATGGTTGCTGAGCACATATTATTTAGATCAACAGTCAAAGAATCTATTTTAAACGTTTCCTGTTAGGCCAAAACTTTGGAAGTGTCGCTGATTTAGTGTGTTTGTTCTCGAGCTTACCACCGAAGGTTTATTGGTTAAGCAAAAAAATTATCACGGACCGGGGGGGCCCAAAAGGTCCCCAATATCGCAACGTAAATGTTAATTTCCACGGCTCTGTCCAGTGAGGTAGTGCCGAGGAACCCACAATCAAAAGGGATGTTAATGTGCACTTCGTCCTTGCTCACGCAAATAGAGGCCCCATTAAATGTAAAAGATTTCTTGACAACACTGGATGATGAAGTCCATTCAGCATTAAACGATCGCAATGTGTAAAGTAGCGCTTAGGGTTGACCTTTAATAGGGCTGTTGATTGGCTGTATAGGAATGGATTGTATATAGCCTCGGAGCCCCTGCGACTCGAGAGCTGGTCCAGCGGCAGTGAGACAGATGAAACTGGGGACAAGGGGGCGTGAACTTGTTCTTTTTTCGGAGAGGCTGAGTTATAGATAAAGGATGCACTCAGTGACAGGAAGACAGCGGATACAATGTTGATTTGGTGTGTAGGATCCTTGTGCGTATGAGTTTGAGTAGTGGGTGCAAATGCAGGTCGAAATGTGTTTTAGGGCTCGTATGAGTTTGTTGTAAGGTGCCCGACCCAACCACTCACAATGCAGGCTAGGTCGCCAAGGGGAGAGGGGCTTGAAAACAGCAGCTGTGCACATTTCGCAGACCAATTTATTGACGGAAACACACCAAAGTGGCGGCAGACGGGAACAGTGGAACAGACATTGTAAACAAGGTCCATGCCTGACCGGGAGAATCGTGTTAAATAATACATCAGGTGCGTTTCAAAGTGCGGAGGTAAACATTGGCCAGATATTCGTCAATGTCAATAATAGTTAGTAAATCAATACAGTTCAACAATGTCGCGCCTTAAAGATCTCTGACTAAACGCGGGAGCAGATACCTTAATCACCAGACACATAGTTATTACAAAACCGTAGGTGCAGTTGCCGCCTCCGAATATCACATAAGTCATGGTGCATTAGTATAAAGGATGCCGAAAACACATGGCTGTGTACGATCAGATAAGCAGGTTTACCATCAAAGCGCCTTCGATAGAATGCTTAAGTGGAGCGATAAATATGCCGTGGAGTAGATTGCTGTGCTATCCCACAATATAACGATCGGGACACTGGATTCTTGATTTTATGAAGACTAATAGACGTTGGAATTGGTTACCTTTGAGGCACGAGAAATATAGAGTTCTGTTAATGTAGGTACCGAGGAGAGCTGGGCAGTTCACAGAGCTAGGGTTATCTTTCATAACATGTTCTGCCAGCGCGGGAAAGCGTAATAATGGGAAAAATGACGTGGTATAGGAGGCTTTAAGGGGCCCGAAACCACAGAACATGGAGCTAAGAACCTTCTGCTGTCGGAGTTCCAACCTCACAGGAGATTGCGAGCGGATGGGTGAAAAACTGCCAGTCATGCAGTACACTTCGAAGATCTCCCCGAAAAACACAATTGGACTTTCTTGTCCCTGTCAAAACCAGGACCAGCTCCGGCGAGCCGGAATCAAACGGCTCGAACATCTGCGCTTAAAAAAAAGCGCCGTCGCATGGTGCGAGGTTTCGCCGCGGGAACTGTTTGATACCTTTGTGAACGAAAAGCCGGCAATAGGACCGCGAGAAAGGTAGATAAACCCAAAGTCACCTGACAGACAGCAAGCAAATTGACGCGCGAATAATTCCACCTAACAGATGATGAAAAAAAAAATATACGAAACCAAGAGATCGATAGTAGAGATGGAAACGTCAATAGTAAAGTGACAGCAACGGATGGACGCCAAGTCCAGTATATGGCCACAGAAGACATATGGAAATAGCAAAGTGTGGCCGACAAAGGACATAGAAACGCACAGCGGAAGACACTTCCCATCGAAGGATAACTGTGAAAACTCGCTATTGGAGGGGGTAGTGAAAATCAGGGCATCATTGATAGATGAACCAGAACTACCACCCACTGATATTGGGGGGTTGTAAGTACGTCTTCTTGTGAATCCCTAGAGACCAGTGATGGCATGGCGACAGTGCAGTAACGCGAGGTCACAGAAGGTAAAAGGAGGAAGGAAGGTGAACCTATAAATCTCATCCAGAGGAGATGTAGAGGATGCTCAAGGCTGAGGATAGGACAGCCCAAGCCATGTTTTTAAAAAATTTGCCCAAATGGCCACAGCACCTCCAAGCAAAGGGGATAGTACTTTATAAGAGAGCAAATTGTGGATAAACAGGAAGACAGAACTAGATCCACTGTCAGCGTGACATGGTTGGTTCTTCCCAAGGTATGATAGGGCAAATTGTAATAATGTGACGAGGATACAAGTTAGGAAAAGATGGTGACCATAAGAAAGTCGGGTACCGAAGCTGCCAAAAAGTTTCTCGAGAAAAGAGTTATGGGACCGAGCGGATAAATGTGCGATATGTGAGAAACTTTTGAAGAAGCAGTGGCGTATTTTCATAGCGGAACAACTGCCACAAATGTGTAGGAAATCTGTTCAGTTGTGACCTTAGAGAACGCCGAGCGGTCGAAAACATAGGCCTGGAAGGAAAAAATAATAATACTCAGGTAGACAAAGTGGTATGGGAGCCCCCTATTCACAACCCAGGAGCCCGGAGATCGACTTGTGTAAGTTGAATTAACATGGTCGCGGGCGCTAAGGAGCGAATGAGTACAAAGATGGATAGGATATATCCCAGAATAGGAGCTGACAATCCTCGATCATCTCGAATAATATCAAGCAGTGGGTAGGGAAGACTAAAAAGAGCGATAGATTTCTCCACGAAGCAGCGTCTAAAAGTTGGCCTAACAAAACCCAAGAAAAATAGTTGGTAGTGTGCGAGGTTTATTGGATTATGATGGAATTCGTAAGTAGTGGGACAGGTCCTCACTAAAATTATTCGCAGAGGGAAATGACGCGACGGGACCATGGAAAATAAGATATACGAAAAAGAATTGGATACGAAGAGGACCAGAATTATAACGATATTAAGGACTGGACATATGAGTGGAAGTGCGCGAAGAGACTGATTACCGACATCATATCAATATTTGAGACGGAGCCTGACGCAAGGGGTGGGGGACGTCTAGGAGAAGCGATGATGTAAAGGCTGTCAAATGATAATTTGATAGGCAGGAGCCAGGAAAGAAACAGTACAGCATATTATAACGAAAAGTGCCAAATGAACAGAGAATTAGCTTGTGGTAGAAAGGTGCTGAGCTCTACTAGCCCGGAGCAGTGCGGCATGAATAGAAGTTCAAAATTGATGGCAAGGTCCATAGAGACGGTTCAGAGAAGGTGTCTCAGAAAACAAACTATAAAATTGAAAAAGATGGTTGTAAGGAAAGTATAGACAATGTAAACCGATATTAAAGAAGTATCTGGACAGACCCCACTTCGCGTTGAAATGCGAAGCCCCTTGACTGACCATGCTAGTACGCAACTCAAATGTAAAAGGAACCACATCTAGCACTCACATTATACCCGATTACATCCCTGTTAGGAGCAGCCGCACAATTGTAAAAGTCAGGTACGACACCTGAACAAAGAAACCGCGTGAGAGAGAGTGCAACAGGTTTCTTGGAGGTAACATACAGATGTATTTAACAGAGAAGAACAGACATACAAAATATGTCTACAGGTATGGACGAAGTGAAACTGGTGAACTCACGACCCAATTCTGTAAGTGAGGTGAGACCTATCTATACCGTTCCGCGAGAGAAGGCATTGAAAAGAAGGAAATAGATTATTTGTTTGAAAGAGGGGATAATTCTCATTATCCACACAGTACAGAGAGCTGGGATCTTATTAGTTTCCAGTGTAGTTTTTTTGTTGATGGAAACCGTCTGGGGAAACATAGACTGATTGCAAGAGGAGGGAGTTACGATGTGGAGAAAACATGAATGTGCTGTGTGCGAGACGGAGAAGGACAGTGTGATCCATTAACCCGGAGCACCAAAACATTAATGAGTGCGCGAGATAAAACAAGTGCAAAAACTGAATCGAAGGTGGTATCTTAGCAAAGGCTATTACCTGAGATTCCAGTGAGAGCCTGAAGTTAACCTTATTTAGCTTTTAGTGGCACCTCGAAGGACATCATGAATTCAACATGCTGCCATTCGATTGAAAAATGCTCCGAGTTATTGGATCAAGGATGATTCTTCAAGATTGTAGATGTGACCCCCTGAATAAACGGCGAGTGAAACACGGAATTACGGAGATGAGTGAGTATGTCTCGTCGCCACAAGAGACATTTGAAGAACCAACATTAACTCTTCTGAAAAATGGGTTGTAAGGAGATGATGATGGCATAGGGTAGCGAACTAACTGCTAGAACCCAACACAGGGGATGTTTGTAGATTGGGTGGATGCAAGGAGTTTGGAATTCTCGGGACAAGACAGGGAGATTCAGGGTGAAGGAGGCATTGACCGCGCTTGACCCCAAGAACTTGGGAAAAACTGCATGAAGCACTAGACCGACAAACAAAAAAGGACGTGCAATCATTCGTGTCGTTAGCGAGTGTGTAAGGTTGATACGCCAAAAAGTCATATCAAAAATTATAACTCTATATTTACTTCCTCTGACTTATCTACTCTGCAAGGGAAATGTCCAGATAAAATTGTTTTTGGTGTCTGCCAATTGTGAATTGTCTTTCCAGAGTATGTTAAGAGTGGTAAGCGAACTCCCTAGCAAGCCTAATCTCGAATTGCCTGAATTTTGACACAGACTTTTTGTTGGAGAGAAAAATCAAAGGTTGGGGGGGGGGGGGTAATGTAGTGTGCCTCGTGGGGGCGGCGAGCTGGAGTATAGCAACGGTCAGGACATCGACCCAATTGTGGTGAACTGAAGCCGATAGGCGAGCTTGAGATGCGAAAGCCGGGCAAAATTGAGATAAGGGATGCTTAGCGAGAGTGAATTATTCCCACAAGTGGCTCAAAATGAATGTTTAGCGTTAAGATGGGCAATAGGAAAAAGGGGTTTCCAAATCTATCTGTAATGTAGGACTTTTGATGTGGTCCAGCTACGGTGATCATGAGCCACGATGTGTGGTTTCCTAGTATACTCAGGGCCAAGCATGAGAACGCAAGGTTGTGTGAGATGTGTCTTTATTGATACATGACCTTATCAGTTTATGTTATCGAATATATCCGGCGGGGGGACAGCAGAATGTAGGTGTGCAGAAATCCTCATTAGATGCACCCCGTGTGATCAAAATTAGGAGGTAGTTGTGCAATCGTGGATGTAAATGAGGTGTTATCGGAAGTGTGTATCCCTGGTTTTTTGAAAACTAGTGACATAGTGCATGGATCTCAGGATGGGGAGAAGAGTTTGAAGAAAAAAATACAGTGATACAACGTATAAAGATAGACCTCGCAATTAGTAAAGTGATAGGGACAATGTATTAGTAAACGGAGTGAGATGTGCGTAAGATACTAAGGATACAGGTGCTCGCCAATGGCCGGGGAGCATGGATTCATACCGGTCCATGTGAAAGCTAAGCTAGTAAGTACATGCAGAGCGGAAACGTTACCGCTTTTATACGGGAGGGAAGAACTTTATAAAAGAGTCATTAATGACGTGTCGAGAAAGCACTAGGTGGGGTTGGTTGAAGCAAGTAAGGCCTATATGAGGATTCAATTGAGGGTGGTAGTTTATAAAAGAGAAAACAATACGCCACTAGTGAGCCACGAATGTAAGTGTAAATGTGTATGACGTAAGATGACTTTAGCGACTTAACAGAAACAGTCTTATCGTTATACGGTTTTAAGTGTAATTTAGGCTTTGGTTTGAATCTGGCGCAAACTGGCGTGTAACGAAGGTGTTTCAAACGACAAATTTTCAAAAAGCAAACATTGAGAAAAATATGTTTTTATTCTTAATGGATGATAACGTTAAGAAAATAAAACCGCTCGAGAGGTTTTGATAGCCCATGCTTGAGCAAAGCCAGAAGATTTAGAGGGTGAATTATCTTAGAATGAACAAATTTTATATCATAGGTTAGCGAGGTGGGGGAGACTGCGCATTTTTTTTTATGCCGAATAAGTGACATAAGTCTGGGTCCCAGATGACACAGATAGTAATTTCCAGTGGGTGGTATTTTATCCAGAAGATATTGCTATACCATTTAGTGGGACGCCCTAATATAGCCAGCAGCTCAGCTGATTTTTGCTAGCCTTAACTGTGGGATTCTTAATTCGAGAATAGGCTGGTAAGAAATGGAACGAATGGCGATATATGAATCTTGTGCGTATTTAAGGGGGGGGGTTATTTTGATTGATTGATACTGCCATAGTTCATATAGGCAAAGAAGATTAGCGTGTACAGATAAAGTGTGTTCGCTCTAGGTCCCAACCCAAGATCCAGGTCTAGGAGACAAACAAAAAAATAAATGTGAACGCCTAAGGGCAGAAGAGACTATGAAGTGCGATCTAGATATTGGGAGGGTGGGAATCTGTTGGATACATGGCGAGTACCGGTATCAATATTATAAGGCGAGCGTATTCACAATTTGTAACAAATCTCCAGATGTCCAGATGCAGATCTTTGTGTGTGAACAGAAAACGAATATTAATAAGCAAGCTTGGGTAGGGAGATTGTGGTCTGTGAAGGTCGAGAGAGATCTGAACCAATCTGTGTAGTTATGGGTTCGTTTTTGTTGGGGGCTGTGGTTTTTAAAGTAAGATGTGCAGTAGTAGATTACTGACACAAGCAGGGGCCGGTGTGTGCAACGAACGGATTGTTTCAGGAATAGATAGGATTATTTCTGTTGTGGCAGCATGCTGATTGTAAGTTGTCTACATTCCTGAATCACGAATAGTAGACGCAGGCGAGGGCGAGAATAGTGTGCCGGCTAACGTTTGTGTTCGGTGCAGTGACAACCGACTGTATAGACCAGCTACGAGAGAGGAGTTGGGCCACGAAAATCCAGCATCGGGGGGGGGGGGGGGGATCGTCCCGGACAGGACAAATGAGAAGACTACCTGGCCTGCTGTGAAGTATTTCACCCGATTTTACAAACCAACCACAAATATTTATTGCCGGGCCAATATCAGAAGCCATAACAGAATCCTTGTGAATAGGATGAGGCGAGTGTCAACATTCCTAGAAAATTAATGTGACGAAAGCGTTGTAGTAATAAGACAGAGAGTATGGAGAGATGACACAATACCCCCAACACACATCCGGTGTAATAGTTCTCCCAGAGACATTATAAATATAGATGTAATATAACGCAGGGTGCTTATAAAATAACTTATGTATACAAATTCCATTTTATTATGCCATATATTTTATGCAAGCCTTAAAACACATCCACAATAGTAGAGCGTGAATTGGATCATACTTGTAGGCTGTGGACCAAAAAGGGGAGGAGAGAACATTGTTTTGAGAACAAATAGAATATAAGAAAAATGAGGATGTTAAGACGTTACAAGACGGGGTAGAGGAAGCAGGGCCTGATTTATTTTCAGTGTGTTAAGTAGTTAATATTAATAATCGTTAGAGCTTAGATAATTAACCTGTGGAGTGTTTTGTATATTCTATTAGCGGCGAAGCACATTACAGTGATCAGTACCCAGGAACTTTTACGTAGCGCGAGCATACAAGAATAGGTAGGAAATGGGGATGTCTGTTATTAGTGTCTTATGGTAGGGGTAAGAAGTTGTGGCCAGTCTGTAATTCACATAAACATTGTTATCCCACAACTGACCACAAACAGTTACCCTAGGTGTAGAACAAAACTAACATGGACTATACGCACAAAGAACCACTACAGACGAGGCCTGTCCACTGAAGCTTTATGGGGCGCAGTGGTAGGATATTGTAAGGAAATAAACGTCCCCTGTGTTGTCATAGATCCGATCCTGATCCTAAGGGCTACAAGAAGCAATACCGGAGGACAAACTGTGTTCGACGTTACGCAAACGTATTATTGGCTCCATCTTAGCGAAACATCAAAACCAATGCATACAACATGAGCACTAGCCTCATGTATTACGGTATAAAGAAAACTTTTATTGTTATCCAAACAAATTAAATAGACTACACCAACTGAAAAATTAATCAGCGTGGAAATATACAATCCGAAGAAGGAAAATAGATGAGAGGTGAGATTGAGCACCACTCCTGATCTTTATGCCAAAGAAAATTAAACCAGTCACGTCTTGAAAGCCCTTGACACTGTCAAAGCCTGCCTAACTATAAGAGAAGCTGTATGGCTAACCCAGGCTTTGGGTGTAGGAGTAAGCGTCGGCAAGGCCATCGAATAGAGCTTGTCCACTGGCACAGCGAAGGCCAGTGGGTCAGAATAGGGAGAACCTACGCGGAAGTAATCCAAAGGGAGCTGGTAAAAACCATGACTAGGGATACATGCCCCATGCGAGAGACATGTGGCGTGTGTCCAGTGCTAGTGTAGAGAGACGTCTTACCCTGCAGATGACATGGAGGAGATGGCCAAGATATGTAACGGTGGATTGCAAAAAATTAGGAGAGAGGATAGTCACTACAGAGCACATCGCTCTCACTACTAAGAAAGGAAACTGGGGGAAATTTGTGTTTTTACGAGGATGTGCAACTTAATGTATAGTGGGACTCACGTTATCTGAGTCCCATAGTGTTCCAGATGTCTCCAGAAAGGAGTTTCGAGCTGGTAAGATATCTACGAGATAGTAGGCAGTTGGTCTATTATGTTTCGCGCCTCACTTACAGGAAAAATCAAGAATGCAGGGAAAGCAAGTATAGATGATATATCGGGCCTTAAAAGGAGACAACACAAAACGTACAAAGTAAACGGTGTTATCAGGGGATAGGACTCTTCAAAATAAACCAGATAATGACACTGTGCCTCCACTAACACGTTCGGTGGAAGGATGAAAAATATCATTTGTAGTTAGAAAGAGAGAGGTTGAAAAGGGGAGTAACCGTTCAATATGCTGGAAGCACATCACACCGCCGGTTTTGACATACGGCGGGCATTTGGGGGCGGTATAAAGTAAAAAAAAAACACGACAACACACGAGTTTAAATGAAGGCGCGTTCTGTCCTACCAACCTGTCGTGAATCATCTGAGGCCGTTACTCTTAAAGGCATGCATTCAAAGAAGCGGAACTGATATAATAATGCCTTCACGGACGTCGGCGCATAATGAAAAACAGTGTTTAACCTGTGCAAACCTGAATGCAAACCGACAAAATCGCTGAATAGTCACCAGTAAGAATTTATGTTTTATTTCTGCTGATGACGGGTCTAGTAAATCTTCAAATGAAAAGTCCAACAATAGCTACAGGCCCCGTTGATTGAAGATCGGCTTCAACCAATGAGAGGGGCAGTGGGGGCTCACAATATCGTCAGACAATAATAACAGATTTGCGTTGGTGATCGATTAGTGATAAGGCCCCCAATTTAGTATTAATCGATAACTATGGAGGATTGGCACTGTTGCGACCGACCGAGGTAACGAGTACCTTGGGTTCCTACTGATCACCGAACAAACGGTCGTTTCTGATACTTAAACTACAGCCCAATAGTTGCAAATGTTTGCAGCTTGGGAGCCCTTTGTGCGCCGCAACACAACTGGCGTGGAGGATTTTGGGAAGGCTTGTTCAAGATCACAACGAGAGACCAAGACCTGCGGTGTGTATGAGGGTAACGCTTTAGCTGTTATAACCATCACACTACTAATATTTCATGCGAGACATGGACAGGGCCTATGTTAAGCAAGGAAACAAGAAGAGGCTATATAGCCTACCGAACACGGTGGACTGCTCTACATCAGAGGAGAGATTTATCGTGAAGTGTATTAAGTAACAAATGTAGGCGTAAGTGTAGTGTCACGTCTATGGGCCCGTCAAAGTGCATGTCAATACATTGCTGTCTTGGCCAGCCCTCTTGCGAATGGTAGATGTTGCGTCCAGAACGATATCTTTAAACCGACAACTGGGCAGACGGCTTAAGAACAGTTTTGGCGAGGCCCCCCCCCACAGCTTGATGTTCAAGATGTTGAACAATATGACAGAGGAACTAGACATAAATCCAGCAAAACTGAAGAGAATGTATATTATCATTAGTATTATTATAATCAACAAAAAAACACTGTGGTCAAAGGCTCAAGACGTAATTAGGGGAGGTTTTACATAAGATGTAGTAACCTTATATGACCTTTGACGTAAGCCGTTGATGATTAGTTGGGTTGTAACAAACAAGACTGGTTTTCCTGTTTAGGTCAAGGATAAACTGACATTGTCACATGAATTTAAAATTTTGATTGTCTGCTCTATTCCACGATTTATGTCTACATTTAGTTTTCCTTTATTTGCAGCTGTGTCTGTGGTATTGATGAATAGGACAAGATTATGGGTGGTGATTTGTACGGGGGGGCATTCTGTATGATCAGACTCCAAAAGACGATTATTTACAGTAGTTTCGAGATCACCAGAGGCCGATTGATCACAAAGGTAAAACCTGAGATCATAGCATACTTGAATTTTTCAGTTATGGAGAAGACGGTGGTGAGTATGAATGACGGTAGCCTCAACAAAAATATAGACCAGAGGGATCAGAACGTTTTCCCAATCACTATCTTCCCTCTTGTCTTATGTGCCAGTTGTTACCATTAATTGGGCGCATGTTTCCTTCATCTATCTTGTATATATCTCAAGTTTTCTAAAACTCCAAGCTGTATTTGTTTACGTCTGCCACTACTTTTGTGTCTGCCTCTACTATTTGTGGTCTGCCGTCTACTATTGGGGGGTCTGCCATCATTATCTGTAGTGACGCAGGAGGAGTATTACCGACTAGAGAGCAAATATAGAGAGGGACAGACGACCCTCGTACAGAAATAAAACCATGTTGGTCAGAAAGACCACATTTGTGTCGTTTTAACGTTGTTTAACACAGGTCCTGTTTCCAGGCTATGTGGTCAACAATTCACTAGATCGAGACCATTTAAGTGTCTATGAGGGGGCAGTGCGGTTCCCAACGCTGTGGTACGCGTACCCCTGGTGTTGTGTACTGCGACATGGACGTGACAGGGTTAACGCGGACAGGAAGGATTTGTGAAATAATGGCGGTAGGAAAAAAGAGAGACGATATTGTTCCAGACGAGTGTCAAAGACAGTCAGAGATGTGTGTTTAGAAAAAAATAGCGACGCTATGACTTTAGAAGCATGAAACTTAGTGAGACAGATCTCCTGCCGTTTTTCTGCGCGCACTTGGCATCATGTAGAAGTGAAGATGAGGAAAGGTAGGCAAATCTGCAGGACGCTTTGGCAGGAGCTGCCTGCAGGAGGCAATTGACTTTTAAACTGAAAAATTCTGGCAGTAGCTGACTTTTTTATATAAGGCGTCAATCTGCATGTGCGCTGCAGGTGGTGGCAAGAGAGGGCGGACTAGAGATAACAAGAAGTAGGATGGTCAAGATGGCTGGATCCATGAGAATAACAAGACTATGTATTTTTAGACAATGATGTGAAAGGAACGGAGAAGTTTAGAACGATATATTATAGATAACAAGAAGAGGTATTTTTAGACCTTTTAGACAAAAATATTTAGAAATTATAATTAAATAGGAATAACGAATGAAGGACGAGTGTTTATAATAGAGATAAAGGGTATGAAGATATATATATGGAGTGTAAGTTAGACGATATATATTTTACGATAACAAGAATACATACGAACAGTTATATTATAACATAATACAAACAGTTATATGAGCGAGAGCAATTATGACAAACAAATTTGACCGACAGATTATGACAACATTATAGAGTGGACCAAGGACATTCTAGAGAGCTGATATGGTGTAGGCAAAGAAGCGGGTTTAGGGTTTAATAATTTTTTTATATTTGTTGCAAATACTAAATGACAACTCGCTCACCGCTGGATGTGGTAGGCTTCTTCGTTCTTTCAGTGGTGGATTCGGTGGTGAGCATCTTGATGATGTGGGTCTGTTGTGAGGTGGAGAACCAAAGGCTCGGTTCGGTTGTGATAATCTGGGGATTTATAGTTCAGATATTTCGTCAAAACAGTTTAGTGAAGCTTATCTGTCGGGGGTAGGACAATCGCCAGGACTGTGGTAGTAAACCAGACTCGGTTCTATTGGGAATGGAAACAGACGTGGATTTGATGTACTGATACAAAGCGTTGGTTAACCCTGGAGAGCTGGATAGGTTAGACCGTGCTTGGTGGCTGTTAAACGTCAAATTCGTGCATTAATTCGCTCTTGAAAAAACGTTTAAAAAAGTGTACGAAACTCAAGGGGCGGGGGGGGGGGTGTTGTGTTAGGGATGCCCGGGGGGGAGGGGGGGGGGGGGGGGTAATGGAATCACGCGAAAATATATTTCGCCACTTTGCAGTAAAGGTTCGTGCCTCGTGTAAACAGCTAACGAGTACGCAGCCTTCAGACTCACTAACCAAGGGTTTAAAGCAAGTACCGATCACTGTTCTTTATTAAAGTTAGCGCCATTGTGATTGTGGGAGCAGTCATTTTTGCAACTATATGTGGAGCACGTGATGTGTAATAAATTGTACAGGGACCAAGTGTTTATATCTTATAATCTGGGTTATTTTAAGCGTGCCGGCTAGCTAGTGGAATTGTGTATTCTCGGAACATGGCTAGTCTGAGATTGGAGAAGGCAGGGACTTGTGATTCGACCCTGCTGGTAGGAGTTCGGTGGTAACAACGGACAGCAATGGTCTTGTGCCCTTTGGGTTGAGTAAACGCCGATACCGAAAAAATACACCAGGCTATTGTAGTGATTTCGGCCTTTGTTTACTGAAATGGGATTGTGATGTTCGCTAGCCAGGTCTGACTAATAACGAAAAATTATCGATCGTTGGCGTGTTGGTCTAGCCGAAAATGGAAGTATGACGCGTTGCATAGTACCTGACCGGGGGGGTCGTGTTTTTGAAGTCAAGGAGAGATTGAATAGGGAGATGTCGAAGAATCCCGTGCGAAACATTTGTTAACTACATGCAAGTCAAATGTCTAGGCGTTTGTAGGGTGGTAACCAGGACGAGTAGTAGTTTTCTGGTCTATAAAATTAATCAAGTGCGGCCGTACTTGTGTTAGGGTGGTAGGCCAAAAAGAATCAAAAATATTCAAAATGCCAGTCCGTTATAATATAAGAGCGACTCCAGTGGACAGGGCCACGGGGCCGGGCGGAGTAGCTAGGGTCATGTTGATGACAAAGCAGCCCGTCCTTGGTCGTAAATCGATTGCGGTGAGCAGGTGAATTGTGACACGGAGCAGACCAACAGTTTAAACGAGGCCCAGTTTATATTAAGCAAATATTTCCGACAGGGGGATGATGGGCGTATATCCTCTCTGTGTTCCATATGTTTAAATGGTGTTAGTCTCCTGTCAAAACTTGGGCGCGATTTCCGAGATCTCCAAAAATCGGAGTCTTCTCGTGGCTGTAGACGAGACCATTAATGGTTCGGTGGTGTTGACCAGCTGGTGGGGAATTAGATTTCTACTTGAGACGGTGGGGTGCGCCGACTTGGGCCATGGGGGGGCTCAACTGGGTCAACCGCGTCTAGTAGGACTGGGGTATTGGACAAATGGTCGTATAAGGCGTAACCGTGCTAAAATGTCTATACTCTATGTCTGAGATATCGCGCGCGTCTTTTTCCAATCAAGGGGGTCCCAAAGCGAGATACTACCCGAAGAAGCTCTCACGTACTGTTTGGGTGCTCAGAGAAATCATGGTACCAAAGGCTTGCCGTGCAGACTGTTATTTCTCCATCCGCGCTGACGATTTCAAGATATATCCAGTACCAAACGGTAGCGAAAATGAAACGGATTGACGTGTACGATCCTTTAAAAGTGGGCGGACGGAGAGTTGACTAGATCCCAATCACGATCCGTGGTGGTGGTGTGGATGACTGAGAAACAAGAAGGGGGGTAGGACCTGTCGGAATGTCGATAGCAGGAGAACCTCTAGTGGAAAGTGAGAAAGTTTTTAAGTGCGGGACAGAACTCTTTTTTCAAAGGTACTAAGTGTGCATTACCTCGCACCAAGGCTTTCTTGTCTGCTCGTGAGCAATGAGGGAGTGACTGGTCGGTGGTTTAATTTTGTCTTTCCGGAACAACCAAGGCCGCATAAGTTATAATAGGATATAAAACCAGCAGGTGGGGTCGTGTCGCCACCACGTTTGAATGCTTCTATAGTAGACGGTGAGTTTTTACTTTAACTTACACAGGGGGGCGGGGGGCACCATTTAACAGGTAACGGTGAAGTCCTGTGTGAGCAGAAGAAATCTTGAAGAGTAAACGACCCATCCATATCAATCTCCTGAGAACCAGGCCGCTGCATGTCGACGGAATCTTAGTCCGTTGTCTATTATGTCACCAATTGTGTGACAGTGAATAAAATGAGATTTGCGTGTCTTTGTAAAACAGAGCCGATGTACAGATAGTGCCGTCGTTTGGTTCCTCCCCGTAATTCCAACGTGGCTACCAATTTAAGAGCTCCATATAATTGGGAGAGGTGTTCTCGCGGTGGTGTAAATCGAGCGTAACGTTCAGTTTAAACGTCGACTTTGGAGAAAAAACTTGTGCCAGGTGTTAGGATAGTGTATGATCTGGGGGCCCAACCTCTGCGTCAACGGGTAATACACAGCCATACTAACGTGGACTTTGCGCGCACATGATGTAAAAAAGTATTGAATAATTCTATATAATCGTTCATTCTTCACCTTCCCGCCCGAAATTACAAATTACCACCGGGGCTGCCAGTGGCTAAGGGCCGGCCCAGCGATGTAGTCTCGCGACAAATTGTACGCCACTTCTAGCTTCAGGGAATCTGCGTTTTGGTAGGGGGGTTCAAAACAATCTAGTACCACTGTGAATACAATCGCCACGAGTTGTTGGGGTGAATAAGCGCCATTATTTAAAAAAAACATAGTACCTGGTCGTGCTTTCTTCTGGTGAGCAATGAGGAAGGTCGACTCGGTTTTACTGGGGGCGTTAGATATGCGTATACGCGCTCGCCAGGTTGGGCAGCTCTCGTTTTTTTTTCTTTTCCTTCTAATGTCCGCTAACCCATTGGATAGTGGTGTGAGGGTGTTCAACGTGCTCCCGCAGTGTAAAAAAGACGTTTGACGCCAGATTCTTTCGCTCGTGAGGACGTCGGGAATGCCTGGGGCGCCTGCGATTTCTGGGCCGTCGGCTAACGCTCGCGGGGGGGCGGTCGCTCTCGACCTTAGAGACCGTTCCCAAGCCCTTCTGCTCAGTAAAGCTTTGTGTCTGCCGAGTTTTTATAACTCACGGTTATAAACCAATGCGACCGAGCCCCCGAAAAAGACTGACCAAGGAACAAGGGCCCTCTTTGACTTCATACCGCCGATAAACACTGGCAATGCCCCGTGGTGCCGGGGATGCTAGGTTCAGTAAAACTGCCGTCATGACAGGTTTTGGTTGGGGTTTTCGTCGGATGGGAACGTGTCTTAACCAATTAGGTTTCTAGTGACACGAGCAAGACAAACCGTCTTTGAGTATCCAAAGTTAGTGTCAGCCACCGAACTCCGCTAGTGTAACATGGTGAAAGGTCTTACCCTGATCGTTAGTTAGAGAAGGATTTCCACCGCGTCAAACGAAAAACGGGCTGCAGGTACAATTGTGGTTTGTCGGCTTAAAATCCTGAAAACAGAAGCGGTATACTAACCAACAGTGAGGGGTGTGAGACAAGACCGTAAAACCAAAGTGGACAGAGGCAATCTCCACCTGGTCTCGCCGCTACGAGATCGCAGTACAGCGTATACATTATTTCATGGGACTGCTATCCATTTGTGTCTTCATGGGGTGGTCCCTCGCCTCTTAGATTGGGTGCGAATGTGGTCTGTGGCGATCGAGGTAGGGAAAACCTCACATTTGTTTCAACGACCCTCGCAAATTCGAAGACTGTCACCTCCGATCATACAGATTCAAGTTGGCCTTAAATGGTATTTGTTAAAATTGAGGATCGTAGACTCTGGGGCTTTTTTTTCATGCCACATCGCGTGAGCTAAAAGCAAACGATTCAACTCGTCGATCAGCGTTATGTGGTTAAAAAGTTGGATGTTATTAGGGAATATTTTATAGGTGGACTGTAGTGTACATGACAGTAATCAGCTGTGAAGTGGTATCTATATTTAATAAGAGTAGATATTATAGAGAACCTTACAGGAAACTTGGCCGGACATATGGTATACTCCTCAAGGGGGTGCGAGAAATTTATTGCTTGGAATAGTGTGATTGCAACGAGAGAGTTTAGATATGTATCCTAGTTTATGTGGTTATGGATGAAGGTGGGGGGGGGGGGGGGTAAGTCAAAAACAACAACGGAGACCAGAAAAACAATTATAATTTATTCCCACCACACTTGACAACACAGTGACACGTCACATACATATAGGACACGCACTAGGGATAGGATAATCTTAAAGTACCCAAGAGAGTGCATGCAATATTTGAATGGCGATCAGCGTGAGCCAAGAGCTTGACATCTTATAATCAGGAACAGCGAACCAGAGCTGGCAGACATAGCTCGGCACCTCCAGCGATGGTGGGGGGGGGGGGGGGGGGGGGGGGTCCGAGGGAGAACAAGAGGCTTGCAGGCATTGCAGTCTGGCAGAGCAGTAAGACTGTATCGCAATGGGTGAAGGCGAGTGGCGCAAACCGGACCCTAAAAAGATGCCATGCGTGAAGTCCGGATGTGTTCGACGCGGTAAGAGGTGCAGATATCCACAAGCTTTATGGTGTAAAGGCAGACAAAATTCAACCACCGTCCCGTGATTCATGGACGTAGACGAGGAAAAGAAGAATAAGAAGAGATGAGATCACGTGGATAACTTTTCAATAACAATATGTATTTCAGTGCTTTCCTGATTAATAAGATGTCCTGATGTCAAATACAAAGGTAAACCGGAGGAATCACAATACAATATTTTTAATATACAAGTTATATGTACAAATTTATGTTAGATAAATTCGGTAAGTAGAAGACATATATAAATAGATGTGTTATCCTGAGGCATTGTGGTGTAGCCGAGTTGAGGGGGGGGGTATTATGGTTAATATGAGGTAAATACTGGTTTTTGTTTTGTTCAGGCTCTGTTTGGTAATTGATGGTGCATCATGTACTTGTCAATAGTTTAGGGGAATATATGGGTTGTGAACTACGGGTATGGGAATGAACTCGGGAGGTTCCGTGGTAATTGAAAAAAAGACAATTAAATAATCCCCTCTTGAGAGGTTAGTTTAGATAATGTCATTTTAATAGAGGGGGTAGGCATAGATGGTTATTAGTTATGAATCTCCATGCGGCCACACTCTCTATATCTTGTGGAGATGACTGCAAGTAAAAGACTCCTCTGCCTCGAATTATTTATAAATGTAGTTCGATGCAGCCAACCGGTCAACTGGATATGTCCTGAATATGGAACCAATTCGATAGTATCGCTGTCCACAGCTCCTTGGCATTCAGCAAAGCTCTGACCAGGTGTCTATGCTCACATACACTTGTAAAGACACACAAACTGTCCCCTCCCTGTAGAACAACATGGGGTTTGTTACGCTTTCAAACGTCAGCCGCGAGGGACGAGAGATTTAGGAACTCTAGCCATTCTCTAACACTGTGAGCACAAATACACTATCGCACAAACAGTATGAAGTTTCAGCACCAGCGTATAGGGCCAATCTGTCCATTTCTTCAATCTGAAAATAACCTGTAATACCTAGTATGGATTCGCACGAGCCCTAATGGTATTAACTACGGCGGCGACCTCTGGCAACTTCCCCCCCAGCATTATTTTCGATTCCTAGTTAATAAATCTATGGTGTCGATTGTACTGTGGAGTGGGGGTCCATTCCAGCAGGTGTTGGTAGCTTTCGCTCCGACAACTTCTGTTCGGCATTAGCACTATAGGGCTTTACATCAGAGTGTTCGCGGTACATGAACACACATGAGAATATATACAACATAATTTAACAATTATAACATTCAATTTTCATTAAAAGATGATTGGAATATTTCAAGCTTACCATTCAATTTTCCATTAAAAATATTGAATATTATCAATCTTTCGGAGACCTACCATTCATCATGCTAATTGGGAAAATAATAAGACAGTTTCGTTGAGCTGTCAATAGAAATATCGCACAACGTCCCGGATCTGTGCCGCGATGGGATGTCCCAGACCAAGTTTATATTATTATAAAGAATATAACACTGGTGCTACGGAGAGCTCACATGCGGTACTTAGTTAGGTTAATATGACAGAAGATGTGTGGCAATGAACAGACGCTCTGAATTGAAGTATATGATTCGCAGCTCTAAGGACCCAATCCACGAGACTCACTGGTCCTAAGCACAGTACTATTAAAAAATAATATTCAAAAAAGGAACCCCTTTCTGAAACGATTAGATACCCCCAGTGGGACAGGGCAACACAAATATAGATATTGAATGATACCTGAGCCCAACCAAGGTATTCGGTGTGCTATAGTCTAACATTAGTTGGATGCTCTCAATCAATAGAGCCAGTTAGCGATAGTATGTAGGGCTATGGTATGCCCTATTTCCGTAACCGGTAATTGTATTTTTTTTATTCAAAACCCAACGTGTATGATAAAAAAAATATGTGTATTAGCATAATAGATGATTCGCATGCTGTCAGTGCACCCACACTAGAAGTTATTTTGTGCCGCTGGTAAATTAACTGTAGGTAATTCCCTCTATTAGACTAATACTTTTGCGTACCCGCGATTGATATTACGCATAATTCCTTTAGTCATCAATAACCCCTACATAGAGGCATACCGCAAATATATCTCAATTATTAATGGATCCTAGTTGGCTGCGATAATCAAAATGTCATTATTCTAGTGATATGTCGTGCTTGTACTACCTTCACAATCACGTCCAAACTTGAGTGGTGTCTGGGTACTGTAAATGTTTTCCTGTATTTTCATACACAACGATAACACGGTATAAATGTCATAAATTTCCAAATAATCGTTTTTTATTCAGGATTTTTAAAAGCCTAAGTCTTGGAATATGGGTAGTGAATTTTTATCACTGTCGAGATTGTGAAATAAAAAGTTATGGGTGCATGTGTTATTCGCCATACAACGCGAGTGGATGGCAAGCAATTTGTGAAAATCGGCGCTAACGCGTGGTTTTATTTTATGGTTCTTCATTGAAAGTGTCCTCATTATTGGAGAAGCCTTTCTGTCCTCTTCTATCCATGCAGTAACCTTTCCTCAAATCGATCAGTCCTATTACAGGATCCAGTCTGTCTTTTCAGTTATTACAGCCGGTGATATTCTAAAAATGGGGAGAATGAGATATGAAGATATTAAAATATATTCATTAGTAAGCAGCTGATCAGCTTGTGATGCTCAAGGGGTTTTTCGCAGCGGAAATACAGTAACAAAGAGGCAGGACGTTTCATGTGAATAAAGTGAGCGGGTAATAATACAGTATGTGCTTTTACTACACAACGTGGAAGAGCGTTACAATTTTGCAGACGAAAGTTATGAAAACAAGGGGGATTTTATCGAGTACAGGTGTCAGTTGTGACAAGATCACTGGTTAGCTGTTACCATGTCTTCGTTGTCCTTTTACATATTGAGAATTGAGGGGATTCTGTTAGGCTTTCGTTCATTAGCATTAACTTTTTTACTTTATAGGATAGGGGAGTTAGAACTAATTCACAACCTAGACATCGTGCCCCTCGTTAAAACAAGACCATATAGTCATGAATTTCCTTTAGTATCTAAAGTAACACAATAGAGAAATTTATGGAAGAGCGATAGTGATTCTGGGTGATTATAACGGTTGATTCTCAGTGAGTGCTACAGGCAGTACGGATGGGGCGGCATAAAAATGCTCCGCGTCGCCACGATTGGTTTTTTCCAAGATTATATGATTCGTCAAATGTGGCCTAAAAGATTATAGTGGAGTGACAAAGCAAAGACCGATCGGAGTAACCTAGAGTTTTCATCAAGCTTATGCGCGTGTGCTACAAACGAAAAAGGGCACATAAGGATCCTTGTGGTTCAGTTTGAAACTGTATAAATGTCCCTTTCCCATACAGATAGAATATTGAGAATATTCTTTATTGCCACCGTAAGTTTACTCAGTGCAAGACATCTTCTTTTTCGCTATGTTGAGTAAGTAGTTGATTTCATTTCAGCTTTATTCAATTTTTTCTGCTGCTAATAGCATATGCCACTTGGGGGGGCTTTAATTCCCCATACCCAATGGTCAATCTTGGATTTTCTGTAAAGTAGTGTATTGCACCCTAAACCCAATATTTACACTATTGCATCCGTCCTTACTATGAATTCTTTTGACTTAAGTCAGGTAATTTTTTTTCAAAAATGGGTTTTTACTTGTGAGCTTTTTCCTTCAATTCCCTTGGTAAGTTCAGGCCATTTCACATTGTGGTGGGGGGGGTCCATGTACCCCCCCCCCAAATGCGATTTTCTGGATGTCCTTTTACGTGTGTCAAATCAGTTAACGTGTGCAACATATGGAATTAAAGTTTTTTGATATACTTCTGTGGAAGTAATGGTAAAAACCACATAATGAGAACAAAGGATCTCTCACGTCCTTCTTGGTTTTGTGGGTCTCGGGCTTTACCCCTTTTTAGTGTTTTCTCTAAATTAAATTCTTTGGGTCAGGGGTCAATGCGTTTTTTTTTTCCCCTGATAAACTGTGTGTCCCAAAAATTCCAATTCTTTACATCCAACGCAACATTAGTTTTTTGCTGTTAAAGGTTTGTCCCTAATATCGATCAAACAGCGAACTTCAGGTCTGGGGGGGGGGGGGGGGGTTAAAATTTGCTGTCCCTAAAGTCGATCAAACAGCATCCTTCAGAGAGTCAATGTGTTTTCCTCAAATGGTTTTTTCTGTTGCTATAGGAAAAAAGGATATCATCATCCATGGAAATTTTTGTTATACAATGTAGGATTAATTTCAGAGGGTCCCAATAATTTTTTTCATCATCATTCTAGAGGGAAGACAACTAGGCGCATTCCCCTTTCTTCAATCCAAATGGGGCAAATCATGTAGTTAAAACTCAATAGTGGGGTCCCCTTTTCTGAGGTACTAAAAAGCTAGGTATGGTCTAACCTCAGGCTTTTTTACACTTGGAATCTGAATAGGTAATATCCTTTACTTCAGACTCCAGAACTTTCCACCTTTTGAGAAATATTATTTAGCTTTTATTTTAGTCTGGCAAACAGCTGATTTTTTGATCCGGATCCACGGCAATGGGGACGGCACCTGTCCCTTCTGTAAATAGCAGTTTCAGTCCTAAGCTGTTAAATTCTAATACGGATTCCTTGAGTCTCTAACGAATGTTTTCCTCCAGTAAGGGAGCTCTTCCATAAGAAACTTCTCTGGTGACATAACAACACCGTGTCCCCAACTATATATGAGATTCACTTGTGTGAAATAAAATTAGATACCCTTCCTTTCAAGGTTCAGAATAGTCCTACTTCCTCTTCCTTTTCAAAGCTTTCTCCTTAGCAAAAAACGTCACAATAAAAAGAGAATATGGTTCGATATTTGGTTTTCATACAGACAGGTTGTGTTCCGGGGGTCTATACAGTTTTTTCCATATCATATTCCAATAGTTTATTTTTAAGCCCCCCCCCTGGTCGGTCCTGTTAAACAAAACCCCATTGGCCATGAGATTATGATTATTCATAACCTGTTGCACTCTCTCTTACCCTCTGAGTTTTTTCGTTAAACCTGTGTAAAACAACTGATTTTCGGTGGTACCTTTGTGTGCTGTCTCACAAACGGGTGGGTGGGGGGGGGGGGGGGGGTGTAATTGATATTCAAATCTTTGAATAGGTAAATTGGTTTTCCTTATTTACATCACCAATGTTTGGACAGGGGGTCAAACAAAGCTTGGTCTTTCCTGAATGTTTGGATCGTTGGGGGGTTCCAAAAATGGGGCTTCTTTTTCTTTCCAGGAGATATTCACAACAATGATACTAGATTTTTTTCTTTCTCCCCAATTGCCTTTATCTATCTGTATAATATTTTGTTGTGTTCCTCAGACACCTTTCCTCTATTTCTTCTGTATATTCCACCTTGTGCCATCCAATTCTTTTGTAACTTATTTAGACACCTGACTCCCGGGGTAAGGAAGAACCTTGCCATCCAGCTGTAACCTTCTCTCCCACAGCAAAACCATCACTGTCCCCCAAAGCCTCTGTCAATTCTCTGGTTTTCGCCTTCCCCTGGTTTATAATAGGGCAGCATGTTTCTTCCTGGCTTGTTTCAAATTTTTTTTTCAATTGGCAAGTTTCCAGCCAGTTTTTAAACGAGTGGTCAGCTCATTCACATATTGGTATGAAGATGTAATGTTTTCCTCTGCCTTTTCATCAGTCCACGTTCTTAACAAAGCTTCGAGTGGACCTTTTATTGGCCTTCCAAACAATAATGTTGCCGGGGCCATACCGGTTGAACTATGGGGTACCTCCCGATTATCAAGCAAAAGACGGCGGCGCTAACCAGGTAACTGCTGGTCCCATGTATCTGGTTTTTCGTGTGCCAACTTTCTCAGGATCGACATCAACGTGCCGTTAAATCTTTCCACTTGGCCGTTCCCTTGGGGATGGTACACACTACAATGGAGGTGTTTGGCCTGGAAGATCCTGAAAACTTCTTCAGTTAGTTTCCCCTTGATCTGAGAGCCATTATCAGTCAAGATTTGATTGGGAAAGCCTAACGTTGTGAAAATTGTGAGCAATGCCTCTGCCACATGTTTTGAATCAATCGATGACAGGGCTACTGCCTCTCCCCACATAGAACAAGTGTCCACCAGAGTCAGAATGTAGCTGTTCCTTCTCTTGGGTCGGGTGAGAGGTCCCACAAGATCCACGGCAACTCTCTCAAAGGGTGTTCCCACTATGGGCATTTCCCCCAGAGTTGCTGGTGCAGTCCAATGTTTAGGTGCTACTCGTTGGCACTCTGGACAGGATTTTACATATCGTTTGATATCTTCAGTTATTCCTGGCCAGAAATAGTGACCAGCTATTCGCTGTCCTGTTGCGCTGATTCCCATATGACCACTGAAGGGAATCGCATGCCCTAGTTCCAACACTTTAGTCCTATATGAAGTGGGAAGGACCAGCTGTCCGTGACCATTGGATTCAGATCCAGCCTTCCTATATATCAGTTTGTTCTTCATATAAAACTCTCCCTTGCCTGGAGGTGTATGAGATTTGGGCAACTTCTTGAAACATGGCTTGAGTGTTTTGTCCTCAGCCTGTGCCTTCCTCATCTCATCTGGGTGAGTATTTATTGGATTATCCTCCTCCTTTTTAGACTGTGATCTGGTCTGCACTGTTGCCAATATCACAGGTCTCTTGGGATTCCCCAAGAATACATATCTACACCCCAATATCAGAGGGTAGATTGGCTCATTTATCACTGCTGCTTTTATGATTCCTTCCACATATCGCGTTTTCACTTTTATTCGGGCGACGGGAAGTGTCATGGTAGCTACATCCTTGGTTGCAGTTTGAATCTCCACTGTTTCTGTGGTGTATTGATCGGCCTGCACCAGGTGAGAACTCACAACGGAATCGTAATCTAAACCGGTATCATATAAACACCTTATAGTGACACCATTACAGATGACATCTTCACACACTGGGGGGTGGTATGGTTCCTGTAGTTCTTCAGGTTTGACCTTCTCTTCCTTTTTCCCCGATGTCATAGCAGCACAATGAGGAGGTTTCCTTCTACAATGGTCAGTGTCATGATTGTTCATCTTACAATTTTTACACCACCTTTTTTCCTTGGTTGAAAGATTTTCTTTCATCATATTTCCTTTCATCGAATTGTGGGGTTTTATTTTTATTTTCATACCGTGGCCTATCAAACTGGTGCTTACCTTTGTTTTGATCCCTAGGATCAAATTTATTAAAGTTCTGTGGTGCCCTAAAGTTATCCACTTGTTTCTTTTTTATTACCTGTTACCTCTGCTTGAGCTGCTTGATACCTTTCAGCAACATTTAGCAACTCACCCAGCCTCTCTGCACCTTGTTCCATGAGAAACTTTCTCAGGTCTGGAGCCATGGACTCTCTTAATTGCTCTATAAGGACCATTTCCTTAAGATCTTGGGTTTTCCCCAGAGAAGTCCATTTCTCCAAGTATGTCTCTATTCGTGCAGAGAACTGGTGATAGGTTTCACCTGACAGTAGTTTAGCATTCCTAAATTTTTTCCTATAAAATTCTGCATTCTTTTCATATCTTAACAAAAGAGCCTGCTTTAGCATGTCATAATTTTCCTGATCACCTCTGCTCATTTTTTGCAAAAACTTCATAAGCTGCCCCACGAAGTCCCTGAGATAACTTTAAGCTCCACCTTTCTCTCTCTAACCCATACGTGGTAGCTAATAGTTCATACCTATTTAGGTAGCTCTCTATATCATCCTCTTTCTCAACAAAATGATCTAAATGAAAATTCATAGCTGAGGTTGAGGCTCCTTGGCTAGCAGTGGCATCAGAGGCAAAGGGACTGGCACCATTTTCAGGAGCATGGCCTTGAACCTCAAACTCCCTTAGTCGTAACTCATGTTCCCTTTGTAATCTCTTCTCCTCCTTTTCTGCTTCCCTCTCTGCAGCTAATCTCTTGTCTTCTCTTTCTGCAGCTAATTTCTTCTCTTCTCTTTCTGCAGCAATCTTTTTCTTTCTTTCTGCTTCCAAATCTTTTTCTTTCAGCCTCAATCTGCAATTTCTCTTCCCTTTCTGCAGCCAATCTTTTGTCTTCTCTTTCTGCAACCTCTTAGCCTCAGCCTCAATCTGCAACCTCTTAATCTCTTTTTCAGCTTCTATTCTCTTATCTTCGGCCAATCTTTCAGATTCTAATTTTCTTTCGGCCTCTTTTTCTAATCTTCTTTCTTCCCGTTCAATATTTTTGTCACATTCAGCAGTGACATAAGAAATCATAATTTGCCCGTCCATTCCTAACTCTTTCGCAGTCTGTACAGCAGCAGATCGAAATTTTGCCAGGTCGGCCATTGTCTAACAGATAAATGTCTAAAATATGTAACTAAACAATTTTATCTATGACTAATTAACTCAGGACAACACAGGCACTGTGAGCTCAACCTTATTTATTTTCACCCAAGGATACCTTTTAATTCTTATTATTCCCTGAAGTGAATTACCCCCAATATTTGTAATAGGGAAAGATTCAAAATCCCGAGGGCGAGACCCCAATATATGTGGTAAAGTGGGATGTTATAAATATTTATAGGGGACTTAGTGTACTGACTGAGATCAGCTGTGAAGGTATCTATATCTAATAAGAGTAGTGTATTATAGATAACCTTACTTACTGCCACATATGTATACCTCAGTCAGAATTATTCTGGAATAGTGTGATGACTACGTTATATGTCTAGGGTATGTGTATGATGAAGTGTAAGTCATAACAACAACAGACAGATAAACAATTTAATTTATTCCACCACACTTGACAACACTGTGACACTCACATACATATAACACTCTAAGAGGATATCTTAAAGGAGTCACTGATAACTTTTCAAATAACAATATGTATTCAGTGCTGTCATGAATGTATATGTGTCCTGATTCAAATACAAAGGGAACCAGGAATCACAATCAATTTTAATTACAAGTTATATGTACAGAATTTATTAATATGATTCTTATAGTGACATATATTATTAATGGTATCCTATGTGTGTCAGTTGTGTAGTGGTAATATGAGGTAATACTGGTTTTGTTTTGTTCAAGCTCTGTTGGTATTTGTCATCATGACTTCAATAGTTTGTTTCTATTGGAACTAGTATTAAAACAATTAAATTCCCCTCTTAATTTTAGTTTATAATGTCATTTTAAGATGGGGGGTACATAATGTTGAGCTCCATGGCCACCACTCTTCTTTATATTGCGTTAATTACTGCAGTAAAAAGACTCCTCTGCTCGTTAACTGTAATGAGTTCTGGAGCCACCCCACTGGTTGCTATATGGAAAAAGCGAGTATTGCTTGTCCTGCACTTTGTGGCTTCAAGCAATGCTCCTGGACCAGGAGTCTGCCTCAAGTAACTTTTTAATGAAACCACGGTCCCCCCTGAAATAAAAGAAGGTTCGTTACCTTCTACGTCAGTACTAATTTATACCTCCATTTCTAACACTGAGCACAATTCATCCACAAAACTATTGAGTTCCAGAGCGTTAGGCCTACTGTCAGCTTCATCTGAAATACTTTATACCAGTATTTCCCTCCCTAATGGTTACTACGCCTCTGCAATTCCAGCATTATTTCTTTCTAGTTAATAATCTAGGTGTCAGTGTACTGTTTTTTGGCCATTCCATGCCGTTTTACTTTCCTCCGACACCCTCTGTTCAGGCTGGAAGCACTATAAGGCCTTTACATCATGTTTCCGCTTACTGAACCACACAATATATAATATAAATATAATACAGACATAATTTATCAGATTTACATTTCAATTTTCATTAACAGATATTGAGTAATTTTCAAGCTTACCACAAATTCATGGAAATAATAAAAAACAGTTTAGTTGAATGGAAATGAATATTAAGCACAACCTCAACTACGATATGGCCGATGTCCCAGGCTTTAGTTAATTTAACATATACACTGGTGCTCAACGGCACTGCTTTCCTTAGTAGGTTTTATTACAAGATGTGGCAATGAAACAGTACGCTCTGATGTTGTAGTATATTCGCAGGCTCTACCCAAATCACACCACGTCTACACATCTTTTCAAAAAAAAGTTACCCCTTTCTTCCACGTTTCCCCTGAACAACACAAGATAGTATTTTTATACGTCCGACCAATCGTTTTTTAGTCCATTCATTTGGTTTGCGACCCCCCAATTCACATAGGAGTTAAACATGGTAGGCTATTTCCCCTTATCGTAATTTTTTTTTCAAACCACTTTATAAAAAAAGATTTTATGAGCAGAAACATTATTTCATTGCTGTTCAGGCACCCACACTATTTTAATTTTTGGCCCCCATTAACTTGGTGAATTCCCTATACTATATTTTGCTTAACGTTTTACAATATTATTTGTCAGCAAACCCTAAGGAACCCATATATCTCAATTCTTAAGGGAGCTAGGTGGCATGCGATTCAAAATGTGCATTTTCCTACCACCATCACTGTTCACGTTCAATCCCCCATGTGGTGACCTGGGTTACTGTCATGTTTTCAAACGTAAACCCATCTATTGACCATCCTTTCCTAATTTAGCGTTTTTTTAAGGATTTTAAAACGCTAAACTCTGGTATGGGTAGTGAATTTTTAATCACTGTCGATTTTGTAAAATACAGTTAGTGCATGTGGCCTTACAAGCGGATGGCAGTCACTTGTGTAACGCGCGACGGCGTGTTATAGTGTTTCACGTGTCCATTCCTTTCTGCCTTCCTCCCCCTTCTCCTCTAATCCTTTAGTTCCATCTGTCTTTTAGTTACGCGCGTGTATAAAAATGTCATGAATGACCATAGTTAAATATAGGGTTTCATTAGATCAGCTTGCGTATCTCAAGGTTTTTTCCCCAAGAAATACAGTACAATCACGTTTCATTGAAGAAAGCGGGTAATAATACAGTAGGCTTTTACTATCAACGTGAAAGCGTTACAATTTGCAGACGAAGCAGAAAACAAGGGGGATTTCGAGTACAGTCATTGTGACAGCACTGTTCTTTTACCATTTCTCTTTCCTTTTAATTACAATTTATTTGTTAGGCTTTTGCATTTACGTTTTATTTGCAATTTACGTATTTAAATTTTATATATTGGGGATTAGAATAATTCACGACAAGCGTGTCCCGGCGTGATGGTAGTATAGACCAGCGGGCAAACGTGAGTAGTTATAGAATCATCTTCTTTGGTTGGGGGAAAGTTAGTGAAGCCATATACATCATCTTCTAAGCACGTTAAAATAACTTTTGGCGAAAATTGAAATTCTCAACCAAACCGACCCTCGTAAACGAGAAAGTCAAGTCTATAGTCCTGTGGCAATTTGAACGAAAAAGTGACCGGCGTTATTGTTTTGGGTAATATTTTCATCGAGGCATTTGCTTGGGTAAAGTCACGTATATAAACTCATCCGTATCTTAGTGGTTTAGGTTAACATGTAACCCAGAACCAACTTCTCAATAAAGCGATCCAAACAAGCTTGGCCGTCCTGGTCCCTCTGCGTTTGCTTCCTACTCAGATTGGAATAACGAGGACACCGATGAACGGGGACCATATATAACGATCAATCTGACAGATGAAAACGATCTCTATTCTCGGGACTAGTTTCCCTTCGCCCAAAAAAAGGCCAGAACGAGGTTCTCGCGGTCTTGGGTGGGGGTAGGGCCGCAAATGGCAACTGATTGGGTGCTCTCACGTCTCTTCAATATTCAATATCGATCAGTCCACTCGATATCTCGCTAGGATTGTTTTGGATCGAAATCTCAGCTGTTTTTGAAATGGTAGAGTTATAAATGACCGAGTTATAGCTGAACCATTTGACTAAAGTATTTCTTTTATAACTTCCCTGACAACCCACGCCGTTCCTACAAAATGGAACAGTCGATATTCAGCGATAAAAACTATCTTGTCACCTGACTCGTTGGAGCTCTACACTTCTTGGTAAAAAGAACCTTTCAATTCCTCACCCTCGAATCGTCTTTAAGGACGTAACCGTAACGCGGTCATTGTTTGGTTTAGATCGCTTGATCGTAAACAACTCTTTCTGTCCAATCCGGAGTATAACCCTTTTTAAAAGTTTGTCTGGCTTGGGCGATCCGCACGCGAACCGATCACCAGCCTTTAAAATAGACTTTTCTACCGACGACTGCTTCAGGGGTACGAATACAAAAGTACGCCACACCGCTTCTTGATTGCATTCCGGGTAAACTTCCACCTGGCCGTCATCTTAATACTCAGATGATACGAGTTGTTGTAGTTTGTGGACCAGTTGTTCATATATCACGTCGACGTAGCGAAGACTGTTTTTGGTTTTGGTGTAACGTAACGCCACGTTTTTTTCTTTGAGGGTTCGATTAAACCTGTTCGAACGAATTAGCTGCTTTTGGTGTCTTCGTTCTCCGTAATGAAGAAATGGACCTTTCTCATCTTTAAGATAACTTTTAAAGAATGGTTTTGTTGACTAAACTCACTTGCCTTTGTCTGTTTGAGAAAATTTAATCGGCTTTGCGACTGTTAAAAAAATTGTCCTTTAACCGCTGCTACTATAATACGGGTCCCAGTCTTGTTTTTCAGAGGAACAAGCCCCAAAAGCGAATTTACATAAACTACATCGATACACGTAATTTACTAGATACCCAATGCCCATTGTTGAATTTCTTTAAACCACGCTAAGTCAATTTTTTTAAATCAATCCTGGAAACTGTTTGGTCGATAACCAACCTGCCAAAGGTAGTCCGTCGTTTTTAAATTTTTTCTGGCGCACATCGGTTGTGTAGGGTGTAGGTGTCCTGATTGACCTAGACACTCTTCAAATATTTCTTACGACTAAGTTTGGGTTGCACGTTGTAAGTGGGCGAACTCCGCCATAAGCTCCATGAGCGTTTTGGGGAATCGTTAGTAATGTTGTTTTAAAAATCACTTCTTTGGGCCATGGTTTCCCACTTTGGGCGTCTTTTTCACCTTCTTCCTGAGCGGGGAATACGACGATGCATTCTTCGCAATTTACTAGCCACCTTTTTTTTGATTAGTGGGTGTTGGGAACGGGTTGGTGACCTGAGGAGTTTCGTCCCCACGACCTCCTCTTTAAAGTACAGTGGGTTGTTCCGCTGGTTGTAATGGTTAGGTTTAATATCAACTAGACCTAGAAGGTACGTGGGCTTGAACTGTTCTAGTCGACGTTCAATATCCGCTGTAATGTTTGGTTGATAAAGTCTTTTCTTTTTTTTTTTTTTTTTTTGTCCATTTAAAAAAGCACATTAGCCTTGTCCACCGATTTGGCATAGCTTTGTCGATCCAATGACTAGTTGCATTTGAACCTGTCCAATTCTCTTCTCCCAAGTTTATCTCTTAGAGCATCGGGTGGTCCCTATAAGGTTTTTATTCTAACAACGAGGATCCTTCAAAATCATTTTCCTTAGCCATTTTTTATAAAAAACCTCTTAGAACAGTTATTACAGGTTTTAAAACAAAACACACTTAAAAAACCTCCAGTATTGTAAAAATTGTTTTCGTCTTTTGAGCGATAATGTCCTCATTGGTTAAGGGCGCTCAAGGTGTTTTTTAGTAACTACCGCATACGACTCATTCTGAGGGGGTGGGTCAGTGTAACGTTATTACCCTTTTAATACGTTGTGACAACAATTCACAGAGTGTTCCTACCAGTCTCGGGGTGATGTGCTTGTTATTCTTTAACAGGCCTTGATGGACTGGTGGTTTGGCTCTAACCTAGGGAAATTTTTAAAATATCATCATGCTTTTTTTTACTTTTTTCTTTCCCATATTACTTGGGGTTACGGTAAAACATATATTGCTCCTCTGGGAAGATGCTTGAAACGACGCATTAGATTAAATCTGGTGTGTCTTGAACGGAGATACATACTTAGCAAATAGCCGTGGTTGGAATTCGAGGTGCGTCCTTAAAACTCTCCAGGACATAGGTAGTTTGACCTGGGTTACATCTGTTTAGCTTAGATTAAACAATCTGCGATCCACCTGCGTGGATTTTTTGAAAACTTACTATGTAAATGATGAATATCAAAACTAAATGAGTCCATGTGTTCTTTGTTCTTGCCAAATAAATTTTTGCACCAGATAAAATACGCATAAAATTGCGGTGATGAGATGAATTTTGTAAAATAATTTAGTAACTCTCCCCCCGTTCGTCTGTTTCGTTCATGTAGGTCATCGATAAACACCATACCGTCTCTTATCACCTGCCCACTGCCTCAATATCGATTAGTCCAGACCCTGGCCTAAGCGTAAAACTCAATCCCCATCTTTTCATAAACAGAAGGCCGCAAATCCATTAGCCCAGTTTTATTTTTTGGTATCGGGTTTCTCCCCCCAAGACATAGCCATGTGTCCCGTTTGTTTCCCACGCAATACAAGCGACGAATTCACGTCCTGCCTAAACACACGCTTCAGTTGTTTCGACGCAATTCAAATCCCTAGCTAGGGCACTCTTAAAAAACCCAGATTTATACGATATATAACACTGTGGAAGACACTTTATTAACACAACTAGTTTACAGTCTCGTTGAAAAAGACCTGCTCCCACCCAACTGGGTCTACATTAAAAGAAGTTGATGAAAGTGCTTAAACCTTTGTCTAGTGTTCTGAAGCGCTGCGTCCTGGTAAGTGTTTACCGAAGCCAACCTTTACTGCCACGTGCGAAAATAAGTTTTGGTGAATCCTAACCTCAAAAATTTCCTACACAAATACGGCATTACGTTTAATTCGAGTCTGAATTTGATACAATATTCTTAAACGTTTACAGAGCTAAATTCACTCGCCTGAAATTTGGAACCGATTACGAGCCACCAAGCACGGATAACCTATCCAGGGCTACGGGTTACCACTTTTTGTTTCAGTAACATCAATTCCAGCTTGTTAACCAACCAAATAGAAACCGAGTTTGGTATTCCCTACCACAGACCTGGGCCGATGACCTACCCCCGAAGAAGCCTTTCCACCTTAGACCTGTTTGAACGAAATCATGAACTCTATAATCATCCCGATATCACCAGAACCAGAGTTGGTTTCCTACCACAGGAAACCTACCCGATGTCCCTAAATCCAACCACAGAAGAAGAAGAAGGGCCTCACCAAGCGGCTTGAGAGTTTGTCCTTTAGTAATTTTGAAAAAAATAAAAAAACTTATACTTAAGCTAAACCGCATTTTATGGTTTACCTATAATCGACCTAATTATGGTATGTCTAAATGTTCGTCCTAATTGTTGTAAAATTATGTATCGACTAATTGTTTGTATACATGTTTGACTTATATCTAAATATAAACTGTTACTATTGTCCTTCTTGTTATGTTAAAATATATATCGTCTAAATATAATATCTTCCTATTATCTCTATATAAAACCATCGTCTTCTTTGTTATCCTAAATATATCCATCTAAATATCTATGTTCTATAAGTCCTAAAAAAACCTCTTCCTGTTATCCTAACATATTATCGTCTAACTATTGTCTTTTCCTATTGTCTAAAAATAACCTCGTCTCTGTTATCTCAAGTTCCGCCCATTCTTGCCCCCTCCTCTTCTTGTTTATCTCAACGTCCGCCATCTTGCCCCCTGCAGCGCACCTGCAGATTGCGCTCTATATATACAAAGTCCATTGCTCCGTGCAGGAATTTTTCCTATTATAAAAAGTCATGCACCTTCAGGCGCCTCCTGCAAGCGCCTTCCTGCAGGAAGTGCTTAACCGTTTACCCTCCATTCCCAAAACTACTTACTGGCATGCTGTCTTCTGCTTGGACTGGCGTGGTGGTGAAAAATATTATAGCATTTTCGGTATGAACCACAATTTCAATATTTTTACACAAATCCCTGTCATCTATTATTGACTAATGTTATTATAGTTGTTCCATTGAATAATTCATCAAAAATATGACTTTTATTGATCTTCCACACTATCCTATGGAACGTCTAATGTCCCCGGAAGTAATAGTGTCGATTCTTGACCCAAAATTTTACAAACGTGGAGACAGTGTTTTCTATATACAGTAGTTTTTTGTCATTGTTTTAACTTAACTCAAAAGTGATTAATTGTTCAATTCGTGTTATTATCAGATATGGATCAGTTGGTTGAAAACCGGCACAGTAAAAAAAAAGCTGAAACATAATGTGGAGAATGTGATCAATCCCCAAGTAATTCTCAGGACACGCCTTAAGACTTTTGTGCAGGGATAGTGAAAAGACACGATCATTCAGTTTTACATAGAGCTAAAAGAGAAAAATACAGTGACGAATACATGAAGTATAGGTTTTCGTTTATAGGAGATGAGGACTGTGGCTAAGCCCCACCTGTGTAGTGTGTCGGGAAGTATTATCCTATGGTAGCATGAAAACCTTCGTTACTCTTGCGGCATTTACAAACAAAAACACCCCAGTTATGAAAAACAAGGAAACGCAATTTTTTTTCAGCGCCTATCAAAACACAGAATGTGACATCGTACTTGTCGTCAGCTAACGCAAAGATAACGAAAATGCGATTGAAAGCCTCCTACCGTATTAGTTATCGTATTGCTAAATGCGGTAAAAATCAATACTATAGCTGAGAATTTAATTTCTCCTTGTATAAAAGATGCCGTTCTGTGCATGCTCGGAGAGGAACATGTTCGCAAAATGAACGCTATCCCTCTTTCGAACAATACAATTTCTCGAAAGAAATGCAGGTATATGTCTGGACGATGTTGAAGCGACAATGATAAGTAGAATTAAAAATAGTAAATTCTTGCTATTCAAGTTGACAAAAAGCACAGATATTGCTAATTTTCGCTGTTTTGCTTGTTTATTGTGAGGTATTTGAAAAGCAATGAAGTTGAAGAAAACCTTTTGCTTTGTCATCCTCTGTCAGGGGCTTACAAGAGGTGAGGATATATTTCATGCTATTGATTCTTATTTCAAAGAAAAGGACATTAATTGGTCTAATTGTTTGTGGACTATGCACTGACGGAGCCAAGTCTAAGTCAGGTTGCTACTCCGGTCTTCGCGCTCGTGTCACGAAGGTAGCCCCCAATATAACCCTGGAGCCACTGCTGCATCCACAAGCAAAGCCTGTGCATCTAACCGCCTCCCTGGTGAATTAAAAGTCGTTTCTTGATGAAGCTGTGAAAGTGGTTAATTTTATAAGTCAAAGTCCACAAACTCGAGGCTTTATCAAATGCACTGTGTGAAGAGATGAATAGTCTTCTTTCTACCCTGCTCCTTCATACACAAGTTAAGGTGGCTCTCTCGTGGTAAAGTCCTTACCCGGCTGTTTCGAACTTAGACATGAAGTCCAACTTTTTTATTTTTTTTTTTGAAGACCATCCTTTCCAACTTAAACTTCAAAGTTACAACACGACTGTGATTGGCTTAAGAAGTCTTGCATACTTATCGGATATTTTCCTACAAATAAACAAACTAAATTTGGCACTTCAGAAAAGCTCGGTAACGATCCTTTCAATGTTTCAGACAAAATTGAATCTATGATTAAAAAATTAGATTTTTGGAGGTCGTGTATGTGAAAAGGCCAGCCTGAGGTATTTTGAAAACTCTGCACAATTTCCTATCTGAGAAACGAGCTGCAACCTCTCCCCCAGGAAATGAGCGAGAAAAATAATTGAACACTTGAAAGGGCTAAAATCATCTTTCGAGAAGTACTTTCCGAAACCTGGAAAGAGAGAGCTACTGGATTGTAAATCCCTTTGAAGAAGAATATTTTCCAAGCAGCCACATTTATCAATCAACGAAAAAAGAGAAGTTTGATTGAACTTTCGACTGATACTACTTCAATAGCTGAATTCAAAGGAAAATTCCTTTATTAACTTTTGGGGAGACATCAGTAGAGAATATGAACAGCTGACCGACAAAGTTTCTGTTGGCGCTACTTCTTCTTAGTTTTCTGTTGTTGCCATATTACAAATACTGAGCTGGTGGAGAGGGCTTTCTCTCAGCCTCATTTCTCATCTATACCTTTATAAAAAAAAAAAAAAATACCGTAGTAAACTGAATGCAGGTCCAGAATTGAGACTGTATCTTACTTCATCACTGATGACACCTGATTTAAAAAAAAAACTATGTGCCCTCAAAACAAGCTCAAGGATCGCACTGAAAATTTGTCATGGTCACGTGACATGGGTGTTGTTATAAAAAGTGATTTCAACTTTTAACAATAACAACGTTTTTATTATTATTATTAATAAATTAAATGTGTTTAAATTTTTATTGTAACTTCTGATTTTTTTTTAATGTAAAAATATATGCACTGTTTGTTTTCACCTTTTTATTACATTGTTTTTTAATCCGTGGTTGGCCCTTTTATTTTCTGGTTATAATCTATAAATTTTGAAAAACAGCAACTATATTAATTTCAAATATTTTGCTAATATTAGGGGTACAAATTTATAGAAATGGGCTGCCAAGGGGTACGCAAGTGAAAAAAGGTTGGGAAACCGCTGCTCTAGGAGTATTCTTGAAAAATGATATTATGGCGGTTTAAAACAAAAACATTACACAAAAATTGACCATGTAAAACTCGGTATAGTTCAATGATAACGGCGTTAAGGATTTTGGTTAGGACTTTAAGCTTTTGCACGCGACCTCACTAATATCAAGACGCTCTATTCCAATGGAAAAAACTTTGTACGGTTTACCATTGTGATTTCAATCAATTCAGATGAGCAACACAATTTTTCGCATGAGCCGTTGAGAGGGAGGCTACATTTCAGTTATGGACTTCGATCGGTACTTTTTAATTGTCCATTCACGTGTCCTATTCAACCATCATAAAAGGTTCTTCTCTTGTCAAAATCATGCTTAATGTTTGGTGGAGAAAGTTGGTAGGGACTTATGGTCCATTTTGATCACAAGGGGATACTTGTCAAACAGTTCAATCGTCTCAACTTTAGATTAAGGCAGAATTGCATGAAAGTATTTTTTTTTTCCCTCGCCTTGCGGGTCCGCATATTTTCCTCGCATCTTATAGTTAAATAGTGCCCCGCCCAACAAACCATACCCTTTTTCTAAGCAACCACAGATGCACAAAACCATAAACACAATTACATACCCAATGACTCTCAAACATGTGTCCCTGTAGTGCATGATCTTCTGATGTTCTCACAATATAATAGAACCTAATGTCACACATGAACAATGTCACTATTAATTTTCACCTGTGTCCAAGACACATGATCCTAGCCAAATCCGGATAAGAGCGTATAGGGTCATTATTGACATTTATCCAGCAACTTTGATTACCGGTATCTATAAAATACTTAAGTTCCATGAACCTTAAGTGCTCACTAAGAATGAAAAACATAGTGTTATACTTACTTCCTCAGATTATGATGCCTAACTTTGCATTTCCCTTCATCCAATAAACACTATTAAATTCCTATTTCTCCACATTAAACAAATAACAAAATCAAAAAAAACTAGTACCATTTCTTCACACTTCCACATAATATACTTTCCTTCACTTTGTTGCACATGTCTCTACTATAAAATCAGTTATAAATAAAACATTTAACCCCCTGTTAAAGTTAAGACCAGCTTTACTGCCCATATCTTACTCCCATTGCCTCAGGAATTTAAAACAAAATTACGTCCCCTTATCATAAAGCCCATAAATCCCCTTTTAACGTCCCCTCCAGCATCCACCAGGGGTAGGAACGAAATCCCTAAGCAAAACTCATGAGTTTCCTAACGTCAATCCCTGGTGTCCCCCCCAATCCCCCAGACATTAGTCGCAACAGACAAAGGCAGTCCACCCTTACCTTATTTTCATTGTGTCGGTAATCCCCCCCAGAAGATTCATCCTTGTTCCCCCCTCTTTTATCCTATTTCCTTTGTTCTCCACATTCCCGAATGGAATTAATAATTGCAATAGTACCAGACTGTATTTGTAACCCCCAGAACTCCTAAGGTAACCAAGAATTCATTCCTGGTGACTGAGCCATACATAACCAAATCTCGTTGTGCATTGCAAAAAAAATTGCTAAATAATCTCTCAACTTGGATTACCATTTCATATTAACTACCATGTTATTTCGTACACTCCCCCATGGATCAAAACCCCAATCACTTTAAAAATCTATTACTTTAAATAAACCTTAATCAAGCTGAAGTTAACTTGAAAGATTTATGAAAGAGAGACATGTAACCACAAGTCCAGGATTTCTGAGAGGATGGTCCGAACTTGCCGATCGACCATGTAAAGTGGAAATGTGGTGGATCCCGATAAAATTAAGCATAAAAGAGATTTCTTATTATTTATACCGGGTGGAAAATAACGTCATTCCTATTAATGCCCTCAATAAGGAAATGCTTTCGGTTCATTAACCGAAATGGCCAACAAGTTGCAGTGGACGTTTGTCCACTTGAGACCACTGGTAAGTCTATTAGACAAAACATAAAGGTCTTGGTCTTTTTCCAGGCACTTCACCAAACGCGGAAAGAAATTAACAAAAGAAGGAGAAAATTAGATTCAACAGAAAAATCAACACCGACGTGAGTGGGCTTACCCAGGATGTTGAACGAACATCCTACTTCCGTAAAACTACGGTGCTCGATTTCGCTTGTATAACAATTTTAATTCTGGCGGATGAATTACGGAAGAACCACCTAAAGGTTTCAAACCTCAAATAAAACTCACGTCTGTTGTTTTAATGTTGTCTAGTGTTCTACTTCTAATATTTCGAACCCACACGAGTGCCCTGACCAAAAACATACAGTTTATGTTTGGAGAGTCTAATATATCCAATTTACTCTCAAGTTCAGACAAACGTCCTCATCAACTTCTCGGCCAAACCGGTTTGACCGAAATGTCCATGTCCATCACCTTTCTTATAAATTATTAGGGCATCTAATAAAATGGTTATTCCACTGCATATAAGTAATATACTTTTAGCTTAAGGTTGATTTTTTTATAGTATTTCCAATTACTGCGATTTTTGCAACGCCTCCATCCTCTCAAGGAAGGTTCCTGGCACTTGTGACCTACACCCTTCATGTCCTTCTTTGAATACGTATCTTTCAACACTTCAGCAAGGACGCCCGTCATTGGTATCTCAATTACTAGCTTCTCACATTTATTTAACCTGTTATACAGTTCCAATATTCCGTCTTAAAAATTGGATTGGAATGGGGGAAGGGAGTGGAGGAATTATGCCGTAGTCAACTATTAAATGTAATCCATTAGTTTGAGAAGACATCAATTTAGCACTTTTTTTGCAACACACAGATTTTTTTCTTATGGCAGTCATATGAAAAATGGTGGTTCGTTGTGTCTGGTTTACTTCCCTTGAGTTCTGGCGGTTCAACATATCACATCCACTTCTCATGTGCAGCAATTATTAATAGTTCCAGTTGCCCGATCCCATTGGGACAAAAGAAGCCAGAGGAGGGGCTGGAACAAACGTTTATTACCGACACATGCAGGATAAGCATGTTAAGTCACACTGTCCTTTTAACTAACTGTCCTGTCCACATTGGCTAAGCACAGGTCAGAGAATTGACGTTAGGAATTCTTCATCAATTTTCCCACGTACCCTGGTTAGATGTAACTGAAAAAACGTTAAAAATACATTATGCGCTTTAGTGGAGAGGGACGTAAAAATTTTTTATGCTCAAAATGGAGGTCAATGGAAGGGGCTGTATTTGGGGTTAGGATTCTTGGAAACGAACTTTAACAACAATAAATGGTTTATTTATAATTTTTATTATTGCCCAGCCACGAAGTCTATGACATGCAAGCAAACCTCCAGGAAATATATAAAAGAAGGTAATCCACATATGTCATTTTAGTTGTGATGAAGAGAGTTTTTTTTGTTATAGCTGGCGTCTATGTAAATCAGAAAATAATAAATTTAAATTTGTTTATGAGATAAATAAATTCCACATTTAGTCCTCAGTTCACGTCAGAATATGTAAAGAAGGACTCAAGTTTTTCTTATGAGCACTTAATGTTCATGGACATTCAGTTATTTTTGACCGGAACAAAGTGCTGGCCTTCTAATCCTGTGATGACCCAAACCAACATTTCTATTATCCGGCACTTGGCTTAGGTGCTCATTGTACCATTCACATTTAGACAATGGGGAGTCGTCTCGGTCATCAGTTGACCTTATCATGTGTCATTCAGGTCTCTTGTGTTAGAACACAGAAATCACTACATATCACAGTTTTGTCACTTGGGTCTTGCTTGTATTGGGACATGTGGTCTTGACCGGGGCCGGTGATTTGGGCGCGGTTATCTAATGCGAACCTCAGTTGCGAGGAAAAAAATATGCCTGACCTCAAGCGAGGGATAACAAAAAAAAAAAAAGCTGCGCCCATTATCTAAAGTTGCAATCAGGTACGATGGTACGTGTTTGAACAAGTTACTTGTGAGATCCTTGAAAATGCTCTGCAAAGTCCCCATTCAGGCAAACTTTCTCGGGCACCAGGTAACATTTCAGCTGATGAAATGGATTACAAGAGAAGCTTTTTATTTGTTTAATACTGACATGAATGGACGTTAAAATACATCGATTCCCTAACTGAAATTTTAGAGATTTGCCCTTCTCAACAGACTACGAAATGTGTCCATGAGGAATTGTTTAAATCAAACGTAACGTCTCAACACGTTTCATTGGTTAGGGCGGAGAGCTTTGCTTTAGTGTTCACTCGCGTCATTAAGGTCTAACCATAGCTGAAAAATCTTAACGCCGTGTCCCCCCTATCCGTTTCTTTCATGGGTCAAGTTTGTTTTGCTGCTAATTTTTTGTTTAAACCTACATATTCAGTTCCTTTCAATACATCTTGAGCAGCGAGGGTCTCCCAACCTTTTTTCACTTGCGTACCCTTTGGCAGCCCCATTTCTATAAATTGTACCCCCTAATATTAGCAAAATATTTGAAATTAATATAGTTGCTGTTATTCAAAATTTATAGATTATAACCAAGAAATAAAAGGGCCAACCACGGGATTAAAAAAACATTGTAATGAAAAGGTGAATAAACAATGCATATATTTTTACATTAAAAAAATCAGAAGTTACAATAAAAATTAACACATTTAATTTTATTAATAATAATAATAAAAACGTTGTTATTGTTAAAAAGTTTTGAAATCACTTTTTTTATAACACACAGTGTCACGTGACCCATGATTTCAAATGTTCAGTGATGTAGATCTCTTGAGCTTGTTTTTGACTACTGCACATAGTTTTTTTAAATCAGGTGTTCAACTGTGGATGTAAGAAATACAGTCTCAATTCTGGACCTGCATTCAGTTTTACTACGGTATTTCTTTTTTTTAATAAGGAAGAATAAGAAGAGAAAGCCCTCTCCACCAGCTCAGTATTTGTAAATGGCAACAGAAACTTAAGCGCTTTGTCGGTCAGCTGTTCATCATTCTCTACTGATGTCTCCCCCAAAAGTTAATAAGGAATTTTCCTTTGAAATTCAGCTATTGAAGTAAGTATCAGTCGAAAGTTCAATCAACTTCTCTTTTTCGTTGATTGATAATGTGGCATGCTTGGAAATATTCTTCATTCAAAGGGATTTACAATCCAGTAGCTTCTTTTCCAGGTTTCGGAAAGTACTTCCTCGAAAGAATGATTTTAGCCCTTTCAAGTGTTCAAATTATTTTCTCGCTTCATTTCCTGGAGAGGTGCAGCTCGTTCTCAGATAGGAAATTGTGCAGAGTTTCAAATACCTCAGGCTGGCCTTTTTCAATACACGACCTCCAAAAAATTTAATTTTTTTAATCACAGATTCAATTTTGTCTGAAACATTGAAGATCGTTACCGACTATTTCTGAAGTGCCAAATTTAGTTTGTTTATTTGTATGAAAATATCCGATAAGTATGCAAGACTCTGAAGCCAATCACAGTCGTGTAACTTTTGAAGTAAAGTTGGAAAAGATGGTCTTCAAAAAAAAGTTGGACTTCATGTCTAAGTTCGAACAGCCGGGTAAGGACTTTACCACGAGAGAGCCACCTTACTTGTGTATGAAGGAGCAGGGTAGAATGAAGACTATTCATCTCTTCACACATTGCTTTGAAAAGCCTCGAGTTTTGTGGACTTTGACTTTATAAAATTAAACCACTTTCACAGCTTCATCAAGAACGACTTTTTAATTCACCAGGGAGGCGGTTTAGATGCAAGGCTTTGCTGTGGAATGCAGCAGTGGCTTCCAGGTTATATTTGGGGCTACCTTCGTGACACGAGCGCGAAGACCGGAGTAGCAACCTGACATAGACTTGGCTCCGTCAGTGCATAAGTCCACAACAATTAGACCAATTAATGTCCTTTTCTTTGAAATAAGAATCAATAGCATGAAATATATCCCTCCACCTCTTGTAAGCCCATGACAGAGGATGACAAAGCAAAAGGTTTTTCTTCAACTTTCATTGCTTTTCAAATACCTCACAATAACAAGCAAAACAGCGAAATAGCAATATCTGTGCTTTCGTCAACTTGAATAGCAAAGAATTTTACTATTTTTAATTCTACTTATTATTGTCGCTTCAACATTCGTCAGACCATATCCTGCATTCTTCGAGAAATTGTATTGTTCGAAAGAGGGATAGCGTTCATTTTGCGAACATGTTCCTCTCCGAGCATGCACAGAACGGCATCCTTTTATACAAGGAGAAATTAAAATTCTCAGCTATAGTGTATGATTTTTTACCAACATTTAGCAAATACGATAACTAAATACGGTAGGAGGCTTTCAATCGCATTTTCGTTATCTTTGTTAGCTGACGACAAGTACGATGTTCATGTCACATTCTGTGGCTCTTTTGATAGGAAGCTGAATAAAAATTGCCGTTCCTTGTTTTCATAACTGGGGTGTTTTGTTTGTAAATGCCGCAAGAGTAAGCGAAGGTTTCATGCTACCATTCGTGATAATACTTTCCCGACACACTACACAGTGGAGGCTTAGCACAGTCCTCATCTCCTATAAACGAAACGCATACTTCATGTATTCACTGTATTTTCTCTTTTTAGCTCTATGTAAAACTGAAGATCGTGTCTTTTCACTATCCTGCACCAAAGTCTTAGGCGTGTCCTGAGAAGTACTGGGCGATTGATCACATTCCACATTAAGGTTCAGCTTTTTTACTGTGCCGGTTTTTAACCACTGAACCATATCTGATAATTACACGAATTGAACAATTAATCACTTTAAGTTAAGTTAAAACAATGACAACAAAAACGAACTGTATATAGAAACACTGTCTCACTGTTTGTAAAAATTTGGGTCAAGAATCGGACACTATTGCTTCGGGACATTAGACGTTTCATAGATAGTGTGGAAGATCAAAAAGTCATACTTTTTGATGAAATATTCAATGGCACGGGGGACACAAACTATAATCACATAGTCATCATAATGAAGGACCTATTGTGATAAATATATTGAATTGTGGACATACGAAATGCTATAGATTTTCACACACGCCCAGTCCAAGCTGCAGACAGCACGCCCAGTAGTAGTTGGAATTAGGTAAACGGTTAGGCATTTCCTGCAGTGAGGCGCTTGCAGGAGAGCCTTGCAGGAGCATGGACTTTTGATATAGGTAAAAATTCTGCAGGAGCATGACTTTTTTATCTAAAGGCGCAATCTGCCAGGTGCGCGTCGCAGGGGCAAGATGGTCGGGAATTGAGATAACAAAAAGAGGAGGGGCAAGATGGCCGGACTTGAGATATAACAGTCGAGAGACGCAGGTAATTTTTAGACAATAGGAAGGACAATAGTTAGACGATATATATATATATAACCAAGAAACGCAGGTATTTTTTGGACTTTTTAGACGATAGATTAATTTAGATATATAATTTTGATAACCAAGAAGGGACGATGTTTATATACGAAGATAATCGGAAGAAATATTATATTAGACACGATATATATTTACATAACAAAGAAGACATTAGCGAACAGTTTATAATTTTAGAAAATAGGGACAAAACAGGTATACAAACAATTAGACGATTCACCTATTTTTACAACAAATTAAGACGAACATTTAGACAAAACAATTAGTCGATATAGGTAACAAAAATCGGTTTAGTTTGTTATTATAGTTTCTATATTTTTTCAAATACAAAAGGACAACTCTCAGCACGCTAGGTAGGCTTCTTCTTCTTCAGTGGTGGATTAAGGGACATCGGGTAGGTCTGTGGTAGGGAAACCAACTCGGTTTTTGGTGATATCGGAGATTTAGAGTTCATGGATTTTCGTCAAACTGGATAGTGGAAAGGCACCTACTTCGGGGGTAGGACATCAGGCCAGGTCCTGTGGTAGTAGAACCAAACTCCGGTTCTAATGGTTGGTATACAACTGGGAATTGGATGTTACTGATCAAACGTGGTACCCGTAGGCTGGATTATGTATCCGTTGCTTGTGTGGACCCTTTTTTTTTTGGGGGTTAAAAAAAAAAAAAAAATCGGTCAAATTCGGCGAGGTATTTATCTTCGGTAACGTTAAGAAATGTTTTCAAATTCCATACCGATATTAACGGTAAAATGGCAGTATTTATGGATAGGAACCATTTGAGGTTGAGGATTTCACCAAAATATATTAGGCACGTGCAGTAAAGGTTGGCCTCCGGTAAACCACTTACAGACCGCAGCCTTCAGACCACTAGCCAAAGGTTTTAAGCCATTTTCATCACCTTCTTTTAATGTGAGACCCAGTTTGGTGGGAGCAGTTCATTTTCAACGAGATGTATTCTAGTGTTGTTAATAAAAAGGTGTCTTCCAAGTGTTTATTATCGTTATAATATGGGTTTTGTTTAAGCGTGCCCCTAGCTAGGATTTGATTCGTCGAACATCGAGCGTGTGTTAGGCAGGACGTGATTCGTCGCTGTATTTGCTTGTGTGGGAACAACGACAGACATGGCTGTCTTGGGGAGCATACCCGATACCAAAAATACAGCCTGGCTATTGATTTCGGCCTTTGTTTATGAAAGTGGGTATTGAGTTTTCTCAAGCCAGGGTCTGGGACATAATCGATATTTTGAAGCAGTGGGCAGGTGCATAAGAGGACGGTTTGGTGATTATCGATGACACTCCAATCGAACGAAACAGACGAACCGAGTAAACTAAATAATTTTATTTTACAAAAAATCAATCTCATCACCGCAAATTTTAAGCGTATTTTATCTGGTGCAAATTTTTATTTTGGCAATAAAAAAAAAAAGATAAAAAAAAAAAAAAAAACGAACAAAGAACACAGAACCATTAGTTTGAATTCTCATTACATAGTACTCTTTCCAAAAATCCACGCGATGGATCGCCAGATTGTTAATCTAGCTAAAACAGATTACCCAGGTCAAAACTACCTATGTCCTGGAGAGTATTTTAAAGGACGCAACTCGATTCCACACGGCTATTTTGCTAATTGGATCCTTGTTTACCGTCAAGACACACCAGATAAATCTAATGCTTCGTTCAAGCGGATCTTCCCAGAGGAGCAACATATTGTTTACGTACCCAAGTACGATATGGTAGAGACAAAAGTAAAAAGAACCATGCTGATGATTTTAAAATTTCTAGGTAGCAGCCAAACCACCAGTCATCAAGGGCTGTTATGTAAAAACAGCATCACCCGAGCTGTGTAGGAAACACTCTGTGAATTTGTCACAACGTATCTAAAAGGTAACGTTACACTGACACGCCCCTCAGAAGAGACGTATGCGTAGTTTACAAAAACACTTGAGAGCCCTTACCAAGAGGAACATTCATCGCTCAAAAGACGAAAAAACAATTTTTACAAACTGGAGGTTTTTTAAGTGTGTTGTTTAAAACCTTTACTAACTGTAACACTAAGAGGTTTTTTATAAAATGGCTAAGAAAAATGATTTTGATGATCCTCGTTTTGTTAGAAATTCAAAAACCTTATAGACAGGCCACCCCGATGCTCTAAGAGTATAACTTGAGGATGGAATTGGACAGTCAAATGCAACTAGTCTTGGATCGACAAAGATATTGCAATGGGGGCGGGTGACAAGGCTATGGACTTTATCAACAAACATTAACAGCGATATTTGACTCGAGACTAGAACGAGTACAGACCACGTAACCTCTAGGTCTAGTTTGATATGGAAAACAACCACGCCTTTACAACACCAGCGAACAACCCACTGTACTTAAAGAGGAGGGTCGTCGGACGAAACTCCTCAGTCACCACCCGTCACACCCACTAATCGAAAAAAAGGTGGCTAGAAATTGCGAGAATCATCGTCGTCTTCGCTCAGAAGAAGGAAAAAGACGCCAAAGTGGGAAACCATGGCCAAAGAAGTGATTATTAAAACAACATTACTACGATCCAAAACGCCCTGGAGCTTTATGGCGGAGTGCCGCCCCCCTTACAACGTGCAACCAAACTTAGTCGTAGAAGAAAAATTTGAAGAGTGGCTAGGTCATCAGACACCTACACCCTACCAAGCCGGTGCGCAGAAAATTTAAACGACGGACTACCATTGCAGGTGGTATCGACCAACAGTTTCCAGGCTGATTTAATTGGACTTGCGTGGTTTAAAAAAGAAATTCAACGGGATGGGTATTGGTATCTAGTAACGTGTATCGAATTGGTATTTTTTAAGTAAATTCGCTTGGGCTGTTCCTCTGAAAAACAAGACTGGGACCGATTTGCGGGTAAGTAGCAGCGGTAAAGACAATTTATTAACAGTCCGCAAACCCCGATAAAATTTCAAAACAGACAAACCCCACAAAGGCAGTGAGTTTTTGTCAACAAAACATTCTTAAAGTTCTTAAAGATGAGAAAGTCCATTTCTTCATTACGGAGAAACGAAGACACCAAAGCAGCTATCGTCGAACGGTTTAATCGAACCTCAAAGAAAAAAACGTGGCTTACTTTACTACCAAAACCAAACAGTCCTTTCGCTACGTCGACGTGATACAAAACTGGTCCACAAACTACACAACAACATACTCGTATCATCTGAGTATTAAGATGACGCCGGTGGAAGTTACCCCGAGCAATCAAGAAGCGGTGTGGCGTACTTTGTATTCTACCCCTGAAGTCGTCGGTAGAAAAGTCTATTTTTAAAGCTGGTGATCGCGTGCGGATCGCTCAAGCCAGACAAACTTTTAAAAAGGGTTATACTCCGGATTGGACAGAAGAGTTTTTACGATTCAGTCGACTAAACCAAACAAAGACCGGTTACTTACGTCCTTAAAGACGATTCGGGTGAGGAATTGAAAGTTTCTTTTTACCAAGAAGAGCCTCCAACGAGTCGTGACAAGGATTAGATTTTATCGAATCGAGTCCATTTTGGAGGAACGGCGGGTTGTCAGAGAGTATAAAAGAATATATTTAGTCAAATGGTCACAGCTATAACTCGTCCATTCAACACTCTGGATTTCGTCCAATAAAACAAACTAGCGAGATATCGAGGGACTGATCGATATTGAAGAAGACTGAGCAACCCCAGTTTTTTGCGGACAACCCCCACCCAAGACCGCGAGAACTCGTTCTGGCCTTTTTTTGGAAACTAGTCCCGCGACTAGAGATCGTTTTTCATCTGTTCAGATGATCGTTATATATGTCGTCATCGGTGTCTCGTTATTCAATCTGAGTCGGAGCAACGCAGAGGGACCAGACGGCAAAGTTTTGGATCGCTTTAATGAGAAGTTGTCCTGGGTTTACATGTTACCTAACCCAACTAACGATAGGATGATTCTTTATACGTGACTTTACCCATGCAATGCCTCGATGAAAAATAAATACCCAAAACAATAACGCCGGTCACTTTTTCGTCAAATTGCCACAGACTAATATAGACTTGACTTCTCGTTACGCAAGTCGGTTTGGTTGAGATTCAATTCCAAAAGTTATTTTAAACGTGGCTCTGAAAAGATGATGTAATGGCTACAACTACTTTCCCAACAAAGAAGATGATTCTAATACTAACTCACGTTTGCCCGCTGGTCTATTACACATCACCCGACACGCTTGTCGTGAATTATTCTAATCCCCAATATATAAATTAAAACGGTAAATGCAAAGCCTAAACAAATAAATTTTAATAAAAAGGAAAGAAGAATGGTAAAGAACAGTGCTGTCACAATGCCTGTACTCGAAATCCCCCTTGTTTTCTACTTCGTCGGCAAATTGTAACGCTTTCACGTTGATAGTAAAAGCCTACTGTATTATTACCCGCTTTCTTCAATGAAACGTGTACTGTATTTCTTGGGGAAACCTTGAGATACGCAAGCTGATCAATGACCTAAATTTAATATTTCATTCATTCCATTTTATACACGGCGTAACTAAAAGACAGATGGACTAAAGGATAGAGAGAAGGGAGAGGCAGAAAGCAGGGACACCTGCAACACTAAACACGCGTCGCGCGATACACAATTGCTGCCATCACGCGTGTAAGGCCACATGCACTAACTTATTTCAAATCGACAGTGATAAAATTCACTACCCATACCAGAGTTAGGTTTTAAAATCCTGAAAAACGCTTATTGGGAAAGATGACACATTATACGGTTTACGTTTGAAAACATGACAGTACCCCCCCAGACACCACAAATGGGGAATTTGAAGTGAACAGGAGGTGGTAGAAAATGCACATTTTGAACGCAGCCACCTAGCTCCCTTAAATTGAGATATTTGGGTTCCTTAGGGTTTGCTGACAAAGAATATGTAAAACGTTACGCAAATAGTCTAGGAATTACCAAGTTATGGCCAAAATAAAATAGTGGGGGTGCCTGACAGCATGAAATCATTTCTGCTCATAAAAATTTTTTTATAACGTGTTTGAAAAAACATTACGTTACGGAAATAGCCTACCATGTTAACTCCTATGTGATTGGAGCGCAACAAATGAAAGACTAAACACGATTGGTCGGACTATAAATACTATCTTGTGTTGTCAGGGGAAACGTGAGAAAGGGGTACTTTTTTGAAAAGATGTGTAGACGTGGTGTGATTGGGTAGAGCTGCGAATATACACAATTCAGAGCGTCTGTTCATTGCCACATCTTGTAATAAACCTACTAAGAAGCAGTGCGTTGAGCACCAGTGTATATTTTTTATAAAATAAAGCCTGGGACATCGGCAGATCGGAGTTGTGCTATATTCATTGCCAGTCAACGAAACTGTTTATTATTATTTCCATGAATTGTGGTAAGCTTGAAATATTCAATATCTTTTAATGAAAATTGAATGTAAATTGATAAATTATGTCTGTATATATGTGTGGTTCAGTAGCGAACATGATGTAAAGCCTATAGTGCTCCAGCCTGAACAGAAGGTGTCGGAGGAAAGTAAAACTGCATGGAATGGCCAAACAGTACACTGACACCTAGATTATTAACTAGAAAGAAATAATGCTGGAATTGCAGAGGCGTAGTAACCATTAGGGAGGGAAATACTGGTATAAAGTATTTCAGATGAAGCTGACAGTTGGCCTAACGCTCTGAACTCAATGTTTGTGATGTATTGTGCTCAGTGTAGAAATGGAGTATAAATTAGTTCTGACGTAGAAGGTACAACCTTCTTGTTTCAGGGACCGTGGTCTTAAAGTTATTGAGCAGCACCTGGTCAGAGCTTTGCTGAAGCCAGAGGTGGACAGCATACTCCTTGGTCCATATAGCAACCAGTGGGGTGGCTCCAGAACTCATTACAGTAATCGAGCAGAGGAGTCTTTTACTGCAGTCATCACGCAAGATAAGAGAGTGTGGCCATGGAGCTCAACATTATGTACCCCTATCTTAAAATGACATTATAAACTAAAATTAAGAGGGGAATTTAATTGTTTTTAATACCAGGAACTGAGAACATCTCCAATACTAGTTCCAATAGAAACAAACTATTGAAGTCATGATGACAAATACCAACAGAGCTTGAACAAAACAAAACCAGTATTACCTCATATTACCACTACACAACTGACACACATAGGATACCATTAATAATATATGTCACTACAAGAATCATATTAATAAATTCTGTACATATAACTTGTAATTAAAATTGATTGTGATTCCTGGTTCCCTTTGTATTTGAATCAGGACACATATACATTCATGACAGCACTGAATACATATTGTTATTTGAAAAGTTATCAGTGACTCCTTTAAGATATCCTCTTAGAGTGTTATATGTATGTGAGTGTCACAGTGTTGTCAAGTGTGGTGGAATAAATTAAATTGTTTATCTGTCTGTTGTTGTTATGACTTACACTTCATCATACACATACCCTAGACATATAACGTAGTCATCACACTATTCCAGAATAATTCTGACTGAGGTATACATATGTGGCAGTAAGTAAGGTTATCTATAATACACTACTCTTATTAGATATAGATACCTTCACAGCTGATCTCAGTCAGTACACTAAGTCCCCTATAAATATTTATAACATCCCACTTTACCACATATATTGGGGTCTCGCCCTCGGGATTTTGAATCTTTCCCTATTACAAATATTGGGGGTAACTCACTTCAGGGAATAATAAGAATTAAAAGGTATCCTTGGGTGAAAATAAATAAGGTTGAGCTCACAGTGCCTGTGTTGTCTTGAGTTAATTAGTCATAGATAAAATTGTTTAGACATTTATCTGTTAGACAATGGCCGACCTGGCAAAATTTCGATCTGCTGCTGTACAGACTGCGAAAGAGTTAGGAATGGACGGGCAAATTATGATTTCTTATGTCACTGCTGAATGTGACAAATATATTGAACGGGAAGAAAGAAGATTAGAAAAAGAGGCCGAAAGAAAATTAGAATCTGAAAGATTGGCCGAAGATAAGAGAATTGAAGCTGAAAAAGAGATTAAGAGGTTGCAGATTGAGGCTGAGGCTAAGAGGTTGCAGATTGAGGCTGAGGCTAAGAGGTTGCAGATTGAAGAATTGAGGCTGAGAAAGAAGATTGAGCTGCAGAAAGAAGCAGAAAGAAAAAGAAATTAGCTGCAGAAAGAGAAGACAAGAGATTAGCTGCAGAGAGGGAAGCAGAAAAGGAGGAGAAGAGATTACAAAGGGAACATGAGTTACGACTAAGGGAGTTTGAGTTTCAAGGCCATGCTCCTGAAAATGGTGCCAGTCCCTTTGCCTCTGATGCCACTGCTAGCCAAGGAGCCTCAACCTCAGCTATGAATTTTCATTTAGATCATTTTGTTGAGAAAGACGATGATATAGAGAGCTATCTAAATAGGTATGAACTATTAGCTACCACATATGGGTTAGAGAGAGAAAGGTGGAGCTTAAAGTTATCTCAGGGACTTCGTGGGGCAGCTTATGAAGTTTTTGCAAAAATGAGCAGAAGTGATCAGGAAAATTATGACATGCTAAAGCAGGCTCTTTTGTTAAGATATGAAAAGAATGCAGAATTTTATAGGAAAAAATTTAGGAATGCTAAACTACTGTCAGGTGAAACCTATCACCAGTTCTCTGCACGAATAGAGACATACTTGGAGAAATGGACTTCTCTGGGGAAAACCCAAGATCTTAAGGAAATGGTCCTTATAGAGCAATTAAGAGAGTCCATGGCTCCAGACCTGAGAAAGTTTCTCATGGAACAAGGTGCAGAGAGGCTGGGTGAGTTGCTAAATGTTGCTGAAAGGTATCAAGCAGCTCAAGCAGAGGTAACAGGTAATAAAAAGAAACAAGTGGATAACTTTAGGGCACCACAGAACTTTAATAAATTTGATCCTAGGGATCAAAACAAAGGTAAGCACCAGTTTGATAGGCCACGGTATGAAAATAAAAATAAAACCCCACAATTCGATGAAAGGAAATATGATGAAAGAAAATCTTTCAACCAAGGAAAAAGGTGGTGTAAAAATTGTAAGATGAACAATCATGACACTGACCATTGTAGAAGGAAACCTCCTCATTGTGCTGCTATGACATCGGGGAAAAAGGAAAAGAAGGTCAAACCTGAAGAACTACAGGAACCATACCACCCCCCAGTGTGTGAAGATGTCATCTGTAATGGTGTCACTATAAGGTGTTTATATGATACCGGTTTAGATTACGATTCCGTTGTGAGTTCTCACCTGGTGCAGGCCGATCAATACACCACAGAAACAGTGGAGATTCAAACTGCAACCAAGGATGTAGCTACCATGACACTTCCCGTCGCCCGAATAAAAGTGAAAACGCGATATGTGGAAGGAATCATAAAAGCAGCAGTGATAAATGAGCCAATCTACCCTCTGATATTGGGGTGTAGATATGTCTTCTTGGGGAATCCCAAGAGACCTGTGATATTGGCAACAGTGCAGACCAGATCACAGTCTAAAAAGGAGGAGGATAATCCAATAAATACTCACCCAGATGAGATGAGGAAGGCACAGGCTGAGGACAAAACACTCAAGCCATGTTTCAAGAAGTTGCCCAAATCTCATACACCTCCAGGCAAGGGAGAGTTTTATATGAAGAACAAACTGATATATAGGAAGGCTGGATCTGAATCCAATGGTCACGGACAGCTGGTCCTTCCCACTTCATATAGGACTAAAGTGTTGGAACTAGGGCATGCGATTCCCTTCAGTGGTCATATGGGAATCAGCGCAACAGGACAGCGAATAGCTTGTCATTATTTCTGGCCAGGAATAACTGAAGATATCAAACGATATGTAAAATCCTGTCCAGAGTGCCAACGAGTAGCACCTAAACATTGGACTGCACCAGCAACTCTGGGGGAAATGCCCATAGTGGGAACACCCTTTGAGAGAGTTGCCGTGGATCTTGTGGGACCTCTCACCCGAACCAAGAGAAGGAACAGCTACATTCTGACTCTGGTGGACACTTGTTCTATGTGGGGAGAGGCAGTAGCCCTGTCATCGATTGATTCTAAACATGTGGCAGAGGCATTGCTCACAATTTTCACAAGGTTAGGCTTTCCCAATCAAATCTTGACTGATAATGGCTCTCAGTTCAAGGGGAAACTAACTGAAGAAGTTTTCAGGATCTTCCAGGCCAAACACTTCCATTGTAGTGTGTACCATCCCCAAGGGAACGGCCAAGTGGAAAGATTTAACGGCACGTTGATGTCGATCCTGAGAAAGTTGGCACACGAAAAACCAGATACATGGGACCAGTACCTGCACGCCGCCCTCTTTGCTTATCGGGAGGTACCCCATAGTTCAACCGGTATGGCCCCGGCAACATTATTGTTTGGAAGGCCAATAAAAGGTCCACTCGAAGCTTTGTTAAGAACGTGGACTGATGAAAAGGCAGAGGAAAACATTACATCTTCATACCAATATGTGAATGAGCTGACCACTCGTTTAAAAACTGGCTGGAAACTTGCCAATGAAAATTTGAAACAAGCCAGGAAGAAACATGCTGCCTATTATAACAGGAAGGCGAAAGACAGAGATTTGGCTGTGGGAGAGAAGGTACTGCTTCTTCTCCCCGGGAGTCAGAATAAGTTACAGATTGGATGGCAAGGTCCATATACAGTTTTAGAGAAGGTGTCTAGAACAAATTATAAGATAGATAAGAAGGGGAAAGAAAAAATCTATCATGTGAATCTCCTGAAGAAATATTTGGAAAGAGAACATCAGGAAGAGACACACTTGTTGACCTTGTCCATCGCCATGGAGATGAAAAAAGGAACCACTTTCATCATTTGAATATCCATTACACCCCTGTGAGACAGCAGCACAGGTGAAAATCAGTACACATTTAACGAAAACTCAGAAGAGAGAGTGCAACAGGTTCTAAATAATCATGCAGAGGTGTTAACAGACCGACCAGGGCATACAAACCTATTGGAATATGATATGAAACTGATAGACCCCACACCTGTCTGTATGAAACCATATTCGATTCCGTTTGCTAAGGAGAAAGCTTTGAAGGAAGAGATAGACTATCTATTGAAGGAAGGAATTATTTCACACAGTGAATCCTCATATAGTTCCGGTGTTGTACTCTTAAGGAAGCCCTCTGGAGAACATAGACTCTGTATAGATTACAGGAGACTGAATGCTATTACAGAAGGACAGGTGGATCCATTGCCGGATACAAATCAGCTGTTTGCCAGACTAAATAAAGCTAAATATTTCTCAAAAGTGGATCTGAGTAAAGGATACTATCAGATTCCAGTAAAGCCTGAGGTTAGACCATACCTAGCTTTTAGTACCTCAGAAGGACACTATGAGTTTAATAGATTGCCATTTGGATTGAAGAATGCGCCTAGTGTCTTCTCTAGAGTGATGAGAAAATTATTGGACCCTCTGAATAATCCATGTATAACAAATTTCATGGATGATATCCTTATAGCAACAGAAACATTTGAGGAACACATTGACTCTCTGAATATGCTGTTTGATCGACTTAGGGAAGCAAATTTAACAGCCCGACCAACCAAATGTTGCGTTGGATGTAAAGAATTGGAATTTTTGGGACACACAGTTTATCAGGGAAACATGACCCCTGACCCAAAGAATTTAGAGAAACTAAAGAAAGCCCCGAGACCACAAACCAAGAAGGACGTGAGAACCTTTGTCTCATTATGTGGTTTCTACCAGAAGTATATCAAAAACTTTAATTCCATATGTGCACCGTTAACTGATTTGACACGTAAAGGACATCCAGATCGCATTACATGGACCCCACAATGTGAAATGGCTTACCAAGAATTGAAGGAAAACCTCACAAGTAAACCTATTTTGAAATTACCTGACTTAAGTCAAGAATTCATAGTAAGGACGGATGCCAGTAATATTGGGTTGGGTGCAACTCTACTACAGAAATCAGATGCATTGGATGGGGAATTAAGCCCAGTGGCATATGCTAGCAGAAAATTGAATAAAGCTGAAATCAACTACTCAACTAGCGAAAAAGAATGTCTTGCAGTAATATGGGCAATAAAGAAATTCAATATTTATCTGTATGGGAAGGCATTTAAGTTGCAAACGGATCACAAACCTTTATCGTTTCTAGCCCAGGCTAGGCATGAGAACTCTAGGTTACTCCGATGGTCCTTGCTTTTGGCTCCCTATAATTTTAGCATTGAGTATATATCTGGAAAAACAAATTTGGGAGCGGATTTTTTAAGCCGCCATCCGTGTGATGAGAATCACCGTAAACCCCAGAAATAATAATAAATTTCTCTATGTGTATATAGAATAAAGGACTGACATATAATGTCTGTTTTAAGAGGGGAGATGTCGTGAATTATTCTAATCCCCATATATAAATTAAAACGTAAATGCAAAGCCTAACAAATAAATTTAATAAAAGGAAAGAAGAATGGTAAAGAACAGTGCTGTCACAATGCCTGTACTCGAAATCCCCCTTGTTTTCTACTTCGTCGGCAAATTGTAACGCTTTCACGTTGATAGTAAAAGCCTACTGTATTATTACCCGCTTTCTTCAATGAAACGTGTACTGTATTTCTTGGAAAAACCTTGAGATACGCAAGCTGATCAATGACCTAAATTTAATATTTCATTCATTCCATTTTATACACGGCGTAACTAAAAGACAGATGGACTAAAGGATAGAGAGAAGGGAGAGGCAGAAAGGAGGGACACGTGCAACACTAAACACGCGTCGCGCGATACACAATTGCTGCCATCACGCGTGTAAGGCCACATGCACTAACTTTATTTCAAATCGACAGTGATAAAATTCACTACCCATACCAGAGTTAGTTTTTAAAATCCTGAAAAACGCTTATTAGGAAAGATGACAATAGATGGGTTTACGTTTGAAAACATGACAGTACCCAGACACCACATGGGGGATTGAAGTGAACAGGATGGGGGTGGTAGAAAATGCACATTTTGAACGCAGCCACCTAGCTCCCTTAAATTGAGATATTTGGGTTCCTTAGGGTTTGCTGACAAAGAATATGTAAAAACGTTACGCAAATAGTCTAGGAATTACCAAGTTATGGCCAAAATAAAATAGTGGGGGTGCCTGACAGCATGAAATCATTTCTGCTCATAAAATTTTTTTTTATAACGTGTTTGAAAAAACATTACGTTACGGAAATAGCCTACCATGTTAACTCCTATGTGATTGGAGCGCAACAAATGAAAGACTAAACACGATTGGTCGGACTATAAATACTATCTTGTGTTGTCAGGGGAAACGTGAGAAAGGGGTACTTTTTTGAAAAGATGTGTAGACGTGGTGTGATTGGGTAGAGCTGCGAATATACACAATTCAGAGCGTCTGTTCATTGCCACATCTTGTAATAAACCTACTAAGAAGCAGTGCGTTGAGCACCAGTGTATATTTTTTTATAAAATAAAGCCTGGGACATCGGCAGATCGGAGTTGTGCTATATTCATTGCCAGTCAACGAAACTGTTTATTATTATTTCCATGAATTGTGGTAAGCTTGAAATATTCAATATCTTTTAATGAAAATTGAATGTAAATTGATAAATTATGTCTGTATATATATATGTGTGGTTCAGTAGCGAACATGATGTAAAGCCTATAGTGCTCCAGCCTGAACAGAAGGTGTCGGAGGAAAGTAAAACTGCATGGAATGGCCAAACAGTACACTGACACCTAGATTATTAACTAGAAAGAAATAATGCTGGAATTGCGGAGGCGTAGTAACCATTAGGGAGGGAAATACTGGTATAAAGTATTTCAGATGAAGCTGACAGTTGGCCTAACGCTCTGAACTCAATGTTTGTGATGTATTGTGCTCAGTGTAGAAATGGAGTATAAATTAGTTCTGACGTAGAAGGTACAACCTTCTTGTTTCAGGGACCGTGGTCTTAAAGTTATTGAGCAGCACCTGGTCAGAGCTTTGCTGAAGCCAGAAGTGGACAGCATACTCCTTGGTCCATATAGCAACCAGTGGGGTGGCTCCAGAACTCATTACAGTTAACGAGCAGAGGAGTCTTTTACTGCAGTCATCACGCAAGATAAGAGAGTGTGGCCATGGAGCTCAACATTATGTACCCCCATCTTAAAATGACATTATAAACTAAAATTAAGAGGGGAATTTAATTGTTTTAATACCAGGAACTGAGAACATCTCCAATACTAGTTCCAATATAAACAAACTATTGAAGTCATGATGACAAATACCAACAGAGCTTGAACAAAACAAAACCAGTATTACCTCATATTACCACTACACAACTGACACACATAGGATACCATTAATAATATATGTCACTACAAGAATCATATTAATAAATTCTGTACATATAACTTGTAATTAAAATTGATTGTGATTCCTGGTTCCCTTTGTATTTGAATCAGGACACATATACATTCATGACAGCACTGAATACATATTGTTATTTGAAAAGTTATCAGTGACTCATCTCTTCTTCTTCTTCTTCTTCCTCGTTCGTCCTGAAAAGGACGGTGGTTGCATTGTGTCTGTTTACGCCTAAGCTGTGATATCTGCACCTTTCGGTCGACACATCCGACTTCAGCATGGCATTTTTTAGGGACCGGGTTTGCCTTCCCATTGCGATCCGTACTCGCTCAGCCAGACTGCACTGCTGCAGACTGTTTCCAGGACCACCACGTGGAGGTGGAGTATGGTCTTGACCAGCTCTGGTTCGCTGATCCTGATACAAGCAGTCAAGCTATGGGTCGCTGACTGCATTCAATATTGCTGCATCTTTGGGTCCTTTAAGATATCCTCTTAGAGTGTTATATGTATGTGAGTGTCACAGTGTTGTCAAGTGTGGTGGAATAAATTAAATTGTTTATCTGTCTGTTGTTGTTATGACTTACACTTCATCATACACATACCCTAGACATATAACGTAGTCATCACACTATTCCAGAATAATTCTGACTGAGGTATACATATGTGGCAGTAAGTAAGGTTATCTATAATACACTACTCTTATTAAATATAGATACCTTCACAGCTGATCTCAGTCAGTACACTAAGTCCCCTATAAATATTTATAACATCCCACTTTACCACAACGCTGATCGACGAGTTGAATCGTTTGCTTTTAGTCACGGATGTGGATGAAAAAGCCCGAGTTAGATTCCATTTTAACAATAATAAGGCCACCTTGAATCTGTATGATCCGGAGGTTGAAGTTAGAATTAGCGAGACGTTGAAACACATGTTAGGTTTTCCTACCTCGCTCGCCACAGACATCGACCCAATACTACGAGGCGAGACTGAAGTACAAATGGATAGCGACATGAAAAATGTATACGTGTACTGCGATCTCGTAGCGGCGAGACCGGTTGGAGATGCCTCTGTCCCTTTGTTACGGATTGTTCCTATTTTGGATAGGACTACCGCTTCTGTTTTCAGGATTTACGACAAACCACACTACGTACCCCTGAGCCGTTTTTCGTTTGACGCGGTGGAAATCCTTTTAACTAACGATCAGGGTAAGACTATCCCATTCACTAGCGGAGCTTCGGTGCTGACACTACACTTCCGAACTCACAGACGGTTTGATTTTGACTAGAAAAAATGGTCAGACACGTACCCATCCGACGAAACCCCAAAATGTATGAGGAGTTTTACTGCAACCAAGCTGGCCACGGGATGCCAGTGTTTATCGGCGGTAGAAGTCAAAGAGGGCATGGTTTGGGTAGTTTTTTCGGCGGGCTCGGTCGCATGGTTCTCCCGTGGTTAAAAACTGGCAGCAAAGCTTTACTGAGAGAAGGGCTTGGGACCGGTCTACAGGTCGCGAGCGATGCGTTAGCCGGCAGAAATATAGGCGAGGCATTTCGCGAACGAGCGAAAGAATCTGGTCAACGTTTATTACAGGGAGCCGTTGAACACCTCACCACTAACCAATTGGGTAGCGGACTTAGAAGGAAAAGAAAAACGAGAGCTGCCCCACCTGGCGAGGCGAAACGCATAAAACGCAGTAACCGAGCTCGACCTTCTCATTCTCACCAGAAGAAGCGAAGGTACTCTGATATATTTAAATAATGGCGCTTATTCACCCCAACTCGTGCGAATGTCTTCACAGTGGTCTAGATTTGTTTAGCGTACCACCAACGCAGACAGCCGTAGAAGAGGGACAATTTGTGGAGATACATCCGTTGGCCGCCTTAGCCCCAGGAGCCCCGGTGGAATTTGTAATTTCGGGAAACGGTGAAGAATATCTAGATTTGTTCAATACTTTTCTACACGTGCGCGCCAAAGTCACGTTAGCTAATGGCGGTGTATTACCCGTTGACGCAGAGGTGGCCCCGATCAACTATTACCTGCACAGTTTATTCTCCCAAGTCGACGTTTCACTGAACGATACGCTGATTACACCCAGCGAGAACACCTACCCTTATAGAGCTTACCTGGAAGCCACGTTGAATTACGGGGAGGAACCCAAACGAGGCCATCTGACATCGGCTCTGTTTTACAAAGACACGCCAAATTTTATTACTGACACAATTGGTGACAATAACAACGGACTAAGATTGCGTCGACATGCAGCGGCTGGTTCTCAGGAGATTGATATGATGGGTCGTTTACATTCAGATATCTTTGCTCAAGATCGTTACCTGTTAAATGGTGTGACAGTTAAAGTAAAACTCACCCCGTCTAAAGATGCCTTCAACGTGGTGGGACACGACCCCACCGCTGGTTATAAATCTATTATAACTTATGCGGCCTTGGTTGTCCGGAAAGCCAAATTAAACCCAGCCGTCTCTCTAGCTCACGAGAAAGCCTTGGTGCGAGGTAATGCCAAGTACCCTTTGAAACGAGTTGTGCTAAAAACTTTCTCTATCCCTAGAGGTATGCTATCGCACATGCAGGATAATCTGTTTCTCAGTCAAACACCCACACGGATCGTGATTGGACTAGTCACTTCGTCCGCTTTTAACGGATCGTACACGTCTAATCCGTTCAATTTCGCTACGTTTGGTCTGATATATTTGAACGTCAGCGCGGATGGCAGAACAGTCAGCGGCAAGCCTTTGTCCATGGATTATGAGCACAACCAGTACGTGAGAGCCTTCTTCGGGACGAATCTAGCTATGGGACTGATTGGAAAAGACGCGGGCAACGACCTCGAGTATAGACATTTTAAGCACGGTTACGCCTTATACGCCTTTGACCTCACCCCCAGTCTACTAGACGGTGACCAGTTTGAGATGGCCAAGTCGGGCCCAGTCTCAGTAGAACTTAAATTCGCCGAGGTCACACCCGAACCATTACAGGTCCTCGTCTACGCCGAGCAAGACTCGATTTTGGAGATCTCGAAATCGCGCCAAGTTTTGACAGACTACACCACTTAAACAATGAACACAGACGAGATACGCTCCATCCTCCTGTCGGACATATTTGTTAAACGAACTGGGCTCGTTAAAGTGTTAGCTCGTGACCAATTACCTCTACGCATCGATCCGACCAAGACGGCTGCTTTCGTCATCAACACTGACCCTAGCTATCGCCCGGGTGACCACTGGGTCGCTCTATATTATAACGGACTTGGCACTTTTGAATATTTTGATTCTTTTGGCCTACCACCTACACAGTCGGACTTGATTAATTTTATAGCCAGAAACTCTACTCGACCTGTTAACTACAACGCCAGACATTTACAAGATGTAGTTACCAACGTTTGCGGGCTCTACGCCATTTATTTCATCTTGATCAAAACACGAGGTGGTACTATGCAACGCGTCCTACTACCATTTTCGGCTAGACAACACGCCAACGATCGATTAATTTTTCGATTAGTCAGACCCTGGCTAGCGAAACTCAATCCCACTTTCATAAACAAAGGCCGAAATCAATAGCCAGGTGTATTTTTTGGTATCGGGTTTCTCCCCAAGACAGCCATGTGTCGTTGTTCCCACGCAATACAGCGACGAATCACGTCCTGCCTAACACACGCTAGATGTTCGACGAATCAAATCCTAGCTAGGGCACGCTTAAAAAACCCAGATTATACGATATAAACACTTGGAAGACACTTTATTAACACACTAGATACATCTCGTTGAAAATGACTGCTCCCACCAACTGGGTCTACATTAAAAGAAGTGATGAAATGCTTAAACCTTTGGCTAGTGGTCTGAAGGCTGCGTCTGTCAGTGTTTACCGAGGCCAACCTTTACTGCACGTGCGAAAATATTTTGGTGAATCCTACCTCAAATTTCCTACCAAACACGGCATTACGTTAACTCGATCTGAGTTTGAACATTTCTTAACGTTACAGAGCGAAATACTCGCCGAATTTGACCGATTACAGCCACCAAGCACGGATACCTATCCAGCTACGGGTACCACGTTTGATCAGTACATCAATTCCAGTTGTTACCAACCAATAGAACCGAGTTGGTTTCCTACCACAGACCTGGCCGATGTCCTACCCCCGAAGAAGCCTTCCACTAACCTGTTTGACGAAATCATGAACTCTAAATCCCCGATATCACCAGAACCGAGTTGGTTTCCTACCACAGACCTACCCGATGTCCCTAATCCACCACAGAAGAAGAAGAAGCCTACCAAGCGGCTGAGAGTTGTCCTTTAGTATTTGAAAAAATAAAAACTATATTAACTAAACCGCTTTTTGTTACCCATATCGTCTAATTGTTTGTCTAAATGTTCGTCTAATTGTTGTAAAATATGTATCGTCTAATTGTTTGTATAACTGTTTGTCTATGTCTAAATATAACTGTTCGTATGTCTTCTTGTTATGTAAATATATATCGTCTAAATATATATCTTCCTATTATCTCTATATAAACATCGTCTTCTTGTTATCTAAATATATATCTAAATATCTATGTCTAAAAGTCTAAAAATACCTCTTCTTGTTATCTAAATATATCGTCTAACTATCGTCTTCCTATTGTCTAAAAATACCTCGTCTTGTTATCTCAAGTCCGCCATCTTGCCCCTCCTCTTCTTGTTATCTCAAGTCCGCCATCTTGCCCCTGCAGCGCACCTGCAGATTGCGCTTATATAAAAAGTCATGCTCCTGCAGAATTTTTCCTATATAAAAGTCATGCTCCTGCAGGCGCTCCTGCAGCGCTCCTGCAGAATGCTAACCGTTTACCTCATTCCCTACTACTGCCAGTTGCGCGCAAGAAAAACGGCGGAGATTGTCTCACACAGTTCATGTTGTACAGTATAGCGTTGAATTAATTTCACAACATTTGACTTGTCTTTTACACTGTTGACATATGTATCTTTTTTCCGCCATTATTCAATTCCTGTCGCGTACCCCTGAACGTCCTGTCGCGTACCCCCAGGGGTACGCGTACCACAGGTTGGGAACCGCTGCTCTAGAGCCTTAAAAGGAGATCTAGTGACTTGTGACCACATAGCCTGGAACGAGTTAACAACGTTACAAGACAAATGTGGAATTCTGACCAACATGGTTTATATTTTTGACGAGGTCGTCATTCCCACCTTATATTTGTTTTGTGGAACTATCTTGCGTAAAAGAAATAGAGGCAGACCCCAAATAGTAGAGGCAGACCCCAAATAGTAGAGGCAGACCCCAAATAGTAGAGGCAGACAAACAAATACGTGGAGTTTAGAACTTGAGATATATACAAGATAGATGAAGGAAACATGGCACTAATGGTAACAACTGGCACATAAGACAAGAGAAGATAAGTGAATGGGGAAGTCTGATCCTCATGGTCTATATTTTTGATGAGGTCGTCATTCATATACCGTCTCTAACATGAAAAATTCCAAGTATGCTATGATCTCCAGGTTTTACCTTCTGTGATCAATCGGCTCTGGTGATCTGAAAACTGTAACACGTTTATGGCGCCTGATACAGAGTGCCTCAATCCCCCAAATCTTGTCCTATTCATCAAATACCACAGACCACAGCTGCAAATAAAGGGAAACTAAATGTAGAATAAATGTGGAAATAGAGCAGACAATCAAAATTTTAAAATTCATGTACAATGTCAGTTTATCCTTGACCTAAACAGGAAACCAGTCTTGTTTGTAAACAAATAAATCAACGGTTACCGTCAAATGTATCACAGTTAACAACTTATGTAAATAACGTTTGAGCTTTGCCAGTGTTTTTTGTTATTATAATAATATAATGATAATCTACATTCTCTCAGGTTGCTGGATTTATGTCTAGTTCCCTCATGTCTCTTGTACACATCTTTGAACCTCAGCTGTGGTCGCCCAACTGTTCTTAAGCCGTCTGCCAGTTGTCCGTTAAAGATATCGTTCGGACGCAACCATCTCCCATGCAGCGGGCATGGCCAAGCAGCAATGTATGCATGCTTTGACGGCCAAGACGTGACAACACATCGACATTTGTTACTTTATCATTCCACGAAATACCTCTGATGTAGCGTAGACACCGTAGATGGAAGGTATATAGCCTTTCTTGTTTTTGCTTAACATAGGCTGTCCATGTCTCGCTGCCATATAGAAGTGTGCTGGTAACGCAAGCGTTATATACCGCGACTTGGTCTTCGTTGTGATTTGAAGCTTCCCCAAACACGCGTTGTGATGCGGGCAAAGGTAGCTGCAACTTTGCCAATGGGGCTGTCAGTTTAAGTATCCAGAAAGAGTTTGTCGGTGATCGTAGACCCCAGGTATGTTAAGTGGTGCAACAGTGCCAATTCATAGTTATCGATAGTAATAATTGGGGCCTTATCCACATCCTGACACAGCACATCTGTTTTCTTTAGACGTATTGTGAGGCCTTGCATACTTGGATGAAGCGATTCATCAAGGCCTGAAGCTCTTGTTGACTTTTTTTGACGATTACAGCGTCATCAGCGAAAACCAAATCTCTTATGGTGACTATTCGATCTTTGTGTTTGCCTTCAGGTTTGCAAGGTTAAACAGTTTTTCATATTGCCGAGTGTGAAGGCATATTCTATCAGTTGCTTCTTTGAATGCATGTTTCAAGAGTAAGGCAAAGAAGATCACGAACAGGGTTGGAGACAGAACGCAGCCTTCTTTAACTGTGTGTTGTTTGTTTTTTTCTTTAACGCCACTGCGTATGTCAAAAGGCGGTGATGTGCTTCCAGCATATTGAACGGTTCCCTTCATATCTTAATCAAATGACTTTATCATTTCCAGCAGTGTAGTGGGGCAGTGTATTATCAGGTTTATTTTGAAGAGTCAATCCCTGCTAACCCGTTCCTATGTCGTTGTGATGTCTTTAAAGGCGATATATATATATACATGCCTTTCCTGCTTTCTTGATTTTTCCTGTAGTTGAGGGCGAAAAAAGACCATGTCTACTGTTGATATACCAGCTCGAAATCCATTTGCGACTCTGGACATATGGGCTCAGATAACGTGAGTTATACCATTAAGATGACTCTGGAAAAACAATTTCCCAGTAATACTAAGAAGAGAGATGTGTCTGTAGTGATTTCTTCTACATTTTTGAATAACGTTACAATCTTGGCATCTCACATGTCATGAGGGAAAGACGTCTCTTCCTAGCCCTGACACAGCACCGTATGCAGGGGATGTATTAGTATGGTTTACAGCATTTGATTACATCGGGAGGTTTCCCTCACTGCCTGGTGCTGTGCCAGAGGCCAAGCTATCGATGGCCTTGCTGAGTTCTTCCAAAGCTGGGTAAGCATACAGCTTCTCTATAGTTGGCAGGCATTTGACAGAGTCAAGGGCTTCAGACGTGACGGTAATTTCTCTTGCATAAAGCTCAGAGTGGTGCTCAACTCACCTCTCATCTATTTACCCTTATCGGTTAGTATCTTTCCGCTGATAATTTTTAGTGGTGTCGTCTTACTTTGTTTGGAACCAAAAGTTTTCTTTATACCGTCATACATGAGTCTAGTGCTACCTGTTTATGCATTGGTATTGATGTTCTCGCTAAGATGGAGCCAATAATCGTTTGCGTAACGTCGACCAGTTTGATGGATTGCTTCTAGTAGCCTTCAGGATCTGGATGGTTCTAGCACACAGTGGACGTTTATTTTCAATATCTACACTGCGCCTAGCTTCAGTGACAGGTGTCTGTAGTGGTTTTGTTGGTATTGTATGTTTGTTATGTTACCTAGGGTACTGTATGAGGTCAGTTGTGGAGATAAAAGTTTATGTGAATTACAGAAGGCCCTTCTTACTACCACTACGACCTCAAACAGACCTATTCTACTATCATGAATGTGGCTACGTAAAAGTCTAGGGTACTGAAATGTAATGTGTTGTAATAGAATATACAAACACTCACAGGTAATTAATAAGTCTAAGAATATTAATATAATCTATAACACACTGAACTAACTCAGGCTGTTTTAGTTTTGAAGTTTAACAATTTTTTCTTAAATTTATTTGTTCTGAACCAATGTTTTATTTTGGTCAGAACATATGAAACGTTATGGTGTTATAAATGGCATGCATAAATATATGGCATAATAAAATGGAATTTGTATACATAAGTATTTTATAAGACTGGTTAATATTAATTATATTTATAATGTCTCTGGGAGAACTATTACTGGATGTGCTGTTGGGGTGGTGTCATCACTCCCACTCTGTTTTTACTACAAGCTTTGTCCATTAACTTATAGACTGTAGAAATGTTATATTTCACAAGGATTCAGTCTATGTTTGATATAGGGGAAATATTTGTGGTGGTTTTGTAAAATGGTGAATCTTCAGCAGGCCACGTAGTCACTCATCTTGTCTGTGACGATCCGATGCTGGATTTTCGTGGCCCACTCCTCTCTGTAGCTGGAATACAGTGGTAGTCTGCACCGACACAAACGTTAGGCGGCACACACATCTGCTTGTGTATATTCTTGATAAGGAATGTAGCACTACCTCGAGTGCCACAACAGAAAATCACAATTCTGAAACAAAAGTTGTGCGGTGTGTCAGTAATCTACCTACTGCACCACTCTTACACACAGCACAACACAACGACACTACACAGAATGGGTCAGATCTCTCTGACCAACACAGCACATCTTACCCAGTTGTTCTCATATAGTATCAGTTCCCCAAGACTGCATTGGATCTGAGATATGTTCAATAGTTTCCTCTTTCCTTCAATAAGATAGGTAATATGTTCCCACTGATCTCAATAATAGATCCGCCTTCCATAGTCTTAGTTAGGCGTCCATATATTTTTTGTTTGTCTCTAGACCCTGAACTTGGGCTTGGGACCTAGAGCGAACACTTACTTGTCGTAATCTTTTTATATGATATGGCAGTATCAATCACTCAAAATATTAAAATATACAAGATAAATGCTTTCATTCTTACCAGAATTCTGAATTAAGAACACAGTTAAGGCTAGCAAAACTCAGCTGAGCTGCTGGCTATATTAGGGCGTCCCACTAAATTGTATAGAATATCTTCTGGGAAAAACACCACTGGAAATTACTACTGTGTCTCTGGACAGACTTATGTCAAATGGCAAAAAATGCGCGTCTCCACCCCGCTAATATGAATAAATTTGTCCAATCACAGACTTCCCCTCTAACTTTTTTTTGCTCAAGATGGGCTATCAAACTAGCTAGGTTTTATTTTCATAACTTTATTATTAAGAAAAAAACATATTTTTCTCAAAGTTAGTTTTTGAAATTTGTGTTTGAAACCTTCGTTCACGCGTTTGCGCCAGATTCAAACCAAAGCCTAATTACCTTAAAACGTCAAAGATACGACTGTTTCTGATAAGAGCTAAAGTCATTTACGTCTCAAATTTCTTACATTGTGTCACTAGTGGCGTAATTGTTTTCTTTTAAACTACAAATTGCATCTTATAGCCTTCCTAGCTTCAAACACGTGTTCAGACCGTCATAATGATTTTTATCTCCGTTTCCCTCCCGTCTACAAGGGTACCGTTTCGTCTGCATGTCTACTAGTTAGTTTCAATGGCGGTATGAACTGCTGGCATAGGCGAGCATGTATCCTAGTATCTTACGCATTATGTTATCCCTACATGTTATCTTTATAATTGGAGATATTTTAACGTTGTATCACTGTATTTTTCACCACACATCTCCCCACCTGAGAACATGCACTAATGCAAGTTTCAAAACCAGTGATACACATAGATAAAATTACTCTCACGCTTGCCAACTACTCTAATTTTGATCACAGGGGTGCCTACTGAGGAAATCTGCACCTACATTCTGTGACCCCGGGATATATTCGATAACAAACTGATAAGGTTGTAACAATAAAGACCATCTCAACAACCTTGCGTTCTCATGCTTGGCCTGAGATAAGAACACCAGGGGCTGATGATCCGTCTGGACCACAAAAGTCCTACCATACAGATAGATTTGGAACTTTTTTATTGCCCATATTAACGCTAAACATTCTTTTTCGCTTGTGGAATATCCTTGCTCCGCTTTATTCAATTTGCGGCTTGCATAAGTGACTGGCTTCAGTTCCCCATTGGGTGATGATGACCGTTGCAACAGAGCCGCCCCCAGGCCTACATTACTTGCATCTGTTCTCACCACAAAGTCCTGTGTCAAATCAGGCAATTCGAGAATAGGCTTGCTAGTGAGTTTATCCTTTAACTCTTGGAAAGCCAATTCACATTGCGCAGACCAAACAATTTTATCTGGATTTCCCTTGCGAGTCAGATCAGTCAGAGGAGTACATATAGAGTTAAAATTTTTGATATATTTTTGGTAAAATCCACATAACGACACGAATGATTGCACGTCCTTTTTTGTTTGTGGTCTAGGTGCTCTCTGCAGTTTTTCCAAGTTCTTGGGGTCAGGGGTCATGTTACCCTGATATACAGTATGTCCCAAGAATTCCAACTCCTTGCATCCAATACAACATTGTGTTGGTCTAGCAGTTAAGTTCGCCTCCCTTAGCCTATCAAATAACATTTTCAGAGAGTTAATGTGTTCTTCAAATGTCTCTGTGGCGACGAGAATATCATCCATGAAATTCGTGATACATGGATTATTCAGGGGGTCCAACAATTTGCGCATCATCCTTGAAAATACACTCGGAGCATTTTTCAATCCGAATGGTAGCATGTTGAATTCATGATGTCCTTCCGAGGTGCTAAAAGCTAAATAAGGTCTAACTTCAGGCTTCACTGGAATCTGGTAATAGCCTTTGCTAAGATCCACCTTCGAAAAGTATTTTGCCTTGTTTAATCTGGCAAATAACTGTTTGGTGTCTGGTAATGGATCCACTTGTCCTTCTGTGACAGCATTCAGTTTCCTGTAATCTATGCACAGTCTATGTTCCCCAGACGGTTTCCTCAACAAAACTACACTGGAACTAAAAGAAGATTCACTGTGTGAAATAATCCCCTCTTTCAACAAATAATCTATTTCTTCTTTCAATGCCTTCTCCTTCGCGAACGGAATAGAATAGGCTCTCATACAGATTGGGTTTGAGTCTACCAGTTTCATGTCATACTGTAGCAAATTTGTATGTCCTGGTTTATCTGTTAATACATCTGTATGTTCCTCCAGAACCTGTTGAACTCTCTCCCTCTGGTTTTTAGTCAGGTGCGTACTGACTTTTACTTGTGCGGCTGTCTCACAGGGATGTAATGGGTATTCATGTGAGGTGAGTGGTTCCTTTTACATTTGAGTTGCGATAGCCAAGGTCAGTAAGGGGGTGCTTTCCTGAAGTGGTCTGTCCAGATACTTCTTTAAAAGGTTTACATGATATACCTTCTCCTTCCCCTTTTTGTCAATTTTATAGTTTGTTCTAGACACCTTCTCTAGAACCGTATATGGACCTTGCCATCCAATTTGCAACTTATTCTGGCTGCCGGGTAGTAGAAGAAGCACCTTCTCTCCCACAGCTAATTCCCTGTCCTTTGCCTTTCGATTAAAATATGCTGTATGTTTCTTCCTGGCTTGTCTCAAATTATCATTTGCCAGTTTCCATCCAGCTTTCAGACGAGTGGTCAGCTCGTTCACATATTGATATGATGAGGTAACAGTCTCTTCTGCCTTCTCATCTGTCCAGGTCCTTAATAATGTTACATATGGACTTTTAAATTTTTATACTTATTTTCCCTGGTACCCGTCGGGTCCTTTCCATTGGAATCATTATAGTGAGGACTTTCCTTCCTAGAATCATCACTCACAAATCGACCACTACCAATATTTTTCTTGGGTTTGTTAGCCCACTTTAGATTGCTTGTGAGAAATCTTCGCTCTCTTTTAGTTTCCTCCTGTTGATATAAGGCTGACCGAGGGATTGTCAGCTTATTCTGGGATAATTTTACTCTTTGTACTCTTCGCATAGTGGCCATGTTAATCCATTCAAGTGAAGACTGGGTGTGAAAAGGGGGCTCCCATTCCACTTTGTCTACCTGAGTATTATTATTTTTCCTTCCAGGCCTAAGTTTTCCCCGTGGCGTTTCTAGGTCCTGCACATATTTTCCCTTTGTGGGTGTTCCCTCATGAAATACGCCACATGCTTCTACAAAGTTTTCAATATCGACATTTACGTCGGGCCAATAATATTTTCGAGCAACTTTTTGGCAGATGGTACCTACTTTCTCATGGTCACCATCTTTTCCAACATGTAAGCTCCTTATTAAATTTGCCCTATATACCTTGGGAAGAACCAACTGTCCGTGACCAGTGGATCTAGTTCCTGTCTTCCTGTATAACAATTTGTTCTTCATAAAGTACTCTCCCTTGCTTGGAGGTGTGTGGCATTTGGGCAATTTTTTAAAACATGGCTTGAGTGTCCTATCCTCAGCCTGCGCCTTCCTCATCTCCTCTGGATGAGCATTTATAGGTTCACCTTCTTCCTCCTTTTTCTGTGACCTGGTCTGCACTGTCGCCATGATCACAGGTCTCTCGGGATTCCCCAAGAAGACGTACCTACACCCCAATATCAGAGGGTAGATTGGTTCATCTATCACTGCTGCCCTGATTTCTCCTTCCACATAGCGAGTTTTCACCGTTATCCTTGCGATGGGAAGTGTCATGAGTGGTATGTCCTTAGTCGCCCCTTGTATTTCCACTGTTTCTGTGGTATACTGACTTGGGTCCATGTTGCTGTCACTTTCAATGGAGTTTCAAACATCGATCTATTGGTCGTATATTTTTTCATCCTAGTTAGGTGAATAATTGGGTCTTTGCTTGCGATGTCAGGTTGATTTGGGGTTATCTCCCTTTTGGGTCATTGTGTTAAGTTCAAAGGTAAAACAGTTCGGGCGTATGCCCATGCGCGGGTTTTTTAAGCGCGAAGTTGAGTTAGACTTCCGGGAAGCCGAGAGGTCCTGGTTTCTGAAGGGACAAGAAGTCCATTGTGTTTTTCAGGGAGAATCTTCGAAGTGACTGCGATGGCAGTTTTCCCCAGTGAATCTCTGTGCGTTGGAATGACAGCAGAGTTCCTTATTTTGTTCTGTGGATTCGGTTACAGGTAATACCGACTTTTTCCATTATTACGCTTTCGGTGGCAGAACATGTTAGAAGATTACCTAGTCTGTGAACTGCAGCTCACCGGTCCTACATTACAGAACTTATATTTTGTGCTCAAGGTAGCCATCCAAGACTATTAGTCTTCATACCATCCAGAAATCCAGTGACGAAGTTATATTGTGGGAGCCGCAGATTAACGGCATATTTATGTCCACATAAGCATTACTGCAGGGTTGATGGTAACCTGCTTATCAGAAGTACACAGCCTGTGTTTTCGGCTATTATACTACAGCCTGATAATGTGCAATTGGCGGGGAATGCCAAGTTGTACCTATGTGTCAAGGTGATTAAGGTATCTGACGCGTTTAGTCAGAGATATTAAGGCGGCATTTTTGAACTGTCATTGAATAACACTATTATTGACCAAGCACGAATATTGGAATGTTTACCAGCCTTTTGAACGCCTGATGTATTATTAACGATTTCCGGTCAGCATGACCTTGTTTACAATGACTGTTCCTGTTGATGCTACTATGTGTGTTTCCGTCAATAAATGTCTGAAATGTGCCAGCAGTGTTTCAAGCATCCTTGACTACTGCATGTGAGTGTTTGGGTGGCATTACACAACCTATACGAGCCTAAACACATTCGCCTGCATTTGCACCCACACTCCACACATCATACGCAAGTCTACACACCAAATAACATGTATGCTGTCTTGTGAGTGATTATCTCTACAACAGAACGAAAAAGACAGTTACATTTCTGGTGGACCAGTTGCGTGGGGCTATATAAATCATCCTATACAGCACTCCAGCCTTAAACAGACAACCCACCAGGCTACTTACATTTGCTGTTACATGTATGATGTCACAGTGTTGTCCAGAAATTTACATTTCATGGGGCTATTTGCGTGAGAAGGACAAGTGCACATTACATTTTTGATCTGTGGGTCTAGGCTACACACTGGACAGAGCGAGAAATTAACATTTCCGTGGACTTTGTGCTACATATTTTGATAAAAAGGTGGACAGCTGAGAACAACACACACTCGACACTTCCAAGTTTTGGCTACACAGGACAGTAAAATAGATCATAGACTGTTGACCTAAATAAACAGTGCTAGCACCATATGGCTACATGAACCACAACATGACAAGTACTGAAGTTAGCATCGAGACGTTTGCTACGTGGACCACAGCTGCATACAAGTCGAGTCCCTTTTTGTGAACGGTACCGCTGGTCGTTCACACGTCTCAGACAACAACAGACTTTTCTACGCCTTCATTCAAGTTACATTGTTCGAGGTCAAGTGTTTGTAAACAGTACGTAAAAATTGTAAACATTCGATGTGCAAGACTCAAGTTTCGAGAAGGTCATGGTAACTTTTGTTCGTGAATACCACTTTATGCTACAGTGGGTTTGACATTCAGTGCGCGCTTGACATTTTGTTTCTTTGTTCGCAAGAAGCAAGTTAGTTACTGTAATATCATGTGTGACTAAGCTTTTTTTTGCAACACATTCAATTGCTATTTATGTTACTTGTACTATTGTTGTGTAATTTGTTCATGTGTTCTTTTGCGGGTTTTGGTTGGGAAAGGTGACTCCTTTAGATAAATACCATGTAATAGAGGTCATCTATTGAGAGCGTGTCGTTAGGGACTGCAAATTTCCTTAATTGGAATTTGCAAGCGACAATTGTTGCTATGTACGTTTAGCTGTGACGACATGAGTTAGTGTTGTTTTCGTTATTTTTCCGTTCTTTGATTTTCGATTTGTTTTGTTTGTATCTGTTCTTCTCTCCTTCCTTCCGTTTATTTCTTTACACATTTTTGTTTATAACAGTGTTGCTATTTGTCTTGTTTTCTTTTTGCGGTTATCAGTACACATTTGTGTAACATTTTCTTTACTTTTTGCTGTATTGTTTATTTGACTTCCGCGAACGTTTTCGGTCATTGTTCTGTATCTTTGTCTTTATATTTATGATTGTACTACATTATTGTCATACACAGTCTACATACATACACTTGGTCATGTATTAGTATTATTAATAAGGTACACTCTTCATATAGAGATTGTTAATAAAATATTATTATATGAGATATTTATACAAGTTCTTTGCTAAAAGACTTGTTGTCCACAAAGATTGAGACAAGGTAAAATATATATGCAAGTTCTTTTTAAAAAAAAAAGACTTGTGCCCACAGTGATTGGGATATAAAAGTATTATTTTCCACAGGTACTCAAGTGATTATTTGTTACATTATAATCAAGATAACCATACAAGGTCTTTGATTAAGACTAAGAGAGTAAAATAAAGTGAAGTAAGTATACAAGTCTATAGTACAGACTTATCTCCCATTGGAGTGGGATAAGGTAATTTGTTGAATTTTTCAGGTTACTGATCTCTTTAGACAGAATGTCTAATTTGGATTTCTTCATCCAGCAAGGGTTAACCTTTGGTAAGTCTGGTAAAGAATTGGAAGAATATTCATCTACTCAATTCGCCATTGCATTAAAGTCAGAAGAAAAGAAACAAAAAGAGGAAAATAAAATATTGAAAGCAGAAGCTGAACTAAAGAAGATAGATGCTGAGAATTTAAAGTTGCAAATTCAAGCTGCTGCACAGGAGAGAAAAGCTCAAGCTGCTGCTGAGGAGAGAAAAGCTCAAGCTGCTGCTGAGGAGAGAAAAGCTCAAGCTGCTGCTGAGGAGAGAAAAGCTCAAGCTGCTGCTGAGGAGAGAAAAGCTCAAGCTGCTGCTGAGGAGAGAAAAGCTCAAGCTGCTGCTGATGAAAGAAAATTCCAGATGGAAATGGAAGACAAAAAACTTCAAGCTGCTGCAGAAGAGAGAATCCTCCAACTTCATCTGATAATGGTAATGGAGTTGATGGCCAAGACGAGTACTTGGTAATTTCCCATGACTCGTTTGTTAAACGTCAAGAAGAGGATCCGTCTTTGAAGAAATTCTTCCTTCTTGCAAAGAAAGGGGATCCTAATCGGAATACGAATCACAAATCGTATATCACTATGAAGAATTGTATACTGGTACGAATGGTACAACACTCGGACAAGTCTATGCACTCGCAAATTCTTGTGCCTAAGTGTATGAGAGCCTTAATTCTTCAGCATGCACACGATCTCAGTGTGCTGGACACATGGGTTTTTCCAGAACTAAAACTAGAGTCCTTGCGTCCTTCTTTTGGCCATTCGTGAATAAAGACATCCAAATTTATTGCCGATCTTGCAAAATTTGCCAAGAGGTCAAGTCTAGAGGTCCGAGACATGCTGCTCCTATTCAGGCTGCAGATATTCCGATTCGGCCGTTTCAGAAAATGGCTATAGACATTATTGGTCCGTTCAAGATTAAGTCAGCCAGAGGACACCAATTTATCCTCACTTGCGTGGACATGTGCACGCGTTGGCCAGAGGCTATTCCTCTGAAGAGCATATCAACTGTAGATATCGCTGATGCTCTTTGGCTCATATTTTCTCGTCTGGGATTCCCCGGAGAAATACTGTCGGATCACGGCACTCAGTTAATTTCGGACGTTATGTCTCAGGTAATGGCTACGCTAGACATTAAAAGGTCTCTCAGTAGTATTTATCATCCAATGTCCAATGGATTGGTAGAACGTCTTAACAGGACACTAAAGAACTTACTTAACAAGATAACGGAGGATCATCCTGAGGATTGGGACAGGGTTTTACCTGCAGTACTCTTTGCCTATAGAGAAGTTCCCAACGAGCATACAGGGTTTTCTCCTTTCGAACTTGTCTTTGGCGCGCAACCGCGCGGTCCGATGTCCTTGTTACACAATTTGATAACTTCCGATAATATTGACGATGATACACAATCGTCATATGAATATGTCATTGCTCTTAGAGAAAAGATTATCGAATCGTGCAGGTTAGCAACTTCATCTTCCGAATTTGCGAAAGAAAAAGCTAGGCGATTTGCTAACAAGAAAAGACGCCTACGTCAACTTTGTCCTGGAGACAAAGCATATGTCTTACTTCCCTCAAGAGAGAATAGACTTCTCATTTCATGGAAAGGTCCATACACTATAGTCTCGAAAATTTCCGATGTTGACTATATTGTCGATGTGGATGGAAGGCATAAAACCTTCCATATAAATATGCTAACAGAGTTTATTGAACGTCCAGACTATTTGCAGCCTATTTTTCAGGCGACGGACGGATCTCCAGTCCAACATGGTCACATCTCATCCCTGTCCGTTATACAGGATGAGGAAACTATTTTTTCTGACGTTAACTTACCTCTTCCTGCGATTCCACTGAATTCTACGGAATCGTGGAGAGACGTTACAATCTCTTCGAACTTGTCTTTTGAGGAACAGCGTCAAGTATCTTCTACGCTACAATCATTTCAGGATGTCCTTACCGACATTCCTGGACACACAGATGTCATAAAACATGACATCATACTTACTGATCGTAATCCGATCAGAGAAAGACCATACCCAATACCTATTCATTTTCAAGCACAAGTCGAGAAAGGATTGGATGAAATGATTCAACTGCAAATAATTGAACCATCCACTTCAGCTTATTCTTCGTCGATAGTTATTGTTCGAAAGAAAGACAATAACATACGTCTTTGCGTTGACTATCGCAAATTAAATCAAGTTACGAAGTTCGATGCTGAACCTATGCCTTTATTAGATGATCTACTTATTAGACTTTCTAAAGCTAGATTCTTTACTAAACTAGACTTGTCGAAAGGCTATTGGCAAGTCCCTTTGACGGAACACGCCAAACCTCTCACTGCCTTTTCTACACCTAGGGGTTTGTTTCAGTGGAACTTTATGCTTTTCGGGCTTATGAACGCCCCAGCGACTTTTGTGCGCATGATGCGACGAATTCTATCAGATCGGGCAGATGTCATCGCATATTTAGACGACATCTGTCTTTTCAGCGATACTTGGGAAGAACACTATTTGGGTCTAAAGGAATTGCTATCTACTCTACGTGAGCATAGTTTGACTGCTAAACCCTGTAAAGCTTTTGTTGGGTTTAGTGAAATTTCCTTCCTAGGTCATCGGGTTGGTCATGGTCTGTTGAAGACAGAGGACCAAAATATTTCGAAGATTTAAATATCTCGGTCCCGAAGACGAAAAAGCAAGTGCGTAGTCTCTTGGGATTGATACAATTCTATGGAAGATTCATTGAGAATCTGTCCTCCATTATGGCACCACTTTCTACGTTATTGAAAAAAGGTTCTTTTAATATGGTGCATTGGTCCCAAGAATGAAAAACTTCATTGTATCAAGTTAAGAATTTGTTCTCATCTCATCCTATCTTAAGACTACCAACGATTGATAAGACTTTTGTCCTTCGTAGTGATGCCTCTTCCACTGGGATTGGAGCGGCACTAATGCAGGAATATTCAGGAACTCTGCATCCTGTAATGTATATTTCTAGGAAGCTAAATGCGGCAGAAAGGAATTACTCGGTTTTAGACCGTGAATTGTTGGCTATGGTTTGGTCCATTCTTAAGCTACAAAGGTTCCTTCTGGGCGCGCATTTCTTTATGGAAACCGACCAAAATGCTCTTACGGCTATGCAAAGTAATGATTTGAAGAGCTCGAGATCTACTCGTTATGCTATTGCTCTTCAGCCTTTCCATTTCACGGGAATTGGAAAGTGGGGTCCTAAGAAGGATAATTTTGAGGGAGGACATATTTGTCTAGATGCCGTGTTTCAATGATTCAGTCTTTTAGGTCGGTAATGTGATGTCGAAAATCTCATGATGCAAGCCATCCATCAGATTTGAAATCTGCTATACATTGTAATGTATGATATTTCTGGAGGCGCGGGAAGCTAAATGCGGCAGTAATGATTTTTTTTTGGAATTAAGAAATTTGTTTGGTAAAGGAAATCTTTTCCCTCGTTTTTAGATTTTCCTCTTTCAACGTTCTGATTTATGCTTATTATGTTTCTGTGCTTGCAAAAAATGCATTTTTTTTCAATGTTGCTGTCCTTTTTGAGACCCCCACGTCTTTTTCTGGGATAGCACTTTTTCAGGATCTTCGTTTTGCCTGTGGGCTGTAAATTGTTTTTTTTTTTTTTTTTAACAAATAGGATTGTCATCATACAGGTATACAAAATTGGAAAGGGAATTGTTCTTATGGTTGTAGACCTGAAATTTGGTTCCATTTCATAATTTTTATTGGTTTTTTAGCAAGATTTGGCCATTTCTTTATGACAAAAGCTCAAACCGGACCAAAATTGCATACTGTTACGGCTATGCAAAGAGTTTCCTTAATCCATTGATTTGATTAATTGTTAGAGCTCTACCGGTTTTGATCGTACTAAGTTAACGGATTTAATTATTATTGCTTCCTTTCATAGTACTCGTATTGCTATTTCAAGCCTTTCCATTTCACGGTGTTTTTTTTTTTTTTTTTATCCGTGGTTCGGATAATGTGATGGCGGACATATTGTCTATATGCCCACATGATTCCAGTTAAATCTTGTGTCCTAGTTTTTCCTGATATATTTTCAGACTTAGGTCTGTCCTTAATATCCTAATATGTTGTAATACAAATGTATTTGGATGATGTATAGATAATTTAACAAATTTGATTTTGTCCATCCATCAGTGATATGTTGCTAGTATAGCATTGTAATTCATGATATTTGTATATTGCTATAATTATAGTATTTAATAATGTTTGATATGATTGGTATTGCCAGCAACTTAGGGTTCTTTAATGGTACCCCCTGAGTTTGTTTGGCTTAAAGGAAATATTTTCTCCTATGTTGGGAGATGATTTGTATCCTCTTCAGACGCTTTATTTATGCGTCTATTGTACCTGATATTAGGTTCATTCTTTCATGAGCGCATAACTGATAATCGTGCTATCTTGCTCATGAATATATTTGAGAGAAAAAAAGTATCATTTTTTTACAGGGGGGGGGGGGGGGGGGTAGTAATATGTTGCTGTCACTTTCAATGGAGTTTCAAACATCGATCTATTGGTCGTATATTTTTTCATCCTAGTTAGGTGAATAATTGGGTCTTTGCATGCGATGTCAGGTTGATTTGGGGTTATCTCCCTTTTGGGTCATTGTGTTAAGTTCAAAGGTAAAACAGTTCGGGCGTATGCCCATGCGCGGGTTTTTTAAGCGCGAAGTTGAGTTAGACTTCCGGGAAGCCGAGAGGTCCTGGTTTCTGAAGGGACAAGAAGTCCATTGTGTTTTTCGGGGAGAATCTTCGAAGTGACTGCGATGGCAGTTTTCCCCAGTGAATCTCTGTGCGTTGGAATGACAGCAGAGTTCCTTAGTATGTTCTGTGGATTCGGTTACAGGTAATACCGACTTTTTCCATTATTACGCTTTCGGTGGCAGAACATGTTAGAAGATTACCTAGTCTGTGAACTGCAGCTCACCGGTCCTACATTACAGAACTTATATTTTGTGCTCAAGGTAGCCATCCAAGACTATTAGTCTTCATACCATCCAGAAATCCAGTGACGAAGTTATATTGTGGGAGCCGCAGATTAACGGCATATTAATGTTCACATAAGCATTAATGCAGGGTTGATGGTAACCTGCTTATCAGAAGTACACAGCCGACGTCAGAACGAGGCCTGTGTTTTCGGCTATTATACTACAGCCTGATAATGTGCAATTGGCGGGGAATGCCAAGTTGTACCTATGTGTCAAGGTGATTAAGGTATCTGACGCGTTTAGTCAGAGATATTAAGGCGGCATTTTTGAACTGTCATTGAATAACACTATTATTGACCATGCACGAATATTGGAATGTTTACCAGCCTTTTGAACGCCTGATGTATTATTAACGATTTCCGGTCAGCATGACCTTGTTTACAATGACTGTTCCTGTTGATGCTACTATGTGTGTTTCCGTCAATAAATGTCTGAAATGTGCCAGCAGTGTTTCAAGCATCCTTGACTATTGCATGTGAGTGTTTGGGTGGCATTACATAACCTATACGAGCCTATACACATTCGCCTGCATTTGCACCCACACTCCACACATCATACGCAAGTCTACACACCAAATAACATGTATGCTGTCTTGTGAGTGATCATCTCTACAACAGAACGAAAAAGACAGTTACAGTCCACTAGGCTAGACTTCACAACTGAATCATAATCCAAACCTGTATCATAAAGGCACCTTATGGTGACCCCATTACAGATAACATCCTCACAAACTGGGGGGTGATAAGGTTCCTGCTGTCCATTAGGATTAACCTTTAATCTTTGCTTCCCCGATTTCATAGCAGCAATGTTTGAAGGTTTCCTTCTACAAAATTCGGTGTTATGGTTGTCCTTCTTACACCATTTGCACCATCTCTTTGCTGGGTTAAATGGTTTCCTTTCATTATTTTATTGGTCATTGAATTGTGAGTTTCTATCACGATAATCATTTCGTGGCCCATCAAAGTTTGTCCTGCCTTTATTACCTTGTTCCCTGGTATCAAATTTACTAAATTGCTGTGGAGCTTTAAAATTTTCTATGTGCTTCTTTTTAGTGCCACTTACCTCTGCCTGGGCTGCGTGATACCTCTCAGCGACTTTTAAAACCTATCCCAACCTCTCTGCACCTTGTTCCATGAGAAATTTTCTCAGGTCTGGAGCCATGGACTCTCTTAATTGCTCAATCATGATCATCTCTTTGAGATCTTGGGTCTTCCCCAGAGCAGTCCATTTCTCCAAATAGGTTTCCAGTCTGGCAGAAAATTGGTGGTATGTCTCCCCAGACAAAAGTTTGGCATTTCTAAACTTCTTACGATAAATTTCACCATTCGTTTCATATCTCAATAAGAAAGCCTGCTTTAGCATGTCATAATTGTCTTGGTCGTCTCTATGCATCTTAGCAAAAACTTCATAAGAAGTACCTCTCAGTCCCTGTTATAACTTAAGACTCCACCTCTCTCTCTCTCTCTAACCCATATGTAGTAGCTAATAATTCGAATCTACTGAGGTACCCCTCAATGTCATCGTCTTTCTCACTAAAATGGTCTAAATGAAACCCCATAGCTGAGGTTGAGGCTCCCTGACTAGCAGTGGCATCGGAGGGAAAGGGGCTAGCACCATTTTCAGGAGCATGGCCTTGAAAGTCCAACTCCCTTAGTCGTAACTCGTGCTCCCTTTGCAATCTTTTCTCCTCCTTTGCTGCTTCCCTTTCGGCAGTCAATCTCTTATCTTCTGCCTCCCTTTCGGCAGTCAATCTCTTTTCTGCTGCCTCCCTTTCGGCAGTCAATCTCTTTTCTTGTGCCTCCAATGCCTTAGCCTCTTTATCAGCCTCAATCTGCAGCCTCTTAAGTTCTTTATCAGCCTCAATTTGTAACCTCTTCTCTTCAGCTAACCTCCTATCTTCCCTTTCAATATACTTGTCACATTCAGAAGTTACATACTGAATTAAAACCTGACCCTCCATATTCATCTCCCTCGCCGTCAGCACAGCAGCCGATCTAAATTTTGCTAGTTCAGCCATCATACAAAATAACAATGACCCAGGTAAATCTAATTATATAATGACTAAGTAATTTTAATTATATAAATTAGCCAAGGTAATTCTAATTAATTAATGACTAAGGTAATTCTAATTAATTACTGACTAAGGTAATTTTAATTAATTAGTCAACTAATTACCACTGGCTGTGAAGATTCACCAACTTTTATTTTAAGGGACACTTTTTAAATTTATAAATATCTGTCCCCACTGGTTTAATTCTCCCACCAGGAGATTCCAATTATCTTTGATAAACTAAATATCCCTGGACAAGACCCCAATATTGAAGTGGTTTTGTTGGTATTGTATGTTTGTTATGTTACCTAGGGTACTGTATGAGGTCAGTTGTGAAGGCTCCTGAGATAAAAGTTTATGTGAATTACAGAAGGCCCTTCTTACTACCACTACGACCTCAAACAGACCTATTCTACTATCATGAATGTGGCTACGTAAAAGTCTAGGGTACTGAAATGTAATGTGTTGTAATAGAATATACCAACACTCACAGGTAATTAATAAGTCTAAGAATATTAATATAATCTATAACACACTGAACTAACTCAGGCTGTTTTAGTTTTGAAGTTTAACAATTTTTTCTTAAATTTATTTGTTCTGAACCAATGTTTTATTTTGGTCAGAACATATGAAAAGTTATGGTGTTATAAATGGCATGTATAAATATATGGCATAATAAAATTGAATTTGTATACATAAGTATTTTATAAGACTGGTTAATATTAATTATATTTATAATGTCTCTGGGAGAACTATTACTGGATGTGCTGTTGGGGTGGTGCCATCACTCCCACTCTGTTTTTACTACAAGCTTTGTCCATTAATTTATAGACTGTAGAAATGTTATATTTCACAAGGATTCAGTCTATGTTTGATATAGGGGAAATATTTGTGGTGGTTTTGTAAAATGGTGAATCTTCAGCAGGCCACGTAGTCACTCATCTTGTCTGTGACGATCCGATGCTGATTTCCGTGGCCCACTCCTTTCTGTAGCTGGAATACAGTGGTAGTCTGCACCGACACAAACGTTAGGCGGCACACACATCTGTTTGTGTATATTCTTGATAAGGTATGTAGCACTACCTCGAGTGCCACAACAGAAAATCACAATTCTGAAACAAAAGTTGTGCGGTGTGTCAGTAATCTACCTACTGCACCACTCTTACACACAGCACAACACAACGACACTACACAGAATGGGTCAGATCTCTCTGACCAACACAGCACATCTTACCCAGTTGTTCTCATATAGTATCAGTTCCCCAAGACTGCATTGCATCTGAGATATGTTCAATAGTTTCCTCTTTCCTTCAATAAGATAGGTAATATGTTCCCACTGATCTCAATAATAGATCCGCCTTCCATAGTCTTAGTTAGGCGTCCATATATTTTTTGTTTGTCTCTAGACCCTGAACTTGGGCTGGGGACCTAGAGCGAACACTTACTTGTCGTAATCTTTTTATATGATATGGCAGTATCAATCACTCAAAATATTAAAATATACAAGATAAATGCTTTCATTCTTACCAGAATTCAGAATTAAGAACACAGTTAAGGCTAGCAAAACTCAGCTCAGCTGCTGGCTATATTAGGGCGTCCCACTAAATTGTATAGAATATCTTCTGGGAAAAACACCACTGGAAATTACTACTGTGTCTCTGGACAGACTTATGTCAAATGGCAAAAAATGCGCGTCTCCACCCCGCTAATATGAATAAATTTGTCCAATCACAGACTTCCCCTCTAACTTTTTCAAATCTACAACCAAAAGTCAAATTTCAGTCAGATCTCAGTCAAGTGTGTATTATTGTCTGTTGGTCCGTCTGTCTCTACTTGTTTTTTCATAAAAATACACTTGGTTCTTGGACCAACTTCATGCAATACCCTACACAAATCTGCCTCCTAAGTTATTTTTAGCCACAATTCTCCACCTTTCCCCTCTCGTACATTACAGCTAGATTTTGCATTTTTAGTCCTCAAGGACACCCAAATTGAGACTTTAGTGAAATATGCACTTATAACTGTTTGCCAGTCAGATGGGAATAAAACGGTCTTTCGTCAATATCTTCCGTGTTATCTGTCCGTCTGTATATTTAAAAGTATATTATTTCTCTGCTCAAGATGGGCTATCAAACTAGCTAGGTTTTATTTTCATAACTTTATTATTAAGAAAAAAACATATTTTTCTCAAAGTTAGTTTTTGAAATTTGTGTTTGAAACCTTCGTTCACGCGTTTGCGCCAGATTCAAACCAAAGCCTAATTACCGTAAAACGTCAAAGATACGACTGTTTCTGATAAGAGCTAAAGTCATTTACGTCTCAAATTTCTTACATTGTGTCACTAGTGGCGTAATTTTTTTCTTTTAAACTACAAATTGCGTCTTTTAGCCTTCCTAGCTTCAAACACGTGTTCAGACCGTCATAATGATTTTTATCTCCGTTTCCCTCCCGTCTACAAGGGTACCGTTTCGTCTGCATGTCTACTAGTTAGTTTCAATGGCGGTATGAACTGCTGGCATAGGCGAGCATGTATCCTAGTATCTTACGCATTATGTTATCCCTACATGTTATCTTTATAATTGGAGATATTTTAACGTTGTATCACTGTATTTTTCACCACAGTGTCATCACATCTAATGAAGCATCAAACCACTCATTTGACGTCGCTGTCTTCTTACCAAGGTAGCAAGCGCAATACTTTGAATGGTGTTCTGCAGATGCTCCCAGTTCTCTGTAATAATACCACCACACTGTGGGCTACTGAGCACTTTCTTGAAGGTCGTGGTAAATTGAGCGATCATGACGTGGTCTGACATCCTGCTGTTGTCAATGCGTGATTTCCCTTCATGTCTGACACGATGGAGGTTTCTTGGGTGTGCTCTGATTTTGCAGCAAACCAAATAGTGATCTGTATCACAGTATGTATTGGGGTACGAGCGCATGGAGAGCACATACCAGAGAAGTGGCCTTCTGACAAGAATCAGATTCAGTTTGTGCCAATGCTTGTATCGTGCGTGTCTCATATGGCATCTTACGCTGGGGTTTTCTCTGAAAGTAGGTGTTCGTCACGCAGACGTCAATATGGGCATACAGCTCCGAGAGCCGTTGTTCATTTTATTAATCTTGCCAATACCCTACCTGCCTAGACATCCTGACCGTTCCTGCCTGTTAGGACATGCTTATGGATGAAATGATCTTGTTTTTCTATCCTCAGAGACGGTGAGGGAGATTCTACGCGGTCACGAATAAAATATAATGTTCTCACAAATGAGCGGTTAGACAATGTTTTGAGAACAGCACTGACTCCAAGTTAAGCAGGTCTCCAAACAATCCATATTATATACATTCTCTACACCTTATTCTCCGACTATATAAATATTGTACATTATACTCTCCACGTTATTGAAACACCATACCACAAGCTTTGAAAATTATGGACATGCTGTACCTCTACTCGGGTTTATACGGAATCACTGTACACATTTGCACCCGGTTATAAAAGTATTCCCTCATTACGCTTCAGTTGATAAAAACAATGCTCACCCATTACACTTCAGTTGATAAAAACAATGTACCACATGCACTGTAATAATTAGAGTCTAATGTGTTACTGAGACCTGAAACAATAGTAACAATGTAACCTGCTGAATTTGTCCGATAAGACGACTGAGAAAGTTTTTGGCCACTGTTGGACCACCACTGCAGAAAACATGGGAGGCATTCTTTGACAATTGTGGTCTCGTCTTGGGATTAGTGAACTCGGACACGCAAGTGTGATAACTCACAATTAGTATCCCGTCCCGGATTATAGAACGTGTTTAGTTATTCCCCTAGACTTGGCTGACATAAATTTCAGGTTTACTGAAAGTAAGTCTTCCTCACAGACTCTATGTTATAGACAAGATAGTGTACCTCACATATTCTGTACAAATGAAAAAGTAGTGTGCCTCACAGACTCTCTGTTAGAGATAAGATAGTGTGTCTCACAAACTCTCTGTACGAGACATGATAGTGTTCCTCACATAGTCTCTGTAAGAGACATGATAGTGTTCCTCACAGACTCTCTGTTAGAGAAAAGATAATGTGCCTCACAAACTCTATGTTAGAGACAAGATAATGTTCCTCACAGACTCTCTGTTAGAGACATGATAATGTTCTTCAAATACTCTCTGTTAGAGACAAGATAGTGTTCTTTACAGACTATCTGTTAGAGATTAGATAGTGTGCCTCACTGTCTCTCTGTTAAAGACAAGATAGTTTGCCTCACAGACTCTCTGTTAGAGACAAGATATTGTGCCTCACAAACTCTCTGATAGAGACAAGATAGTGTTCCTCGCATACTCTCTGTTAGAAACAAGATAGTGTGCCTCACAAACTCTCTTTGAGTCATAACTCAGAAATAAAAGAAACGAATAGATCTGTCTCGCTGGACCACTAATGGAAACCAAGAATACATTTTTTTAATGTAAAAGTACAATGGATCCATTCACACTACAAGAAATTAAGAACAGAAGGCAGACAAACGTGTCAAAGAAGGAGTGAATACAATCCAAACAAAAGACTGTGCAATATATGAAGAGAGAAAATCGACAATAAGTTTAAAGAAAAATGACAGACTGATCTCCAGAATCCGATGCTGCAGAACCATACTACTCCTTACCAAGAAGAGATCAAGTAAACATTTGAGAGCATTTATTCTATGGTACATTGGATGGTCTGTTAGTCTCTTTAATTTTCAGCTTGTTGCTGAGTTCTGCACTCTATTTTATCCTTCATTGGTTTGAGGCATGTAATTTTTGCGAATAATGTAATAGGTGATGTCTTCATTCTTCCCGTTATAATTATAATTGCCTGCTAGTTTTATCGAAGTTTGACCTAGCTGATGTTGCCCATGCTGCAATGTCCTATTCTGGGACTGGTCTCATTCGCCCGGTGTATACCGTCTTTAGTACTCTCTCAGCTCCACCCATGCCGCTACAGTAAGATTTTCATGATTGCCATTATTTTCCTTGCTCTTGTCAGGTTTCTTTCAATGGCGTTCAAAAGTAATCCCTAGGTAGTTCAGATTTTTGAGGCAAAGACTCAAGCAAAGCAGCTTTATAGAATCAACCAGAACGGAGCAGTTCCCATTTTTGCAGTATCAACATGTTATGATTAAAATTTATAAAATGTCTGTCAATATCAAAATGGTTCGACTAGAATTCATGTTTGTTTATTATCGGTTGTCCTTGGTAACAGGAAGTTACGACATTGCCTCGGGGTGGTGTGGCAGACGTCTAAAGTTGGTATCAGCATAAGTCAGCGATCGGCTGCCAGGGTCTTCTATGTGTGTTTTTGAGGCAGGTGGACGTATGTCTCTGAGCTCCTGATTATTACAATATTTCATGACATATACCTATAAGGTTCGACAACTAGATCATCCATAAACCTCCGTGTGATGATGCTAGCTTCTGTATGAAAAGAATTATGATTTATATGAAGAACGTGAGTAATTAAAGATGCGTTAACCTGTCGAGGACAGCGTTCTAGCGACAGACGATACTGAGCTGTACTAATGACTGTATATATATATATATATATATATATATATATATATATATATATATATATATATATATATATATATATATATATATATATATATATATATATATATATATATATATATATATATATATATATATATATATATATACATGCCAATGGATATAATGGCTTTCCAGAGTTCAATGGTGGAGCAGTGTTCGTGAAAAAAAACTTTATATTAAATTGTCCACTTGGCCTTGGTGATATGACTATTTCAAGTTGAATTGCTGTGTGCGTGGTCAACCAGATGTACCCATATGTGTTCTTGGCCAGAGTAGCAAGACGCTTACTCATATTTCAATAATAATATGAAAGACCCGCAACACAACAATTAAACCCATCTACAGTGCACAACAGTTTCCAGTTTGGAAACGGCATCGTTTCACTGAAATGAGAGAAAACATTATGGAACTGAAAGAAAAAAGATCCTGACTGCAACAGAGAGAAAATCCATAGCGACTAATACACGGAGAAACATTGCTCATGCGACGCCTGGACCAATGCATACACACATGGATCAGCAACAATGCAACAGAAAATGTAGGTGGAGGTGTCGTTCTCAGCGTAAGCACTGGTGCATACCAAAAACAATGTCAGTGGCAACAAAATAATTCTCAAATAACTTCAGAGCTGAAGCAGGGGCCTTGAAAAATGCAGCAGAGATTATAATGGCAGAGGAAAGCGCAGAGAGACAAGTTGCTTTCTTCACTGATGTACTGTTCTTAGTTGCAATGCTGAAACGCCATAATACTGCGGACATGGGTGAAGTAAAAGTAGTGCTCCATTATCTACAAGATGTCAACATTTCAAAAGAGTTGAGATCCAATGGATCCGTTCTCATTGTAACATCTCCGGCAGTGAGAAGGCTGACAAACTGGCAAAGAACAGTGGAAAGCTACCTCAGCCTAATGCAGGCATATCTTTTGAAGAGGCAAAGAGATTTATCAGAATTAGATACAGAAACAAATGGAATGCAGAGCGTCTAGGTCACACACAAAAATGATGCAAACTACCAGCTCAAGAGAAGAAAACAAGTGGGTAATTTTCAGACTTCGCACGGGCCACAACAGATTGAGATACGATCAATTCAATAAGCTAAAGATAGGAACTCCTGATGAGTGTAACTGTGGCACTGGTAAAATGACTGTTGAACATCTGCTTCAAAGATACCCAACATATGAGGATCGGAGAAAGCGCATATGGCCATAACCGGTACCATTCCTGGAAAAGAGCTACGGATGTGTGATGTCGTGCTCTTTGTACAACACCATAGTGAAAGCAGACCTTCCAGACATCATTTCAATGGGCAGAAGATGTCGTGGATGGCACAGGTTACGATTGGTCAAGTGACTAGGGTTAAAAATACATCCAGAGGGGAAGAGTGGAGTAATTCAGGGGAGGACTGGATAAACTACCAGCAGGTCATCATTAGCCTTGGCAGAGAGTGCATAACTTGGGCAATGGAAAAGCAGAGCTTGTGATTAATCAGCGGATAAGTGATCATGCTCTGGATGACGCCGCCATTGTGTACACTGATGGGTCTGTAGTGCGTGGTGAGAAATCAGAATGGGTCTTCTCTGCGAGAATAAAGGGCATGGTCGTTGCTGAACAGAGTGGAGCATACATGACAATAACCTCCAGCATGAGAATGGAGGTAGAGGCAGTTACTGTTGCACTGAGGTGGCTGTCTGAAACTCCATCAACCAGGCAGTTGTATTGTCAGACTCTCATGCCATGCTTCGGAAAGTTCAGAACGGATGGCTGCGACAGGAATGGAAAACATCCATAGAATCCTCACGTCTCCAAGAACTGATGTGGATCTACTGTCCTGGTCATACAGGGGTACGTGGCAATCAAAGAGCTGGCAGACTGGCCTCGAGAGCACCCATGCGGATAAGGGAGAGATACTAAGTGCAATTGACGATCGTCTGCTAGAAAATAACACTATAATGGCTGAATGAACAAGACGGAGACTGTTGGAGTTTGGCATCAAACGTGGGACTAGCAGAGATGGACGTGAGAGAGGATACATCCGTCGTATGTACAACCAGCGTGCTACAGGTACAATTAGCTTTCATACTCTTCCATATTTGCTGAGGGAGACTGAGGACCTATGGGTTTGCCAGGAGTGCAGTGAGGTCGATTCTGATTAACAATAAAAATTGAGCATAGCTGGTGCTTATATATGGATGACTCCAGATATGCCTACATGCACACCAAACCCCATATCCCCACACAAAGTTACACAATTTTACACCAACCACTCCCCCCTCCCCCCAATTTTTTATATTTGGATGACCCATATGTCGTCTAACATCCTTTTCTGGTTGTTGTAATAGCCTCGTTTTGCATGATATGAAGTGACCCGTAAGCGGTATGTGCACATGGTCCTGATGTGAACTCGTTGACTAAACTCACTTTTCTGTGTTCGCTACACAGCAAAACCTTGACGTCTCTAGCTCTATTTTAATTTCTGTCAGGATCACGTCGCATTTTCCTTCAAACTCAAATGTTAATATAACGTTATGTGAGAAATAAATGGGATGTAATTAGTATTCTTTTCTTTGGCAAGAGAATCAATCTGTTGGTTAAGTTAATTATTAAAATTAATGCATTACATTATACATTTTAAAAGATTTTAAAAATCCTTTTGTAGCAAAAATGAACGCAAAACCTTTTATGTACTTTAGAGAAAATGTTTAAAATGTTTTATATTTCTATTTTGTGTACATTTACACATTATACAAAATTAAAAAATTATTACTGGGTTCATATCCAGGCCAGTAAATATGTATCAGGTAAGTGTCTCAAAATGACTATTGGACTTGGTCAGTTTTATAAAATTTATGAGCGGCACATACTGCACGCAGCACGAATAATGCTGTGAAGACCTAACGCTCATATCCGGCCTTTGGCTAGGATCATGTGTCTAGACACAGGGACCAGTAGTGACATTTATGTCATGAGGTCCTTTGTGTAAGAACATAGAAGATCACTACAATGACACATGGTGTCATTGGGTCTTCGTGTGTTGGGACATGTGGTCTTGACCAGAGCCGGGTTTGGGCGGGGATAATGCGACCTCATGCGAGGAAAAAAATATGCGACCTCATGCGAGAAAAAAAAAACTGCAGCACACAATGGCCACCCTCCTTCAACCCGTCTCTAAATATCTCACCAAGACGATATCTTCAGGTTTTCTGTGTTCTTGCAGCCAGAATTGTACGCTGAAGTTACTTCAGAATGCAAACACCCCCTTTCAGCCTTCTAGAGTATAAGTACGTGTGTATTGGTGTCGGTGCAGCCTTTCCTATGTAATAATATTACTATAGCACGTTTCACTAGCTTTGCCCAACTTCAAAATGCTATATCTCAACGAATATATAACGCATATAAGTGAAATTTTGTGTGTGAATTTGAAATGGTATAGACCCTATGAATTAAATTTTTCATTAAAATGCGGCCATTAGTTTCAATTTTCGTTTCTTTGCGATATAATATAAAATCCTACTTGCCAACACACATCACACGCACACATATTGAAATGTCTACAGTAAATTATACGACCTCATTTGCACATTTTTGGTTTATCAAGCAATTGGCATGATTTTTGAGTGAAATTGCGTGAAATCGCACTTCTTGAACATAAAACAGTTTATATCCGGTGCAACGCACACATTGTCAATCAGAGGTGTGTCTACAAAAATTATTGTGTGGTTAAGAAGGAAAAATGAGTCTGGGAGTACATTTTATGACATTACAGCAAATCACAAATAGGATTTTTAAGTATTTCTGCAATGAAGCTACTCGAGGAAAACTATATCATTCTATTTCAAACCCACAAAAGAGGACTATTCACGCCTTGGGGATAAGCAAACGATCATTGCACCGCTGGATAACGACATCTGAAATGTATAATTCCAGTGTTTTACACACGAAAATTAGGCGAAGAGTGGTGGATAATTTTGACAGAGAATTGATCCGCAGAGAAATTTGCAATATGTTTCACAATAATGAGGGGTTTGGGATTCACTTTTAGAAAATATGTTGGTGGTAGAAACCTTATTTGTGAGAAGCCTCATATAGTTGCAATGAGAAGCAAATATTTACGCGAGGTCAGAGAAATGAGAAGAGATTGTTATGATTTTGTGTATTTAGATGAAACTTGGATCAATGCGCACCACAGTAATGAACGAGAATGGCAATCATCTGATGGAACAACTAAGAGACTAGTACCAAGCAGCAAAGGACAGCGCCTAATAATTGCACATCCAGGAAGCAGCCATCATGGGCTTCTAAATAATACTGAACTCATATTTGTTTCAAAATCCACCGATAATAGGGATTACCATGCAGAGATGAATGGCAAGATATTTCAAGATTGGATTGTGAATCATGTACTTCCTTCCTTGGATAGACCGTGGTGTTTGATAATGGACAATGCCTCATATCACAACGTTGTGGCACCAGAAGATAAAGTTTCTAATTCACCAAGTATTAAAGATGTAATAAAGATTTGGCTGACCATAAACAACATTCCATTCAACGAAATGTCCATGAACCTGAATTACTTGGAATTGTAAAAAAAGACACAGCATACAAAGATATTTCACATAGACAAGGCAATCCATGAACATGGTCACAGATGTTTAAGATTACCTCCTTACCATTCTCACTTAAACCCAATAGAATTAGTATGGGCTAAAATTAAGGAACAGGTAGCAACAGAAAATAGAACTTTCAAATTAAAAGATGTTGAAATACTTATAAAAGCCGCCATCTCCAATATAGCCAGGGATTATTGGAAGAAAAGTGAGAACCATGTGTTACAAGAGGAAGAGGAATATTGGAAGAATGATGGTTTGTCCTTCATTCAGCCGAGATTGATTATCAATTTCTCAGAGACATCTGATTATGATTCGGATGTAGTTTAATTTCTTTAAAGATGACCTTACCGTTATTTACAAGCACATTAGAGGAGCAACGTTCCATTATGATATTTATGAACCGCAAAGAGATGATACCCATCGAAATAATTAGATCAAGGAAGGTCCAGTATGGTAGCGCATTAAATGTCAATGACAAGCAATGTCACGAGTATCTCGCATGCAGATCATTTAAGAAATCATCTTCAACACGTATTCAATTGCAAACGTGATGGCCACATTATTGTAATAGTAGACACGCCTATGCCTAATCAATTCACAGAATCTGTGACTGAAGTGGTAAAATTTCTTTTCTCGATACACAATAATTAGTATGCCGACAAAGATCAAAGGATTTCATCCGTTTATGGGAACTGGACAAGATGCACAGATATAAAGTATATATTTGTTGGGTCTAACCCAATATAACATCGTATGCAAAAAATGGCATTAATACGTTAGACGGTTAATCAGATAATTACATTTGTTTGAGGGCAAAGCTAGTGAAACGTGCTATAATATCTTAAATCATGTATGTTAGAAAAAATGTTTTTCCTTTAAATTGCAAAAACATCATGTTTGTTTTTCAATACACCGATTGTAAAATCTGTTGGCGGACATGGAATTTTTTTTTTTTTAAACATGATGAGGTTGGCAGGATATGCACTGTGATATATCAGTAGCCCGGCACGACATGCCGAGTGTGAAGTAGACCATATTTCTTCTTTGTATTTTTCAGTGACCACCAGGTACTACACCGTAATTATGTACATACTTATATGTGTAGACTGATTGTGACACTTTGAGAATGCTCATGTCTTAGAATGTCTATATGAACAAAGATCAGTTAGGAAAATGTGGAAATGAACGAAGAGACACAAAACAATGAGTAACAATCCGTTCCTCCAAACATTTTTAGTATTCCTAGTGTTGTTATTTTTATTCTAAAGAAATGAAGTAATTTTTCAAAAACATATATGTGTATGATACATATATATAGGTGTACCAACAATGTCCATCCAATCTCCGTTTTTTAACCCACTTATTCGGGAATATACATACGCCACATGGTTATTTTTATTTATTTCTGTTTTTTTTTTTGTGTGTTTTTGTTCTTAGTTATCTTTTAAGGTATTGTTAAATTTTAATTTTGATTTGATTTGATTCGTGTATACATATGTACATAAGTACGGGTGAATGCACGCGATTCTTTGTATAACATGACCCTTAACACATTCCCTGTTGTAAAATGCACATGGTTTGTAAATTGACATGTTTAATTCTTTATATTCACTTTTTAAGTGTGCAAATGAAAGTGAGTACACACGAGTGTTCATATGTAATTTTAAAATGCACTTTCCATGTTTTCCATTTTTGAAACATGTACACGATTTGTAAATAGAAAAGAAAGCAAATGAAATTTAACTTAATAAAAAAATCAAAAAAAAAAATCATAGTGCTGCCTGAACTAAAGTTGCGATAAACATCTGTAACAAATCCCTTTGTAAGCCTGACAATGACTATACTTCCCCACCAACCCCAGCGCAAATCATTATTAAATGAAGTGCACAAAAGAAGCTGTCAATATATTGTGACTTCTATGGAAATTTAAAGATGTAGTCGAACACAAAAATAACAATCATCAACTCACATATTGAGTCTCACAGGATGGGTATGAAACACAGAGAACAACGAAAACGTAAAAGAAGCAGTGGCTGTATCACCATTAACCGTACGTTGCCATCTTGTCAAAAAATAATCGCGTTATAGCCTAACCATAAATCCAAACGCTGAATCCCGCTAACCATTATCTTGGTGAAGTATTTTTTTCTCTTGTAATATTGTTTATATAATGTCAGTTCTATCAATACTGTTTAGCGTCCCAAGGACCATAACCCGTCAACAAACACACACCAAGTCCTCCTGTCACGTGACATGACGTACAAATCTTCCTCATCGTTGTTATTTTGTCACCAGTTGTCTTCTCCTCGTGTTCTTCTGTCTACCTCTACTTCTCTTAACTTGGGGATTCTAGAACAAGGACTGGGGGGTGGGGTGGGGGCAATAATGTTAACAGTCAGCTTTAATTAATGTGGGTCCCTCGTCAACGTCTCTTCCCATCCCTTGTTCCACTGGTACTTGTCTGGTTCTTGTCATCAGTTCCATATTGGTGACCTTGACGTACCATTTCAATCCTACAACTCTACACAAATATCCAGTTATCTCAGTCCTTTACAACTAATTTGGTGACGTTTAATAGACATTTATTCGTATCCAGGTTTCTGAGCAGCAACGATTAATTTACCAATTTTGAGCCTCAGTAAGCACTGAGGTATTGTAGATGGACACGCCGGATTCTGAACCTGAACTGAGAAACCAATAGTATCATTGTTGTCTTCAGTAAACATCGAGTCTAGCGTCAAAATAAACTGAACACAGAGAAATGGATATCATGAAGAAATCGTCCACCATCGTGCTTTCCCGCTCTTGACTTTTTATTTTATTTTAATATTTATTATGTCTTTAGTTTTAACAGAACAGTAAAATAAAAATAAAGGACATTTATTATGTGGCTCTGATATTATAAAATTAATATTAAAGATCACCGCTATTTCTTGATATGTTCGGCGCAGAGATCTGTGAAATTCAAATGATATTTAGAGTATTGGCCACTACTTGGATGATTTTAATTAGTACCCAAAATACTTTTTACTGAATACACCAAAATAAATTTCACCGAATATACCAAAATAACTTTCAGTGAATTCACCAAAATAACTTTCACTGAATACACCAAAATAACTTTCCCTGAATGCACCAAAATAACTTTTACTGAATGCACCAAAATAACGTCACTGAATGCATCAAAAAAACTTTCCCTGAATGCACCAAAATAACTTCACTGAATGCGCACTGCAGTTTCCTCATCTTTCCTAAAAGAGGTGCTGTTTTTTTTTTTCATATGTTACAAACGTTACTAAACGACCTACCATGACAATTATCATTGTAGAGATTGAAGGAAAAAGAGACAGAATACATCAAATAGAGGACGTACAGGGCAGTTTGACCATCATGGTATGGCAAGAAAGTCAACAACAGAATTTATAAATAACACTTACTACTTACTTACTTAGTCGTTCCTCTTCTACCGTGAGGTGTAGAGGTTTGGAAGAGAGAGCGCCAGACTATTCTATCAGCTGTTATAAATAACACTCGAGACAGAAAGTTGTGGAGAGACATGATCACATACGCCACCAGTCATGTCACTTGTAAAAGAAGAAGAAGAAGATGTATGTATTCAGTTACTGTTTTTTTTGCATGTAATATTGGTCTAATGTGAAGAGTATAGGCTAAACTATTTCTATACTCGGAGAGTATTGGGTATAGTATTTATATAATGTGAGTTTTCTGGAGACGGTTTAATTTTGTTTTATAATCTGGAGTATGTATAATGTTTGTTAAACTTGAAATACATTGGGCTATCCTCAATACATTATAATTATCTAAACACTCATTTGTGAGTGATATGTATTTTATTCTAGACCGTGTAGAACCCCACGTCAATGAGGATAGAAAGACAAAATTACTTCGCCCACAAGCAATTCCTAATAGGCAGCAAGGTGAGGCTACTGAAAGTGCTAGCAATTTCATAATGCACTACACATTGTTACAGAAACCCGTACTGCAAAACTATGTAAACATGTCTTACTTCAGGATGTGTAGTTTAATCTAAGAATGTCACTGTTCTGGTTCTAGAGTATGTAAACATGGCAGAGTACAGGAAATATTAAAAAAAAAAAAGACGACAGCTCCATTAGTCTTGTCTTCTAGAGATGACAATAAACGCGACTTTTTCTCTTGACCTACATTGCTTTAATTTAGGTGAGGATAGGGCTGTCAGAATAGCGGGTTTTACTTGGGTTTCCTGACTTCAGACAGCATGTGGTATATGGAAGCAAATCATGATTAAAAAATGTGTAAAGCCATATGGATCAATAGGAGCAAATATTATATGGTTTTTCATAGCAGTATTTCATGTCACATGGGCATCTAAAGAAATGAAGGATTATAGCCCCTGGTGGAAGCCGGCGTGTAGGATAAGCAATACGAGAAATACTTGCCAGACCAAAGCTCGTAATTGAAGATAATAAATTATTAGTGTTGTAAAGTGATATAGGGGAGTAAGTGTAGCAGCCAGCATTAACTGACACATCTTACAAGTCTCTTCATTAATAAATGACATCAACAAATTCCTTGGCTACTGCCTGTGACCCGTACACACTCAACGGACTTTAGTGTACACAGTAAAATTCTAGAACAATGTCACGGCATTCTCTACTGATCGTGGTTCGTCATCTTCTGGTTAGGACGCTATCTTCTACACTAGTCTAAAAGTTCTCGAATTCGACTCCTACTAACGTTCAGATGGCCAGACCAATCAGAAGTAGAGATACTTAGCGATCAACAGAAAATAGAAAAACAGGTTCTGCACGGGCAGTTGGTGAGTAGCTGGGAAAGGAGACGTTGGGACTAAAGAAGAATGTAGAGACCGCAGAGAAAGGAAGAACTTACGTTTTCAAGAAGAAGATTGGCTCTAACGAGGTTTCGTGAATGCAGAAAGTGAAAGCTGCAAGCCAATTCTTTAGATCGAGCAGAAATTCAGAAAATTATTATGAGTATTCAACTCCTCCCTTAAACTCAATTCCCTACTACATAAGGCTGGGCAAGTGATTATAAACCTGTGTTAGGGAATCGACAGCGAAACTGTCAATCTACATTAAAAGCCAGGAGTTGTAGAGGTAGGAAGTTAATAGCAGGGGTCGTGACACACACCGGGACTTACGCTCGTATTTGTGTGTACCACTATATCAATTCTAGCGACACTTTGTGACGGTCAAAAATAAGTTCATTAATTAGTATTTTTATCAGTGCTACATTAAGAGAAAAACATACATATACATAGTTACTGCACGAACTAAGAACGAGTTTCTAATTTAGTTTAATGTTGAAAATATATTTAAAAATAACTAAAGTAAAAGACAATCCTAAATCACTCTTTACACACATAAGATCTTTATGAGCTTTACATTACTGCTACAAAAATATTGAAAATATACTACTCGTCAAAAGTCAAGGGCCACTTAGAAAAACCTTGGTTGAAACCATAAAACAAATCTGATATAAACGTAATTGGTATCAGTCAAAACGGCATTTATTGAATACCCAATTGACATGTCACGTAAAGAAATGGAAACACACATTCAAATGCAATGAAGCTGTGAAGTGTGTCACTCACCTTTTCAAAAGTCACACAATAGATATTGGACAAATAGACATTTCAAAATCAGGTATGACCACCGTTTGCAGCAAGGCATTCAAGACAGCGTAGACGCATCGAGTCCACAAGGGTCCGGAGAGTATCCTGAGAAACAGCTCGCCATTCCTGAAACAGAAATGCAGTCAGCTGTGCAACATCCATTGGCAGGGGGGTGATTTGTTGACAATCTTCGACCAAGGACATCCCAGAGGTGCTCAATCGGAGAAATGTCAGGTGAATGAGCTGGCCACGCCATCCTGATGATCCCATGCTGCTGAATAAACTCATTCACCACACGAGCTCGATGGGGTCCAGCGTTATCATCTTGGAGGATGACATTACCACCTGTGGCCTCCAGAGCAGGCTGAACAATTGGTCTCAAGATTTCGTTCTGGTATCTTGGGCCGGTTTACAGTTTGTTTCAGCTGACATCTTAGAGTGGAACAAGTCACTGTTCGATGGCGCAGGGCTGACAACAAGAGGTACCGGTCATCATGTCTATTGGTGCATCTAGGGCGACCTGGCCGGTGGCGATCCTCCACACTTCCTGTGGCCTGAAATCTCTCCAAAATTCTTTGGATAGTAGAATGTGACACTGCAAGCCGTCTAGCAACCTCACGGACAGATAAACCACTTTCAACCCACGCTATAGCCCTCATTCTTTGTAAGGTGTCAAGACTTCTTCTCGGTGGCATGGTTTTGGCAAGTGATGAAACTACCCTAAGTCTGCTGATTGTAAAACAAATTAAGAGTGAACTCTGTTCAGGAAAAGTCGCCATTGCACAAGGAATGTCAATCAGCACGATTACTTCACCTGTTTGGTTGTACGGAAGTTTGAAAAAACAGATTAAAAATGTGAATTTATGGTCAGCAAACCAAATTGCACGTGATCACCATGGTTGTCGGTGAGTTGTTTTTATGCTTAACGTGCATAGAGGACTGTCAGAGGAAGATATTGCACCCATTTTTACTAAAAACTTCCTTCATTTAATCATTCTATGCGCTTATATAAAAGTGTATTGAAAATAATAGGGTGGCCCTTGACTTTTGACGAGTAGTATATTTGTTACAAACACAAATATAAGGCATACAACTATCTTTAAGTTATGTTGTAGATTTTTGCCCACTGTATTATTTATTACTTCCCCTGAGTTGCGGACAGCAATATAGGGGTAAATGTATATATGTGGGTGTGTGTGTGTGTGTGTGTGTGTGTGTGTGTATGTGTGGGTCCTCCATCTGCTTAGTTCGTTCTCAAGTGAATACATCTATCTCACTTATAAAGTTGGTATTTCGTCTCAGGCGCCTCCCGTCACCATACAGTTTATCAGTCAACTGGGCTAGAGAAGGTTGTGCGGCCACTCTGCTGCTCTCATGGAGGACACATTATTCTGTTTGTCCTCCACACAACGAGACATGTTTGTTTGTCAAATTTTCTATTTGTTGAGCAGTTGGTATTTATATCTGTAATGGCCGGTTCTCTGTGTGAAAATTATCACTTGATCTGTTAGTTCTATTGTATCAGACTGTGGGCATTCTTCTTTTTCCTTAAACATATTATTGATTGTATCCCTTCACGTGTAGCTCTGTCAGGTGTTTGGATTGTGTTCCCTCCTTCTTTGGCAAGTCTATCTGCCTTCTCATTTTGATATATCTTCTAGTGGGCAGGGATCCATTGTACTTTTACATTTTGTTGTAAATTGTATTCTAAATTTCCATTAGTGCTTCAGCCAGGCCGCTCTATTCGTTTTGTGTGTTTCTGGGTGCAGTTATGACTGACATAGAGTTTGTGAGGAACATTATCTTGTCTCTAACATAGAGTCTGTGAGGAACATTATCGTGTCTCTAACATAGAGTCTGTGAGGAACATCATCTTGCCTCTAACAGAGAGTCTGTGAGGAACATCATCTTGTCTCTAACAGAGAGTCTGTGAGGAACATTATCTTGTCTCTATCATAGCGTCTGTGAGGAACACTATCTCTTCTCTATCTCTTCACTATCACCTCTTCTCTCATACTTTTCACGCAACCACTCAGGTTTCATGCTGTTATCATGATTTCTGACCTGGTTTAAGATCCTCTGACTTACATCTGTGCAGAGGGTTAATTGGTTGTTAAAATACATCATGATGGCCCCAGATAGAATTGTTACCGCGTAGATTAAACTGCTAACAAAACTAAGTGTGGTCAACATGTAAAATACATTATATTCTTCTTTAACAATTCCTCCGGTCAGTGGGCTGAAAAAAAAAATCATGAAATGATTTTTTTTTAAAGAATATTACGAAAAAATTTACATGAAAAATCGCGATGAGATTTAAGGAAAAATCGCGAAAAAACTTATGAATAGACGGCCAGATATGTTTACAATAACAATGTCATTGGCGTTGTCCAAAATAATTATAAGTAAAAAGAATGTTAAGACAAATGTACATATACCTAAGGTTATTAAGTAGAGAATGTCGTCAGTAGTCAATAAGATTAGAGTCAAGTCTAATACAATACTTAATAAGTATGTAAAACAAATTATTTTCTAACTGTACCCGCGCCATCTTGTCATCCATTGTCTCCGTGGTTCACTGCCTTTTTACCACAACATCTTCAAGAAGAAGATATATTACTAGGCCACAATAAAGCCTAAAACATTTGTGGGTTAAATTTGTGTTTTCGCTCTAGAAATAGTGGTGGGTTATATTTGTGTTTTCGCTTCTACTAGAGCATTCCATCGCGTGTGTTATTTAGTTGCCCAATCACTGCTCGCGCACTACTCTTGTGAGCGATTAGCCCTAGGGCCTATATAAAGGGAGAGTAAGCGTGCGAAAGACATTATTTGCTGTGGCGGAAGGTTATTTAAAATTATTTATTATGTAAGAGTATGCCAGTAAAGAGTTCTGACCTTACAAGTAATACCCCAGTCTTAGAAATAAGCACTGGTGTATTGTTATCATAACAATAGTCAGACTGTGAAAACCCTGGCCCAGTTGGTAAGAAGTAGTACCAGGATTTAAGGTGTCTCCTCCCTATGACTATCTTATGATTACTTATATTCTAGGGGATAATAAAATGAACATTCACTGTGACCACAAATGTAATAAGTGAATAATTCCTCAGGTACAGTTAAAAATATTTTAATAATTACACTAATATTCTATTTCTACTAGTTGGAAAAGAGTATATACATATATATATATATATATATATATATATATATATATATATAAATATATATTCACACAATTATATATTATGGTCTGTTTAGACTACAAGATCTTGAATGTTACAGTTACTGCAATCACGGTTTTTAGTTCTTTGACTTTACAAATAACTGTCATCACTTGACTGTTTGAATATTAGGTTCACTATGGCTGTTTTCATAAATGGGTGGTCAGTGTCTTAACTGCCACTTATCTTATCAACTTGATACTGCTGAAACTGTCCTTTGCTGATATCAGACTTGGTAGGCCCAACAGTAGGGATGCCAATGACCAGTTGAAGTTCACTCTTTGGGGTCCTGCACTTTTGTGGGATTGCCTCGGATGAACTACACCGGCTTCTGATACTGGACAGTCTGGTTTGAGTTATTTCATGGAACCCTCAGACTCAGATACTGGACTTAAAAATGTTTCTGGCGATCCGCTCACAATTCATGGGTCGTGGCGAAACTCTGCCTCCAGTCTGTCTGAACCCTCTTTCGTTGTCTGTAGCTCAGTTTACCGATACGCTTTAAATACGTATAGCGCGGACGTATCGGAGAGTACCGACGTCACAGCTTAAACCTAAGCCTGAAAAATCCTTCCCGAACAGTGATTTCGGCCGAACTGTGCGTCGACTGAAATTTTGCCTTTATCATTCTCGGCATATATAATATCCATATAGTTCCATCTTATCTAGTTTTATACAGCTGATAAAACTCTATCTTCCTATCCATGTAATTTCCCAAACTGTTATTTGTTGATTTTAATATTTAGAACAGAAGTGGGTTTACATGCTTTTAGCGTAACTGTGGGCAGCCGAAATACGCATATATCTCCGTAAATGAGAACTTCCTACCGTTCCATCTTATATGCAGTTATACACCATCCTTCCCTGTACTGAAATGTAAAATCCTTTTCATACGGATTCCCTTCTGTTTTTATTTATCGTTGGCGATTTCCTCTGTCCGATATACATTTCGCTGATACGCCGCCATTTTGAAAGCGGTCACTCGATCGTAGATGGGTTTATAAATCTAACTGAACCCATTTGCAATGACTTCAAACCAATTTGCGACATAGCTCCCCCATATTTTAAGCTGGATGATATCTAGCTTAACTATTGGGTACAAGACAATTGCAAATCGACCATTCCGAGGTTAGTTTTCCTTCTTTCTATCCTCCTCAAGCTCTGTGGGATGGCGACTAAGAAAATCTGCGCCCACATTCTGTTTTCCAATAATATATTCATCCTTTACTATCTCTCTCCTTCCGGTTCGGCTTTTCATCCAGGCTCTTACTGCTGGTGAAACGGGGTCGGTAGGTTTCCCATGAAGTTTACCGCCCTCTTTTCGATGATAGTTGGATGTGGTTTTCCCTCGCAAATCCGTAGGTTTTTGATTTTCGCTACATGATTTGTTCCTTTTTTCCAGCGCATGGGGTTCAGACTGCAATTGAACCTGTGTGGGATGTTTCCTTTCCCCTCCCGTGCAAATCTCGGGAGTACCCCTGATTGCTGGTTTGCTTGTAGATTTTTGATGAAGACTCTTCCGTCGACTTTCTGAATCTAATAGGTGCACTCTGGACAGGAATTTACATACTGATTTATGTCTTCCGTAATACCTGGCCAGTAGAACTGGGTGGCTATTCTTTGTTTTGTGGCACCATTACCCAGGTGTTCACTCAAATTTGATATGTGTCCCCAGCCTATAACCTTATTCCTATAGGTGGATAGTACAACGATTTGACCATGACTTTTCGTCCCTCTTCCAGCTTTCCTGTACAAGAGTCCATGTTCCATATAGAAATGTCCTTTCCTTGGAGCTTTATGTGTTTTTGATAATTTGCCAAAACAAGGCTTCAACGTGCTGTCTGCTTCTTGAGCCCGTTTCATTTCAGTTGAATGAAATTTTACGTTGGTGTCCCTCTCTATGTTCCTGGAGTCAGCCTTGGTCTGGATTCCTGCCATAACCATAGGTTTTACAGGGTCTCCTAAGAAAACATATTTACGCCCCAACATTAGGGGGTAAAAGGGATCATCTATCACAGCTGCATTTATCTCCCCTTCCACATAGCGACAACTGACATGAATCTTTGCTATGGGTAATGTAAGGGGTGATGTTCCTTTTAGTGGCCCTTGAATCTCTACTGTTTCTGTGGTGATTTGTTCAGGGCACACCAGAGATGCACACACGACTGCGTCATAGGACAAACCTGTGTCATACATTCCTGTGACTTGTTTGCCATTCACAGTCACTATCTCCTCGGTAGGTGGGTGATGGAGGCTATTCTGACTCACAGTCAGTTCCTTCCTAACAGAAGTATTCACCTGTAGACATGCAGCATGATGAAGGGGTTTTTTCCTCCCACATTCATCAGTGTTGTGGTTGCTCATCTTACAAAATTTGCACCACTTATCTCCCTGTTTGTAGGGTTTCTTTTCCTGAGTCTGAGGGTTCTTGTCCTTATTATCAAATCTTTGCTTGTATCTGTGTGGTTGATCCATCTGGTCAAAATCGGTATTCTGCGGTGGTGGCTTATATCCTTCTACCTGCTTCCTTTTTGTTCGTATCAATTCAGCTTGAGCTGCTTGGTATCTCTCTGCACATTTCAAAATGTCTTCCAGCCTCTCTGCTCCTTGTTCCATAAGGAATTTCCTCATTTCTTGAGACATGGAATCTTTCACTTGCTCTAACATAACCATTTCTTTCAGATCCTCGTAGGTTTTCTGATATTTACCTAAACTACTCCATTTCAACAAATACGTTTCTAGCCTAGCTGAGAACTGGTTATATGTTTCTCCAGGTAGAGGTTTAGAAGTTCTAAATTTCTTCCTATATGCCTCAGAGTTCTTTTCATACCGGATCAGTAAGGCTTGCTTTAGTATTTCATAATTTTCCTGATCTTCTTTGGGGAGTTTCAGAAACACATCATATGCAATACCTCTCAATCCCTGGGATAACTTTAGACTCCATTTTTCCTTTTCCAGTCCATATGTAGAGGCTAGCCTTTCATACCTATCCAGGTATGACTCAATTGCGTCCTCCTTTTCAACAAATGGATCTAGGTGGAAGTTCATGGCTCCATTTGCCATGTTCTGAAAAGAGCTATTCTCAGAATGAGGTGAGCTATTACCATGGGTGCTAGTCCCAGCCTGAAGTTCAAGTTCAAGCTGTCTCATTTTCAGCTCATGGTCTCTCTCTGCTTGTAACCTCCTTTCTCTCAGCTTCTAATTTCTTGGCTTGGATTCTGCTTGTAACCTCCTTTCTTCTCTCTCCGCTTCTAATTTCTTGGCTTCTCTCTCTGCTTCTAATTCTAATTTTTTGGCTTCTCTCTCTGCTTCTAATTTCTTGGCTTCTCTCTCTGCTTCTAATTGCTTTGCTTCTCTCTCAGTGTACTTTTCACATTCCGTCGTGACATACCGGATCAGAGCATCACCATCCATGCCAAGCTCTTTTCCCACCTGCAGTGTAGCAGACCTAAATTTGACCAAGTCAGCCATGATGTATCTGTAGTCTAGTAGGGCAAGTGATCTTACTCAAACTAATTTACTACAATATAATTAACTTAATTAAAATTAAAGTTAATTAAACTGACTTCACCATATATGAAACAGCTTTCTTTATCTGTACTCAATGGTACTCCTAAAAATTTTTTATTTCCTACTATGTTAACTCTTCCAAAAAGTTTCAAGAAAAAAAGAAAAAAAAAAAGATTTTCTACACAGCAGAAGTAGAAAGTTGGCTCAGGAATATCAAAGATATATCCCGCAGACGAGCCCCCACTGTGGCGGAAGGTTATTTAAAATTATTTATTATGTAAGAGTATGCCAGTAAAGAGTTCTGACCTTACAAGTAATACCCCAGTCTTAGAAATAAGCACTGGTGTATTGTTATCATAACAATAGTCAGACTGTGAAAACCCTGGCCCAGTTGGTAAGAAATAGTACCAGGATTTAAGGTGTCTCCTCCCTATGACTATCTTATGATTACTTATATTCTAGGGGATAATAAAATGAACATTCACTGAAACCACAAATGGAAGAAGTGAATAAATCCTCAGGTACAGTTAAAATAGTTTAATAATTACACTAATATTCTATTTCTACTAGTTGGAAAAGAGTATATACATAATATATATATAAAAGTATTCACACAATTACTATTATGGTCTGTTTAGACTACAAGATCTTGAATGTTACAGTTACTGCAATCACGGTTTTTAGTTCTTTGACTTTACAAATAACTGTCATCACTTGACTGTTTGAATATTAGGTTCACTATGGCTGTTTTCATAAATGGGTGGTCAGTGTCTTAACTGCCACTTATCTTATCAACTTGATACTGCTGAAACTGTCCTTTGCTGATATCAGACTTGGTAGGCCCAACAGTAGGGATGCCAATGACCAGTTGAAGTTCACTCTTTGGGGTCCTGCACTTTTGTGGGATTGCCTCGGATGAACTACACCGGCTTCTGATACTGGACAGTCTGGTTTGAGTTATTTCATGGAACCCTCAGACTTCAGATACTGGACTTAAAAATGTTTCTGGCGATCCGCTCACAATTCATGGGTCGTGGCGAAACTCTGCCTCCAGTCTGTCTGAACCCTCTTTCGTTGTCTGTAGCTCAGTTTACCGATACGCTTTAAATACGTATAGCGCGGACGTATCGGAGAGTACCGACATCACAGCTTAAACCTAAGCCTGAAAAAATCCTTCCCGAACAGTGATTTCGGCCGAACTGTGCGTCGACTGAAATTTTGCCTTTATCATTCTCGGCATATATAATATCCATATAGTTCCATCTTATCTAGTTTTATACAGCTGATAAAACTCTATCTTCCTATCCATGTAATTTCCCAAACTGTTATTTGTTGATTTTAATATTTAGAACAGAAGTGGGTTTACATGCTTTTAGCGTAGATGGGTTTATAAATCTAACTGAACCCATTTGCAATGACTTGAAACCAATTTTGCGACATTTGCAAGAGCAGACCAGAGTAAGAAACCAGATTCGATCTGTAAATGCCGTGAACATGTGAGTTTTATTTTAGAGCAGAATAGATAATTTCCTAGTGAAATTACCATTATTTCCCTGTAGCTTTAGAAATATATTCAGCGTGTCTTTTCTAATGTTTAATGAAATAGATAAATAGATGTGTTTCATGAGGAGATTTCTTTTTAGGACATTATATTTAGTTCTGAAATGATAGCTGAGAGAAAATATGTGTGGATAAATTTTAATGGTGTTAAGTCCAGATCACGGTAGAAGGGGAACTACTAAGTAAGTAAGTCCAGATCACAGCTGTAAGAGTTTAGTAGCAATTATTTCATTCATCAGACCTGGAAAATATAGTAGGAAACTATTTCGTACATGGAACTGGACAGAGATATCAGGGAATGAAATTTAGATAATATTAACTTGTTAGCAAGATGGCAACCTAAGGGGGAGACGGGGGGAGACGTGCTGATGACTTTGCAGAAAGAAGGCGCTAGTGAGTCTGCGTTAACACTCTTAGTTATCACGTGTTATAGGCCTAGTAATGTTACGCTATTTTATATTGTGTGAATTCACACGTGAATGAAGGCAGGTTAATGTAATTTTCTTCAGTAATGGAAGAGATAGTTTAGGTTAAAGTGTATTTCACGATAATTGATAATTCTACTGTATATATTTAGTATGTTGCTTTGAGATTAGTTTAATTACATCTGTTGTGTACACAGTTTTGTAGTACTAAAGTTCCCTTTGAGAAGATGAATCTAGCTTTAGGTATTTAGATTTCTGGTGAACGCAATGTCACTCCTTTGTGCGTAAGGCACGTTGAGACAGGTGTTTCTCTGTCTGCTCCTTGCGGAGCCCGGAAACACCAATGCAACTGGTGTCCATCACAAGCCCACAAGAAGCATGTTTATGCTATTTCAGTGGTTGTGTCGGTAACAATGTGTTTTATATGATGAGTTCCCAATCTCATCAGTCGGCATATACGACATGCTTCGGAGTGCAGGGACGAATATTGATATGGATCCGTTACGAGGTGGCGGTTTATGCTCATTAATGAGAGTATTCGTTGTACATATCGTTGAATATTATTCTGTGTCTATTTTACTATTATCTAATTACTGTTTTGTGTAGAATTGTTTGTGAGAGCACGTGGGCTCACTTGGAGATACATATTTCTCTTCTTGCTCCTTATGGAGCATGGGGCCACCAATGTGGCTGGCATCCACATGAAGCCCTCACAAAGCATTCAGATGCTCTTGCAGTAGTGGTTTCGGTAATAATCTGTGTTACATGGTGAGATTGCCAGCCTCATGCACAACACCATACTACTCTCATTGGAAGACATGGATGAGTGTGTGTGTCAGGTGGCGTGAAAGGCCTGTTTGACAGGTGAGAGTATCTTTTCTCATTATTTAACTCGTATGATTTTAAACAGTCGGCGCTTTGTTTGCTTTTTCATATTAGCAATCGAGCACTGGCTGGGTGTTTTGTTTGCTTTGCTTTATTTGTTTAAAGTTTGCTTCATGCGCCTGGTCAATGACTGGGTTGTATGAATAAATACAGCCCCTGCCTTAGAATCAGAGTTTTATTGATGATCGGGTCGGTTGCGAGTGTGCAAGAAAGTGATCACATAACACAACAGCATCATCATCATCTCGCCCACCTTATCACGTTACCATAGTTATAGGATAATTAATAACTAAGTAATATTAAATAAGTATATTAGAGAGAAGAATGTAACATGTGTATGACAATGCAGAAATATGAAATTAAAAAAAACCAATATATTGGTTATGTCGACACACAGAAAATTAGTAAGTCAATAATGTAAGTTATGTCTGAACATATACAACAGAAAAGTAATTAGCAAGAAAAAGTAGAAAGACAATTTTTTAGTAAGAAAAAGTGGACAGAACAAAAACAAAGGGAAGTAAGAATGAATAGCATAAAAGTAAAAAATAAATCATGAGTTATCTATCCAAAAGTATTACAAATCAGAACAAATGTGATAGAAAGATAATAATTAATCTATCTAAATAACAATAGTAAGTTTAATCAATTAATTAAAGATTAAAGTCTAAAATCTGCATTAATGAAAATTATAAACATCACATTTTCAGTCCAATAGGAAACATATAGTCCAATGTGCTCCAAAATTCCAGGAAAAACATTCCATAATCGGTGTATCTCACAAAGTCAGGAGCAGTAGAAAATTAATGTTATTATCCTTAAAGTCAATGGTGACACTGCATATTATAAAGTCCAACATATCAATCCAGCAGCAAACAATCCTGGCAAGCATTTTGACTATATAGAAGGTGTACATTTTTGCTACACACTTGTTCAGTGAAAATTCAATTTCCAAGTGCAGGTAGATCTCAGCGAATTGTTCAGTGAGATATTCATCGATAAATAAGTATGATGTCAATCAATGTACAAAACATGTACTATTTCAGGCTTCGAACGAAAGTGACATGCATGCATCAAGAATATGTATGTCTTTAAATAAATGTCACGAATTACTTGAACGTTTCTTGAGTACCAATCAGTCTTCAGGTATTGATGTTGGATTTCTGGATATAGAATCCGCGACAACATTGTCAGATCCTGGAATAGATTGAATATCAAAATCAAATGGCTGGAGCAAGATTGAGAAGCGCGCTAGCTTTGGGTTTCTGTGATTTGCTCGTTTCAAAGCAGCAACCGATTTTTGGCCTGTCTGTATTATGAATGACGCTCCGAGCAGATATCGCTCCAATTTTTGAACTGACCAAACGACAGCGAGCAATTCTTTCTCGATCACTGAATATTTCTTTTCAGTCTCTGACAATTTCTGGGAAATATACAAGGTTGGATGAAGAATTCCATTGTACTCTTGCATAAGGGATGCTCCCAATCCGAAATTACTAGCATATGTTCGAAGAATATATACTTTTGTAATATCACGCAACCTCAAAATAGGAGTTGTGGAAAAAACATGCAAAATTGTATTAAACGCTGTCTGGCGATCATCTGACCAGTTTACCTTTATTGGCATTCCCTTGCGTAATAAAGATGACAGTACAGCCGTGATATTTGACAAGTTAGGAATGAATCGACTGTAATATTGAACTAACCCTAGTAGACTGCGAACTTGTTTCTTTGCAGAAGGGATAGATAAGTTGAGAATCTTGGACACATTTTGAGGTATGGTCTGAAGACGACCAGAACCAATAATATGACCAAGAAAAGTAAGTTCCTTAAATGGACTTTGGATTTTAGTAGGCCTTGCAGTAAGATTATGTAACCGAAGAGTATCTAACAAAAAACGAAGTCCTACAAAGTGTTCTTCAAACGATGAACTAAACAAACAATGTCATCAATGTAAGTTATGATATCAGATCTATGAGACACAAATTTACGCATCCGGCGAATGAATGTGGCAGGTGCGTTCATGAGCCCAAAAGGCATGACGTTCCACTGGTATAACCCACGTGGAGTCGAAAACGCAGTAAGAGGTTTAGGTTGTTCGGTTAATGGAATCTGCCAGTAACCTTTAGTTAGATCTATTTTAGTGAATAGATTAGCATTGGATAAACGAGATAGTAAATCGTCAAGCAACGGATGTGGTTCGGCATCCGAAATGGTTTTAGCATTTAATTTGCGATAATCTACGCATAATCTAATATTATTAACCTTTTTACGGACAATAACTAATGGTGAGGAATATAGAGAACTACTGTTTTCAATAATTCTCAACCTCAACATCTGATCTAGCTCGAGTTCAGTTTTGTTTTGATAATGAAGTGGAACAGGATAAGGACGTAAACGGATAGGAATATCATCAATAAGGATGATATCATGAGAAATAACAGATGCTCGACCAGGTAGGTCAGTAAGAACATCAGAAAAAAGTTTCTAGTAGATTAGATACCTGGCAATGTTGTTGAGATGTTAAAGAAGATGAAATAGCAACATCCCGCCAAGATTCTGTAGAATCCAAAACAGGTATAGGCAAAGACATGTGAATATCAGGGAAGGATTATTCCTCCTCCTGAATCACAGATAAGCTAGAATAATGACAATAGCTACCTACATTGTCTTCAATATAATGGAAAATAGACTGTAAATGCTCAGGTCGTGCATGAAATTCTTTGAGCATATTAATGTAGAAAGTTTTTCTTTGACCTTTAATATCGATTACGTAATCAACATCTGAGATACGAGATATCACTTTGAATGGGCCATTCCAAGCAATACGTAATCTATTATCCTTCCGAGGAAGCAATACAAAAGCTTCATCACTCGGAAAAAGTTGACGTAAGCGCCTATTCTTATTTAGAAAGAGACGTGATCTATGTTTGGCAGCCTCTGACGAAGCTGTAGCCAACTGACATGCGTCTACAATCTTTCGACGAAGATTAACCGCATGCACGTAAGATGACTGAGTGTTCTGAGTCATCTCATCCTGAAGTGAGGACATATTTGTGACCTCTAACAGAAGTAACAGATAGAGGACCGATAACATCAACGGCCATCTTATCAAAAGGTCTAATAGGTATATCACATGCCTGAATCGGGACTACATGGAAAGCTCCTCGAGATTTAACTTCTTGGCATGTAATGCATAAACGTACGTATAAAGAATCGTCCCTTGAAACACCTGGCCAAAAGAAAGAAGATAACACTCTAGAACGTGTTAGAGTGTATCCCATATGACCAGCACAATGTGAGTCATGTGCATGTCGTAATATGTATGGGCGAAGTTTAAGAGGCACCATAACTTGGTGTTTGATATTAGAGTTATCAACAAAGTTTATCACTAATATTTCATTTTTAACAGTAAACCAATGTATACAACTTTTTTTTTAGTCAACATCATCATTATTTTTGACCAAGGCAAAAAAAAATTATTAATGAGTTATCCTCTCTTTGGAGTTTGGCAAAAGACACTCTGTCTATAACTGAATGTACATCAGTGTCATTCTGAGTTGTTGTGTCTAGCTCTGAACTGTTATCAGTTTTCAGTGCCTGAGCCTGGGCACGTGTAGTAACTGCATTGGCAGTCAAAAAATTATTTTTTGCCCACTCTTCAATTTCCTCTGGTGAGCAGTACTTGCTCCCATGGATGCGACCAACCGTGAGATCAGCGACTGGGTTATTTAGTAAACATACTTTGACTTTCCCTGAAAAAAATGGGGTATGAGTATCAATAATACCTGTGGGGTAAAATTCAAATGTGCCCCCAAATATGATACATTTTACACTTTTCCTGTTGAACAAGAAGGGTGTACAAGCGACTGTCTAATTCCAACGGTCGTTGACCCCGAATCCCTGAGTACAGATACTTGGGTACCATTCACAAATCCTCTGTTGAATACTAGAGTACCGGTGCCGTCATGGGCTGATAGACTAACTGCCATAAGTAGATGTCTGCACTTTAGAACTGTAGTACTGTCTTTCTGAAATAAAGTTAGACATTCCTGGCAACGAGAAGCAACTTCAAAATCAAATGAGTCTGGCTGGGCGAGTAGGGATCGCAGTGGGAAGGCAAACCCGGTCCTAAAAAATGCCGTGCTGAAGTCGGATGTGTCGACCGAAAGGTGCAGATATCACAGCTTAGGCGTAAACAGACACAACGCAACCACCGTTCTTTTCAGGGCGAACGAGGAAGAAGGAAGAAGAATAAATGAGTAACATGCAGAAGAGTGAACCTGATATTCAATTCCTGATTACCTACAGGCGCACTACCAGTAAGTGCCGCCACTGCATTATGTTCAGACCTCGTTGGGCCACGTGAACAAGATTGTTGCCTCTGGCGATAAACAAAATTACCCTGATTTCTAAAGTTTTGACTATTATTCCTATGTCGATAATGTTGAGTATTATTACTGCAATTATTATTTTGAAGAAAAAAATTATTTGGTTTTCTCCAATTAGAACTTTGTTGAAAATTGTTGTTGTTGTTTCTGTATTGAGGTGACTGGTTCCGAAATTTGTGTCGACCTCTATTAAAGTTTTCATTCTTGTTAAAGTTACCATTTCGAGTATAATTGTTTTCATTATATCTCCTACGTATGAAATTTATGTCTAAGCTCTGAGATCTGGCTCTAACATTATTGTTCCAAGTTGTAGCTGAAGCAACTGGGAGAGAATCTTTTATTTGGCTGTGACTAATACAAGCACCCGGATGTGCGGTACAATATTGTTTTGCTATTTCTTCTATAGACAATAAATTTGATGGCTTGCGTTCTTGCAAGAAAGACCAAAATGGCCTGTTTACCGAGGATAACACATTATCCCTTAGCAATAGATCCAAAGTTTATCATATAATTTCTCAATTCCTAAGAGTTAAACCCATCTATTAAATGTAAGTCGTATTGCAGCGACAAATTCTGAGAAGTCCTTCCCAGTTTCAGCAATCATTGTCTTAAATTTTACCCGATATCTTTCTTCATTAAGATGAAAACGTTTTAATAATACTGCTCTAGCAGCATCATAGTCGTTTTTAACTGACTCATCCATTGTATTAATGACAGTCATAGGTTCTCCAACTAAAAACTCCATAAGTTTAGCAACCCATAATGATTTGTCTAGTTTATGTGCTACACATACACTTTCATAACGTGAAAGGAAGCATGACACGTCATCAAAAGTTGGGTTAAATATTGGTAATTTAAACCTATCATTACCCTTAATTTTTACTGCAGAAGTAGCAGTATTTCAATCACAATTATTGTTATTATTTCTATTTCGACCTCTTAATTTTAACTCTTCTAAACGAAGAAGCATCAACACCTTTTCACGTGCTAATGTAAAGGCTTTCTTCTGTTCCATCTCCTTTTCATGTAGCATCTTTTTCTCTTCTGCAACAAATCATTTCTCCTCTTCAACACGTCTTTTCTCTTCTAATTCTATATCTTGGAGACGTCTTCTTTCAGCATTAGCTTCCTGTTCTGCTAATTCACGCTTATGTTCAGCTTCCTCTTGTTTTGATTTAGCTAACTCAGCCATGGCAAATTCTTTTAACGCTTCACCTTTATAACCAAATTCTTTTCCAATCCTCATACAAGATTCTAGGGTGGCCATGTTAAATCTCTACAGTGACTCACTTAGTCTATTAGATAAATGGCAAGTTGCTTTACAATCCCTTGTAAGCACAAAAATTGTTGGATATTATTATTAATGCGGTGCCTTACTCTGAAGAAAAATAGTGGCTAGTGGCCTAATAAAGCACTGCAAGCAATAATTATTGCTGTCATACAATATTAGCATAAATCACTGTGCAAGCATTATTAATATTATGTCACGAACGAAAAAGAAATAGAAAAAGTAAAGAAAAGTACTATACAGAACCATATCACACCACAAGATCAAATAACACACGAGAAAAACGTTTGTAATAACCAAATAAAATTCTACTAGTGAAACAGTAAGAAAACCGCAAATTAGGTCAATCTACCACAAAATTTTTTTTTTAAATAGACACATACAGGACCCAATATAGACAGCTGATTTGAAAAAACTAAACGATAGCAAGGTTAGACCTACAAATTGTTAACAAACGATGACACAACTAAGAAAAATCAAACTGAAACCAATGAACATACAATATAGATAAACAAAACTTTACAGCTTAACATATATTATTGAACAAATCCAGTAGCAGACAGAATATACGACCAGTTTTACTCGAGTCTGACCTTCTGCTCAAATGAACATGTTCAAAGTGGCCCTACAGAACGACTTTGAATCTGCGATCGTCCTCATAGATATTACAGATCCAACGTTCCCACCATCCGCCCACAAAGAACAAACCAACAGACATAAATATGCATATAACATACATAAAATATATAAATTACGAGAGCGTCTGCCAACAGTAACCTTGCAACACATCTATGCACAGACAGATTACTTAGCTTAAACAGCTGAACAATCCTCGCCGACGCTAGTATACACCATGGAAGGCTTCGCTAGGAGGCATACTGGTAGCTTGAAACTTGCTGACCCTTCAGGTAAAGTAAATGGCAGTCCCCAACAATTGATAGAAAGCCACGGCAGAACTGAAAGCCGACATCTGATATTAGGTTTCATGTAAGACTTGAAAAGCTGACATCTTGCAGAAAAATATACGTTGGTATGACGTCCAGTACGCATGCCCAGTATAGCTGGAATTTTTGCAAATTTCGTCAACGGTGAAAATTTCTTATAAGATCTTGAAAAAAATGTCCTTCAGTCACTGTCCTTTTATAATTCAAACGATACATGTTCTTTCAAATTCAAATGATAACATCCGTTACAACACGAAATCCCCATCACTGGAACACCATGCAATCTTCTGTTACGAATGGTTTTGTTATATTTTGAGTGTGTGGTTGATAAAAAGATCCTTTGTTCATTTCCGACATCTATGTAGAGCGTCGTGCTGATTAGATGTTATAGAACGACATTGGTTGTCCAAGATCTATCATATCATAGATGACCTCCACAAAACTTCTGGTATGGGTCCACAGCGAACAGCAGGTTTATTTACATGAAGCATAAAATAAAGTTCATGGCAATGTGAAATACGTGCATATATAGAATCTCCTACAGTCCGTGATACATCGTCTCATACCTGGCCTATTTCTAGAGGTGCCGATAACGGTTAACACCCACGTAGTGACAACCAGAATATGGAGATAAAATATTATTGATTACTCCCATAAAGATTCCTCTGCATAAAAATCATCGAACTATAATACTTATGTTCGGCATCTTCTTGAATATAAGTGACGACCTTCGCAATTCCCAAAGCCACGTATGAGAACTGTTTAAACTTGAAATAACTTAGGAGCGATGACATCAACGTCTTCCTCTGACGGATTCACAAAACGAAACGCCCCGAACTAAAGGTCTGCATACATTAGGGCAGAGCCTATTACGTCATCATCATTTAGTGACATAAACCTTATATCGCGTTCATTGTAATTAACAATGGTGCAAACATACATCTTGTTGTCCCCAGATAGAATTGTTACCGCGTAGATTAAACTGCTAACAAAACTAAGTGTGGTCAACATGTAAAATACATTATATTCTTCTTTAACAGTTGTGTGTGGTTATATCACAGTTTCCGAAGTAACGAGACAGGTTAACTGAACAACCTTTATTAAAGTATACACAGGCAGGGCAATAATTGCCGTAAGTCAGAATGTGATACACCTTTATAGTATCTACCTTGTTTACCACGAACCTATACGTAGATCCATACTGCTACTCTTCCCTGCCCAACAACGGGTCCTTCCAATAGTTTATAATCTCAGTATTTAGATATCCATGTGATCTGTGATAGTGTTGTGTAAAACAACGTAATTTCGGTTCCCTCTTATATCTTTATGTAGCTTTGTGTACTTATTGTCCATGATTGATTTCACATAACTCACGTACTGTTAAAAAAAAAATCAATTAAACCCTCTACACTGACATCCCTCTACCTACAACAGTCCATGCAGTGTTTGTGAAGAGAAAATGACACGCATAATACAAACTCTATAAGACAAGACTAATGAGGTGTCCTACATTTTTCTGTCTTCCTGTACTCTGTCATGCTCACATACTACAGAACCAACACCGAGACATTGTTAGATTCATCTGGTCACCCCATAGTATTGCATTACACGTGCTTTTGCAGCAGTAGTTTATGTAACACTTTGCAGTACATTATGAGATTGATAGCACGTTCTACGGCCTCACTTTAATGGCCCGTTAAGACACGTGGGTAGAAGAAAGGGTTTTATTGTTGTATCTTCACAGATCTGAGACTATACACGGTCTACAATAAAATGTAGGTCACCCATAAATGAACGTTTAGATAATAAATTCACTTACATTTTTTCCTGTCACTATTGTCGTGAAACCTAGTGAGGAGTGGATGTTTGTGTACTTGATCCAAGTGTGTGACGATGGCCGCCACAAGCCCGTGTCGTTGTAGGATGTCCGTGACGTAGTTCATCAATCTGTGCCCCGGTCCGCTCCATTTTCAGGAGATGAAGAACCACTTAATCTCGTCTTTCCATACACCCAATAGAGGACGCAGCTCTGAGAATGTCTCTGATGTCATCAGCTCTGATCCTGTCTCTCTTGGCAACACCAATGACCCCTGTCAATTCTCATCTCACGGGATGTGATTTTCCTCTCCTCGGCTTGGATAAAGGATAATGATTGACGCTAATAGTAAAGAGTTGGTAAGAATAGATTAGTTATCAGTTGTTTACTTCCCATATTGTTATTCAGATGTTTGATTAGTCGTGGCAGCTGGCAAGTCACTGCCCCGACTTTTTAACATCTTGTTTCAATATCTCAGTCACTTCTTCCCTTGTCATTAAAAAAGCTTCCTAGTTATTTGAACTCTGGTACGTGCATACGGCTGATATTGTTGATACGTATGTTAAGGGGACCGGGCAATCTGCTTAACTTCATAGTTTCTGTTTTTGATGTGTCGATTTTCACGTTGTATTTTCCACAGGTTGAATAAAAGTACGTCTGTAAGTTTTTACAACCTGTATGTTTTTACAACCTGTATATTCAGATAATGTTTTAAGAATAACACTGACCCAGTCTACTCCAGATTAAACAAACGTTATATACTGGACATTATTATCGTTATTTTTATTTGTGCTCCTTATGGAGCATCGAGTCACCACTGAAGTTAGTCCTGCAGGTAGTCTGTACCAAGTCACCACTTAAGTTAGTCCTGCAGGTAGTCTGTACCAAGTCACCACTGTAGTTAGTCCTGCAGGTAGTCTGTACCAAGTCACCACTGTAGTTAGTCCTGCAGGTAGTCTGTACCAAGTCACCACTGTAGTTAGTCCTGCAGGTAGTCTGTACCAAGTCACCACTGAAGTTAGTCCTGCAGGTAGTCTGTACCAAGACAATACTGTAGTTAGTCCTGCATGTAGTCTGTACCAAGCCACCACTGTAGTTAGTCCTGCAGGTACTCTGTACCACGTCACCACTGAAGTTAGTCCTGCAGGTAGTCTGTACCAAGTCAATACTGTAGTTAGTCCTGCAGGTAATCTGTACCAAGTCACCACTGTGGTTAGTACCATAGGAAGATTACACCAGGTCATCCATGATTGAAGTTAGTCCCCCAGGAAGCTTAGACCACGTCACCACTGTAGTTAATCCCACAGGAAGCCTAAACTAAGTCACCAGTGTAGTTAGTCCCAAAAGGAATCCTACACCTAGTCAACACTGTAGGTAGTCCCAAAAGGGATCCTACACAAAGTCACCATTGTAGTTAGTCCAACAGGAAACTTACATCAAGTCATCATTGTAGTTAATCCCACAGGAAGCCAACACCATGTCACCACTGTAGGTAGTCCTACAGGAAGCCTACACGAAGTTAATACTGTAGTTCGTCCCACAGGAATCTTGCACCAAGTCACCACTGTAATTAGTTCCGCAGGAAGCCTGCACCAAGTCACCCTTGTAGTTAGTGCTGCAGGACGCCTGCACCAAGTCACCATTGTAGTTAGTCCTGCAGGACGCCTGCACCAAGACAAGATAGTGTTCCTCGCATACTCTCTCTTAGGGACAAGATAATGTTCCTTACTGACTCTCTGTTAGAGACTAGATAATGTTCCTCACAGACTATATGTTAGAGACAAGATAATGTTCATGTGACGTGTGACGTAAATACAGCCACGGAGATCCGACTACGTTTGCTTCCTTTAATTAGCGTTTACGTTTTGCTAAAGCTAATCACGCAATTCGCTGTTGTTGGCTCATCTTGGAAGCCATGCTTACTTTTCCTGTCTTACATGCGCTAATGAGTGTTTACAAACAGACCTATTAGTTATCCCGCGACCTGCCAGATAACAGTCAGCGAGTTATGATTCGTTTATCTGAATTATCAAGCGAGCTGAGATGTCAATCATCGATAGTGACTGATCAGACGTCGGTAGCAAATGCAAGGGCGATAATAACATTTACCGACCAAATTTGATGTCCGTGATCCAAGGAGACGAAATTATTTGATCTATGGCAGAGGGACGAAATAAAAAATGTTCGCATGGTGTTGCGGGGGGGGGGGGCGCGGGGTGTTGGTGCAATTGCTGCAGGCTGACTTCTTCTGTTAACACTTGCTAAGATCTGGCCATTTTTATATTGCTTCAATTTATCCCTTGTTTTCTTAGTCAATTATGGTATCGTGCTGTGGGTAGTAAGTTACGCGAAGGTGGGATAGAACATTTGTCAACATCATAATATTTCAATTCCCAACGTTCTTAGAATTGATAAGTCGTTCCTTGAGTCCGTACAAATTTAATACATCGATTCCATACATAAACAGTTCACACGTGGTCATCATGAAGAAAATACATATCAAGTTCAGTTCATACTTCGTATATGATTTATCTGCAAATCAGTCCTTGTCAAATAGCATGAATTACTGTAGACAGAACGTCATAACTATGTGTACGCGTTGTTGGTGATCCCAACGGCTGACAGTGAGATTATGCGTCTGGCAAATATAAACTAATAAGGACTGTTAATTCATCCCGTCTTAGGTTTAGTCAATTACTAACCTGTAACATTTCATCTCTTTTCATAATAACAGTGGACTGACCCATGTCCATACTTAAATACAACATAACTGTGTGGCTCTCCATGCCCGACACTAGAATAACATAGGACACGTCTTTACAGCTCGACGGTCATACAAGAAAGGGTCCCGTCTCTTGGTCACGGTGAGTGACCTACCAACGCTAACACGTCATAATTCGATCGCGTGTATAGCGTTCAATAGTCTAATAATATTTTACATTATATTAAATGCTGTAACCCCTAAAATTGTAAGCTGCTAACCTCTAGCAGACGACATCAATAAAAATACCGTAACAATTCCCTGTCCACCGGGGGAAAAAAATCTATTCGTCAGATTTTTTTGAAACAACATAATTATCAAATATGCAATATGATTATGTAATTCTAAGAATATTATCTAAGAATTGTGTGAGCTTTCTTTTCTTTCTTTCATTTTTTTCAAATTTCATTTTTTTAAGCTTTATCTCACCTTTCATTTTAATTTCCATTATTTCAATGACTAAATTAAAATTAATTAACATTGGATATGACGATCCATCCGTAGTCTTGATCCTTGTGAATTTTTTTATAACGAAAAATGTTCAAGTGTTCTGATTCAGCATAAGTATAGATCTTCTTAACGTCCAATAGTTCATATCACGTACCGAAATTAGTTCGACTGGACGAAATTATTTCCGACTTTGTTTCAAATAGTTTTATCCTGAATGGACACCAACCAAAGTCCCGGCGTAAATACGAATACATTGTCTCTTGATTTCGTTCATTTCGTATAATGCATGTCTCTCATAAGCAGATACTTTAATAGTATTCAACAGTTCATTTCCATGTCGAACATTCAATAATAGCATTATGTCTTTTTTTTTTTTATAAGTACCTGTGGAAGTTTATTCGAAGAGTATCATTGTTCATGAAGTGGCATCAGAAGAGTTTCTAGAGAGAGCATCTGCCAAGATGTTCTCCGTTCCTGAAATGTACTCGATAGAAAAATCAAAAGGCTGAAGGAGAATAGCGAATCTGGTGAGTTTAGGGCTTTTATGATTAGCCCGTCGTAGTGATGCCACAGCCTTCTGATCCGTCTGGACCAAGAATGGGGCACCAAGAAAATATTTTTCGAGTTTGGTAATCGCCCAAACGACTGCCAACAGTTCTCTGTCGACAGTGGAGTACTTGACTTCTGGCGGCTTCAGTTTCCGTGAGACATATAATGATGGGTGAAGGATGTCGTCATGATATTGGAGCAAACATGCGCCAATTCCGTAATTACTCGCATCTGTACGGAGGATAAATTTTTTGGAAGCATCAGGTAGTCTCAAAATAGGTGGATGTGAGAAGATATCAATTATTTTACGAAATATTCTATCACATTCACCAGTCCATGTCACCTTCACCGGCATGTCTTTTTTTTAACAGAGATGACAAAACAGCCGTGATAGATGACAAGTTAACTTATGCTGTATTGGGCTGAGCATAGTTAATACCAATAACCACATTACTGTTTCTTGTAGGCATGGTAAAACAAATAAGACAGAAAACATGTGTACAAATTTGAAGATGTCAAGAAACAAAAATGTTTTTCGAGAAGAAAAAAATCAATAAATCAATCTATATTAGGATAGATGATTATGAAAGACCAGAAATGATGACTGACAATGCTGAGTCATCCAAGAATAAGATCAATGTGTGAATGTAACATTTTATCTGCGTCCCGAAGAATCAGGTACTAGTTGTAATTTTAGATAACGGTGATAAAAATAAACACCATCCTCACGCTCGATAACCAAACGAGCGTCACGATTGTTACGGAGGGTAACCAACGCCTCCCTCTTATGACCATTGACAGATGGCAGAAGACGAACAAACTTAACGTTTGCTGTATAATCAAAAAAATTTCTAAGTGCCTGCCAGGTGGTATCCTGTGGCAGATTTCGCACTAGCACCGTGCGAGAATACGCACTTTTCCCAATATATGTAGTATCATGTCCCTCCGAAAGTCATGCATCTGACATGTTCTCCTGTTGCACAACTAGGATGAACAAGTGACTGCCGGACGCCAATCGTTGTGGACCCGGAGTCTTTTAACACTGAGACGATGGATCCATTTACTAATCTGTAACATTTCATCTCTTTTCATAATAACAGTGGACTGACCCATGTCCATACTTAAATACAACATAACTGTGTGGCTCTCCATGCCCGACTCTAGAATAACATAGAACACGTCTTTACAGCTCGACGGTCATACAAGAAAGGGTCCCGTCTCTTGGTCACGGTGCGTGACCTACCAACGCTAACACGTCATAATTCAATCGCGTTGTCGTTTCGGCATCGCGAGCGAGCGAACAGGAAAATCCTTCACCTCGGGAGTCGATCTTGTTAATTTTCCCTGATATGGCCGAAGGCGTGAATTATCGCACCCGTTAGTGATGATAACACCATTTCTGTATAAATATTCCGTCCTCTCAAAGTCAGTTATCTAGCTCAGAAATTTCGGATAATCTAGCTCGTTATTCTAGAGCCATTGTGAAAGTACGTTATAGCATTCTGTGGAGATTGTTTCATTTCTGATTGCGGTAATAGAAATTAGCATTTACGTGATTTAATGTGTTAAGTTTATCAATATAATTCACTGGAATTTTCTAGGTGCTTAGACTAACGTATTAAATAACACAGAGCTATTTTTTCCAGTTAATATGTAAATTTAATCACCCGCTATCACCCAGAAAGAGATGTTTTAATTGACCAATAAATACACTACGCGACTGATAATTGACGGAATACAATTCACTTCTAATTCATTATGTATAATTATATATGTGACTAGTGTAATATCATGTGGCGAAACAAATAGCTAGTAATGACAAGCGATATTTGTAAAGTAGTCATAATTAAATTTAAACTGATATTGTGCGCTTAGTGTTTTACCGGGCGGGAGGGGAAAGGCGCATACCTAAAACCAAACCCGTTCCAGTTGAGCGAAGTGTGATAAGATAGGCTAAGACACGTGTGCTTTTTAATTTAATTAAATGACGGAGAGGATAAGAGATCTTACCCTTACGCGTGATAGGAAAGGATATTGATATTGTGGTTAAATGTTTGTTTTCTTCCTAATTTAGTACTGATCACAAACCAGCTGCCAGCGGTCTAATAGCACCAGTAACAACTCTTGTTTTTATCGGGTCTTCGATGTTGACCTGTTCGGTCCTCTTGCTTCATTCGGAGAGAGACCAAAAATATAAACAATAAGATCAATAGTAACAAGGCTTACAAAATACCCAGATTTTTGCATTAACATTTCTTTGTATCGTGTTTCCAAGTGAATTTATTCAGGAGAATACGTTGTTTCATAATCAGCACTCAACCCCAGAGAGAAAAACCGATAGGATATACCCTCATCATTCTTTATTAACAGTTTACCAACCAGATGTTTCCTATAGCTATTGGAAGTACTGTCTACTGTGAACACTAGATCGCGGTTTATATTTTGATACATGAACTGTCTGATGTGATATTTTCATATCCAATAACCCACCGCTAAAGTAGGCGTTCCCCATTAGGAAAAGTAATTATTCGTGGAGGAACTGGGGCTCACTTCGGAGAAGCACAACACTGGACTTTGATACATGTACATTGATGTTTACGTTCAATAGTGTTAAGTCACGTTTTATTAATGGGAGTTAGGTGTTAAAGATTTATATGTATGGGTCGGATAGTTGTACACACGTTAGTTAGCACGCTTTAGTGATGAGATGATTTTTTGAGTTGGGGGTTTATTGCTCGATAATTTTTGAACACACCTCAACTGTGTGGTTGCTAGTTGTTTTTTTTTTATAAATATGATAAAGCAAGTTGTCGAATATTCTTAGTGTTAGCTTGGGGAGAGACGGTTGAGCTGAGTGAAAGTCTCATGCGGTTAGTCCGCGCATGAGTAATTTTTACTGAGCTGTTCTGAGAGGCAGTAATCTCGTGACATCGTGGGTACGCTGGCAGTCGTAGTCGCAAACCTACACACAGGCGGCTCAGGCCATATGGTCGTCTTCCACTGATCAGAGCAGCAGTGGGATTTGGCAGCCCCCTGAGTGTCTGAGCAGCCCTCTTTAGGAAAGCACTGCTCACCTCCATGGCATGAGGAAGGGGCTAGAAAAGGTGCCCTAAACATTGGCTGCTTCACCATTACCTAACCAGCTTACCGCGGTTGGTGGGTACCCTACTTCGGCGGTAGACATATAAGAAAAAGAAAGGACAGATTTTTCCCCCTCATTCTAGGCGCATGGAATGTGCGCACTCTACTTGACAAAGACTTTAACGCAAACAGACCTGAGAGACGAACTGCCCCTATTGGGAGAGAACTGGCCAGGTACAACATTGACATAGCAGCACTGAGTGAAACTCGACTTGCAGGCGAGGGCCAACTTTGCGAAACGGGTGCAGGTTATACATTCTTTTGGAGCGGAAGAGGAACTGAAGAAAGACGAGAAGCAGGGGTTGGATTTGCAATCAAAACAGCAATTGTCAGCAAGTTAGCGGGGCCCCCAAAGGGAATAAATGACCGACTCATGACGGTCACGATCCCTCTGTTTTATGGAAGAAAACATGCCACCATCATTAGCGCGTATGCACCAACTATGACAAACCAGGATGATGTCAAGGATAGGTTTTACGAAGAACTACATGCAGTCATTGCATCAGTTCCTAAAGCAGATAAGCTCATCATTCTTGGTGACTTTAATGCAAGAGTAGGCTCGGATAACATCTCCTGGAATGGCACTATTGGTAGGTACGGCGTGGGTCGCTGTAACAGTAATGGACTTTTTCTCCTCCAGACTTGCGCAGAACATGACCTCCTTGTCACCAACACCATTGTTCGACTTCCTACCCGCAACAGGACCTCCTGGATGCACCCTCGCTCAAAGCATTGGCACCTAATTGACTATGTAATTGTTAGGAAGAAGGACAGGCAAGATGTCCGGGTGACCAAGTCCATGTGTGGTGCCGAATGCTGGACTGATCATCGCCTCATTGTATCTAAACTTAAAATTCGTATCCAACCAGCCAGGCGCCCTCAGGGGAAGAAAACTCAAAAGAGTCTGAATGTCACCAAACTAAAGAAGACAAAAATCAAACAGTCATTTACTGACACCTTAGAAGACCGTCTCAAATCTATCTCGCTAGACGGCCAAAGTGTGGAAACAAATTGGGCAGCCCTAAGTGAGCAGATCTACAACACTGCTACAGAGGTCCTGGGTCCTTCCATCAAGAAACAAAATGACTGGTTTGATGAGAACTCAGATGATATAAAGCAGATGTTGGCTGAGAAACACTATCTCCATAAAGCATATTTAAATGATCCAAAATCTATATCCAAGAAAGACGCTTTCAACAACATGCGTAGAATCGTCCAACATAAACTACGCCAGATGCGGGATTCATGGCTGAGTAATAAAGCAGATGAGCTCCAAGGCTTTGCTGACAGCCATGACTTGAAAATTTTTTACCTTGCACTCAAAGCGATCTATTGTCCAACATCATCAGGATCATTTCCCCTCCTTAATGCAGATGGAAAAACACTAATTACAGACAAGGAAAAAATGCTCCAACGCTGGGATGAACATTTTAATAATATCTTGAACCAGCCATCATCTATTAACTACGAAGCCATCATCCGCCTGCCCCAAATTCCTATAAATGAAGCATTAGATGATGTACCAACTCTGGAGGAAACTAAAAAAGCGATTCGTCAACTGTCTAGTGGAAAGGCCCCTGGCTCCGATTCAATTCCTGTTGAGGTTTATAAAGATGGCGGTGCAGTTCTGATAGAGAAACTTCATATGATCTTCCAGCAAATGTGGCAGAGTGAAACCATCCCACACGATGTCAAAGATGCCTCAATTATACATCTATATAAACGTAAAGGTAATCGCCAAGACCGCAACAATCATCGAGGCATCTCTCTTTTATCAATCGCTGGGAAGATATTCGCCAGAATCCTTTTGAATCGCCTTACGGCTCATCTTGACAAAGGTCTTTTACCTGAAAGTCAGTGTGGATTCCGGAAAGAACGTGGAACCACAGATATGGTGTTCGCTGCAAGACAGCTACAAGAAAAATGCCAAGAACAGCACTGTGACCTGTACACAGCTTTCATCGACTTGACAAAGGCATTCGACACGGTCAGTAGAGAGGGACTATGGAAGATCATGGCAAAATACGTCTGCCCAAAGAAATTTATCACAATAGTGCAGCAACTGCATGATGGAATGCAGGCTAGAGTTCAGGAAAACGGTGAGCTATCAGAGCCTTTCCCCGTCTCAAATGGAGTTAAACAAGGGTGCGTACTTGCACCGACTTTGTTCAGTATCATGTTTTCTGCTATGCTGACTGATGCGTTTAGAGACGGGGACACAGGAATCGACATTAGTTATCGTATTGATGGAAAATTGTTTAACCTTAGGAGGCTTCAAGCAAAAACCAAGGTCAAATCACACACCATCAGAGATCTTCTGTTTGCTGATGATTGTGCCCTCAATGCTGGCTCAGAGGCTGATCTGCAGCATAGTGTGGATAGGTTCTCCGAAGCCTGCGCCAACTTTGGGTTTACCATCAACACGAAGAAAACAGAAATCATGTACCAACCAGCTCCTGGCACAGTTTATACTGAGCCAGTCATCAAGGTTAATGGTAAGAAACTGAATGTTGTGAACAGATCCACATACCTTGGTAGCACACTATCCCAGAACATTGTCATTGATGATGAGGTGAACACCAGGATCTCCAAAGCCAGCAGCACATTTGGCAGACTATACACCAACGTTTGGCATCGAAGTGGCATTAGTCTACAGACAAAGCTGAAGGTTTACAGAGCTGCGGTGCTTCCAGTGCTGCTATATGCATGTGAAACATGGACTGTATACAGGCGCCACGTAAAGAAGCTAAACCACTTCCATACAGTCTGTCTCAGGAAGATAATGAACATCAAATGGCAAGACAAGATCCCGGATACCGCCGTTCTTGACAGAGCTGGTATCCCTAGTATTGATACTATTCTGATGCAGTCACAGATTCGCTGGGCAGGTCATGTAGTCCGCATGTCAGATCATCGACTGCCAAAGATACTCTTTTATGGTGAGATGCAGAAGGGTAAACGCTCCCATGGTGGCCAAAAGAAGCGCTTCAAAGACACGTTAAAGACGTCATTGAAAACCTTTGACATAAACCCAGACACATGGGAAGCTGCTGCGCAAGACCGAACTGCTTGGCGCACATCTCTTCGTAAAGGTGCAGCGGCATGCGAATCATCCAGAAGAGCAGCAGCGGAACAGCGGAGACAAGCTAGAAAGGACCGTGAAATAAAACCTTCACATGAAGCAAACATTCCCTGCCCACACTGTCCAAGATCTTTCCAGGCCCGCATCGGGCTCATCAGTCACCTTCGTACCCATAGACTAACCTAACATATTCTTAAATAATTGGATGAACAGAGTGGTCTTCATCACCCGTGATGGACGAACAACCTAACGGATATTTGGATTTATTCACCCGATGCTGTGTGTTTATGCTGTGAACTATTTTACCATGATTTACGTCACTGTGTCGGTAATAAACCGTGTATAAACGTTTGACATTTTTGAGAAGCCGCCAGTATTTAGCAGTCAGTCTTCAATCCGTAAGCCCGACCTGCATATATATATATATATATATATATATATATATATATATATATATATATATATATATATATATATATATATATATATATATATATATATATATATATATCAGCCAAAAAAAATGTGCAAAAAAATGTAAGTTAATTAAGAAAATAAACTGATGACATAAAGTGGTGAGCCAGTTCTCTGCGGTGCCATACCAACTATAGAAGGAGATAAGCAAACAAGTTCAACACCATTCTATAGGATATTTACTAATACTCGTAGAAGATTTTTGGCGATCTCAAGTTTCACAAGATTTACAATGTCGACAACCCTATTTTTGGTGACCAAGTATTTCAAGTAGACATCATCCATGTTCAAGTGTTTCCTTTCAACGCTCGATGAGGAGATCCTGTACACTAGAGCTGTTCGTGAGATATTAACCATCATGTCTCACATATGTTATAACTTCCAACAACTAATTAGACATTCCGTTAAGCGTAGTTTACTGCTACATACGTCGTATTTTACATTATGTACACTTGAGCTGTTCGTGAGATATTAACCATCATGTCTCACATATGTTATAACTTCCAACAACTAATTAGACATTCCGTTAAGCGTAGTTTACTGCTACATACATCATATTTTACATTATGTACACTAGAGTTGTTCGTGAGATATTACCCATCATGCTTCACATATGTTATAACTTCCAACAACTAGTTAGACATTCCGTTAAGCGTAGTTTACTGCTACACACATCGTATTTTACATTATGTACACTAGAGCTGTTCGTGAGATATTAACCATCATATCTCTCATATGTTATAACTTCCAACAACTAATTAGACATTCCGTTAAGCGTAGTTTACTGCTACATACGTCGTATTTTACATTATGTACACTAGAGCTGTTCGTGAGATATTAACCATCATGTCTAGCATGTGTTATAACTTCAACAACTAATTAGACATTCCGTTAAGCGTAGTTTACTGCTACATACGTCGTATTTTACATTATGTACACTAGAGATGTTCGGAGATATTAACCATCATGCTTCACATATGTTATTTCCACTCCCCAACTAGTGTTCTCTATTTTAACCACCTTCGTTTGGTCTCCTATGAGGAATACTTATGTTTCCTTGTCTTCTACCTATTCCTAACTTTTCCAATCTACTTAGTTTTGCATACCTCTCTACTATAATCTTATCTCGTCCTCAGAATTTTCTCCGTTGTAATATATATTCATTAGTCTATCATTCTTCCTGCTGAACCTCTTATCTTAGGATCGATAAGGATTAACCTTAACTAACACCCTAATAGCTTTCGACTACTGCCGCCAAAATAAATCTCTGTATCATTCCTAGAATTCCCGTGCTAGAAAATATTCCATATTTCACTCATTTCCATTTCTCAAAATCTGTGAAGTGTGTATATTTTTACTTTCGCAGTCTATCTCTTGGACGCTTCAATACTATTTCTCAAAAACTATTGTATTCTTTCTCAAAATCTCTAAATTCTTAGTATTCAACCTCTCATTTCTCTCATTTCTTCCTCGTCACTCTCTGATTTGTCTTTGTAGCGAGAGGAAAGATATAATGACGATGATACTATCCTGGACAAATAGATGTATCAGATGATACCAGGTTAGTGCCATATAAGAGAATGGTTTTACAAGAAATACCCCATTCTCTGAAAAGAGTAATGGTGTATCGACATCTAAGGTATAGTCAAGCTGTAGAGGTTCCTAGATGAGATGGTAATGTACTATCTTAGGTTCCTATTGCGCCCCTCCCCAGACTAACCTGAGACAATGACTCTGCTAGGGTGTGAGTGTAAACAATGAGTGTGTATCTGAATGTCAGTACGCGAATGGTAGAATGATTCGATAGAGTTGACAGGTTGGTAGTACATCACTCATACTCACACTGTTCGAATTCAAGAAGTACTGGAACTACGGTGGTCTTTTTATAACATTTAATGGGACGCACACTTGGACAGTACGTGTATGGTTACAGGAACAAATGTCGACATAGACAGTATAATGTTGATCACAGGAATATCATCTTAAGTTAGCATTCATGCTTGGCAAATATCATAATGGAGCATTCGTAAATAAGCATTCAGCGTTCCATCATGTAAATCATCTGGCTTTACTGACTGGGCACGTCAGACCATAACCAATACATAGGAAGGCTCCTAGACCTAACCTCGTCTAGCGAATATTCCTTCACGTAAAGTTCAATATATATATATATTTCATAATATAGGAATCCCAGACATGGGTTCTCACATGTAGCAGTGACCTCTTGGTTCATCGAGCGATAGTACAGGCATCCCTTTTTCTCACTCGATAAATACAAAGTATATGAATTTCAACATGGCTGTTCTCTCTCTCGTGAGCTTCACTCACTATAGAATATAGACCAAAATTAGTCATTCATTAAATGTCCTCATTTCTTCATAGGTTCTCTCATAGAGGTAATTGAATAATATCATACAATCCAGTGCTGATACATAGGAATGTCTTCTTCCTTTGAATGGATATTCTTTTTAAAAGTACCACTGTGCATCTGCTTATCAACAACGATGGCGAAGCCCAAGTTCATAATAAATTGTGGTTTTACCTTTTTATGCGAAATATAACTTTGCCATTCCTTGGCAAAAGAGAATAAACACCGGGGTAAAGTACATACAACATGTCTAAATGATTATCACTTTTCCCCATCCATATATAGATCACTATTTCGGCAAAAAGCCTGCTACAACAAAACTCGGCATCCTCACAGGATGACAGCCATGGATCACACCCTTTGCTAGCGATACTTCCGCTGCATAGCCTTTGACCTTTTCTAGCGACAACCAAATTAGTTCGACTTGGAAATGCAAAGATATCCATATATAAGACAGACTCGTCCTACTCATACAAACACTACGTATAAATTCAGGCCATAGATATACTGAAGCAAGAACAATCTATTCCTACCCAGCCACAGAATAAATCGCAGTAGGCCTAGAGTCGTCTGCGGAGTCCGATCGAAGATGACAGAACTATTTTCAAGGGAAGCAACCCAAAAATGACTTCTCCTTAAGCACTTAAAAAGGAAATACTTTGCTTACAAAATATTTGCGAACATAAGAATATAAATGTATTATATTGCAAGATAGTAAAAATTGCCCTTTACAGTCTTATGTTCCATAGTCTTTAGATTTTTGTAATCTTAAGTCTTTAATTTCTTTTGTGTGGTACGGTCTTATGTAAAATCAAGTAGCTCCAAACAAGGCTACATATCTTCGAAATGTCCTCCTAGGTCTGTTCCAGCAATGGAACTGGAAAGAATCCCACAACTGCGGTTCTTCCAATCTTAAAGATGGCACTGTTGAAGACCCTCTGACATTTCACAAGGGCTCAGAACAACAAGAGCTTCCTCCAGCTGACTTAGGCACGTAGAACTTATTAAACACTTCAGGGCAGGATATAACATTAAATATATATATATGTATATATATATATATATATATATATATATATATATGTATATATATATATATATATATATATATATATATATATATATATAACCTACGTAGTATCGCTCACTGACTCTATATCCAGTCAGAAGGTAAGATGAGAAAGATCAGACAAGATGTGGGTACTCATGAGAATCATAGCAAGTCAATGTGACCGTGGGGAGGTGATTAGTATAGTGTAGATGTTTCTTATATCATCCAAGTCAGGAATACTGGTATACTGCCAGAGGTCTTTATTCTTGTTGATATCTGTAACCTAGTCCGTTCCAAACTTCCTCTGTGTTGTTATATGTGGCGTGACAATTATTTGCATGTATTTCTTCATATATCTTTACTGTAAGACTTCATCAACGAGAGATAATAGAGTAAACTCTCCAGATCCAAAACAACAATTTTATTTAGGTAATTCTACCAATGCGTAGTAAACTAAGCCAAATGTATACATTTTTCTTCTTACCAATCCACACAACAATGTATCCGTGTGCTGGTCATTTACTGGTTACCTTCTCCTTACTATCTATGCAAATGAGTAATTATTCTTTCACAATAGTGTCTCTAATTTTCTTATCAGATTCTGTAGCTAAATCTGTGTACACTACAAGCTCTGCTTCATTCCTTATAATTCAACTTGCTATCTGTGCAAATGAGGCATTCCTAGCCTGTCTATCATATGTCCGTTCTTATTATATCTTCTTGTGCGTGAAAACTTAAAAATGCCTTTTCCATAACAATATTCACAATCTCATCTTCCATATTAATATTCAAAAATCTCCTCTTCCATATTAATAGTCACAAATCTCCAATCACTCTGAACGAATGATTAAGTTTTTCAGTTGACTCCTGGGGTTGTAAATCTGATACTATGAATCGCACGGCACGTGAAAGTACTGCGACCTTCTCACTCGTGCGGTTACCCTTCATGATCGTGACTGCGTGTTGTTAGCAGGCCAAAAATAATAACACCGTGTTTTAAGATCTGAATCTCGTGGCCTTTTATAACTACTGTATATTTCTGCACTATTAAATAAGTCACTTGAAGTTCTACTTACAGCGACACAGAATTTCCCACACATTTAAGTAATACTATCTTTATCGAGTCGATGTCTTGAAAACTTCAAGATCTCCGGTTGTACATCTGTACACACCGGCATTCTGAGATCAACTGCCTTATCACCCAGAAGTTTTCCTTCCCCTTAAAATAGTGCGGCTTTTCCAGCCTTTTGGTTGGGCGACTTAATATTACCCTATTTATTTTATTGGTCTCCCAATGGAAGTATTTCGGCTATTCCGATTTACTTAGTTCTAGTTTTAATCTTATACTCGCCTATCTTAAATCTATTTCCATAAAACCTCGTGACTATTCTTCCTAACAATTAGCACGAATTATGCTATAGTCATAGTAGTAGGTCGCCAGGTGACACAGATCCCGGGGTTATACAAATGTATGCTGTAAGGAGACATTTGCATTCTATCAAAAATATAAATCCAAATCCATAAAATCCCTGTTGAGAAAATGAAAAAAAAAAAAAAATTAAATATCGTAAATCGGGGGCTCTCATGCGTGAAGATAAAAAATATTCGTAAATCGAGGTACCCTAAGTATACTCGTCTAAGTACTTGCTATCATCCAAAAGATTTATGTGTTATCCCCGGCCAATAGATGCTCCTATACAATGTTTCATAACAAACACCAAAAAATAAATAAATAACTGTGGTGAGTTAACAACAATGTTACTAACCATTTCATGACAAGGTCCACAAACATTTAAAATCTCACAAGTCATCACAATATGACTCGTTTAAACTTTTACCTATCCGTGGCATCTCAGTGGCAATACAATAAACCAAACTCAAACTTAATAGGGTTCAATGAACTTCAAACATTTTGTCAAGTTATTATACATAAATACAGTGCGACATCTCTTCTGTCACTGAGGTCTGATTTTTCAGAAGACATTTAATGTCTTTAAAACATCTATTGCCAATGACAAGTCATTGTCCGGCATAAAGACATACTGAGTAATCTCATCTTTTGTAATATTCAAATTTAACTTTCACACAAAAATTGTAGCTATCAGTCAGCAATGTGACCCTATTCTACCGTAACAAGTAAGTGAGAATGTATGTGGAGAGGAATGTCGTCAGTGAATTGTGCGCGACTGATAATAGTCTTGGATGCACCTGCACTGTCATTTCTTTTTGTCAAAAAAAAATGTATGTCTGAACACCGTTTTCTTCTCTAGAAAATGTTCAATTGTGCAGCAAAAAAAAAAAAAAAATATAAAATATGTACAAGGTTTTCTTCTCAACTTTTACCAAACAATTGCATGATGGATGGATAAACAATAACAGTTAAAACTGTAGTGACTAATCATTGTAAGGGATATCCAATAATGTATGTGCCTGGCAGTATAAATGTATGTTAACTTTAACGTAACAATGTTATTCGTGTGGGTTTGACTTCATCAACATTTTTTTTTTGTATCTCACTTTGCGAAAATATTCCTGTCTGTCCCAACATTATGGGCTCTACATGGGTATAACTACAATGCAAAGCAGTGTTACTGCGATGAGTATGTGTCACCGTGCCGTGGACTGGTTACGGCATCAATTAGTAATGTGTCACAGTGGTGGTGATCTGCGAACTGGTCCAAAGGCACCAATTAGTACTGTGTGACCATGCTATAGTCCTCTTTAAAAGTAAACTAGGTGACTGTGGGCAGGCCTAGTTGTTGTCCACTCAAATTGTCAGATTATATCATTGACTCATCTTCCAAGTAAGAGTATCTCTTGTTTACTGGCCATTACCGCCAGAGGTGATGATTCTTGGATGAGATATGGTTCGTTTTCTTTAACCAGGCTTCGTTCTTCTCTCCTTGTTGTTATATAGCGACTAGCTCATATAGTGGCATGTTTTGATATTGTTTGTTTGTAGTTATTCCTTATTCTCACACCCACTCCACTACCTTTCATAAAACAAACCAACTTACGTGGCGACATTCCAATTACAACAGCTTTATTTACAAAATATAAGTTCCATAATTTTCCAATAAAGTGTATGTTTCAAATCTCCACTTTTTTATCCATGCCTCCTGACCTTGATTCAAATTATGTTTCAAAGGTAATTTTGTTATTGCCTCTTCTGCGGACTCTTGCTTATACATATATATATATATATATAGTCTGCACACAATTTATCCTCCTTTTCTTCCTCTCAACCTTATCTCTTGTATTTACCCTGTCAGACCTAACTCCTAATAATGCATCAATATCTATTCATGGTTCACATATAAAATCAAATAATGTCAGGTACAGCTGTTGTGGCATCCTCATACTTACTATTCAATGAGAGAGCGCATGAGTTGTTTCATAGTTATCGAATTCACCATTAACTCTTCTTTCCTCTCTCCTATATCAGACTGGTCAGTCTTATACTCTATTAAAGGCATTACAATCAAATCAAAAGTTATACACTGTAAATCCAACGTCGTCTGGTGCTTCTGTAGTAGCATTGATACTTACGCTGACATGAGAGAGCGCATGACTTATCGTATAAATGTCAGTGTTGCAAAGCCCCTGTTCATTTATTCTTGACTATGACAATGCCTCATCTTCTTTATATATCAGCCCATCCTGGCTATCAACAAATAAATATTATCAACCTTGTACTTTCTTTGGCGTGCCTTTGCCTCAATGTTCTCTCTTGTTGTACGCTCCATTAACTGTAAGCGTCATTAACCTCTGATAATAAGTTGACTGTATGTCTATAACATGTCTCTCTTCCTATAGTTCATGTATAATAAAATTCCAGAGTCATCTTACCGTAATCAAATGAATCCAAGTGCTTATCACATTTCCTACTAATCACCCCTATGAGCTAGCCCTATGCTTTAAAACACAGTTTAATCTAGTCTCCAGAATTTCTACCACTATTCAATCTAAAGCTATCTGCTTGTTCCGTGTTGAATTTCTGTCACTCACAGATTTCACTTCTTGAGCCCCGCAATTCACATCTTGCTTCTTTGGTTTCACCGCCCGGACTGATTTCTTTTGTCCTTCAAATCATTGTCCCATGATCCGTTCTTGTTTTCCAGTCATTACGATTGGTCCATCGTGTTTCCTACTCACCTATCACAAACTCATGCTTAATTCCACGCTGGCAACTCAGTGAGCTTTGTTCCATAACTGTTTACCCCCTACTCATATGTTTCTCGTGCGTTTGTTTTTCTTTCTGCTCACTTAGTCTGCAAGGGGCGTTAATTATTTGTTGTCTCCCTTGGAGGTTTTTACTTTAATGTTACTTTCCCTTCTTAAGGCTTACTAAAACAATCATGATATGCAAATTTCCTACACCATAACTGTTTACTCCTAGAAACTATCTAAGTGTAAATCAGCCATGCTTTCAGTGATTTGGAATTAAAGGGTTCTCTACCTGTCCCTCTAAGCACAGGTGTACAACCTTTTATCTCCCATCTTTAAGACAAATAGGCCCGTTTCCTAAATTATTTAAATTTCCCAAACCATTTTTTCACACTCTTTTGTCCTATCAATACCAAATCACTGATCATCCAAACCCTACGGTGACATATGTTCTACCACAGGCATGTCACAGTAGCGTTAGCGGGGGTACAAGCGGGTAGGTGATGGGATGGGGAGTAAATGTAGTCATGGGAACGTTCTCAGTAACACTTTCTCTGGGTGATATCACGAGGATTCATTTGGTTTTCACCATCAGCAGTAGTGTTAACAGGACTCTGTTCTTAACCAAGTATATAACTTCGTACTTAATATAAGCAGACCACTCAGTATAGTGATAATAATTAATGCTAATAAATGTTGCCTAACCAGGCAATCTCGTTTATCTTATCATCGTGGCTAAGTTTTTGTGCATAACATTTTATGTTCTCGTCATCATTTTCAAACAATACACCGATAAAATTCGTTAAGTGTATCATCACTGATCTGAGGTCATTTATTCTATTCCAATTCGATGCAATAGCGTTTTTGTGTGTTATTCACAATAGTTAGGCTTTTGCCAATGACATGTTCTCTCTTCTCCTGCTTTGTAGCTAAGTCTGGTATGGCACGTTGTAAGTTGATTTCCTTGCTTCTGTTGTAAGTTGATTTCCTTAGAGTCAGTAGCAGTACTAAAAATGTACTCCAGTGCATTTCCTATAAAAGGAAGTATGGATCGCCTAGTGCGATTGGCTTGTCTAATTTTCTGAAATCTTATCATAAGATCTATAAGCATTATCCTAAGCATGTGCGATGTAAAATATCAATTCGGCCTAAAATAAGGCTGGTGAGTACTGATGTAGTGGGGTGGTAAAACCAGTACTAAAATCGCTCTCTACAGAAGCTTGGCGAGTTCTAACAGTGCTATCTCACGTTTGGATAGGCGACTGTCGTACGTTGCAGTTGGCGTTGAAAGCGTTGTGCCTATCGTCGCTCGACATGAAGTTGGTAATGATGGTGTGGGAGGTAAGTGTTGAAGACTTGATTTGCTTATCTGTGTAGGGCGACGTTTGCGAAGTATTTTATTTCTGACATGCTCTTGTGATGGTCGTATATATTTCGCACTGGGTATGGAATCGTCAGAAGAAGTCACGTATGGACGCTTGGTGGTTGACCTAATGTTAATGAAAAGTTCATTTGTCGTGGTGTCCTGGTTATCAAGTGGGCTAAGTGTATAGATGTAGGATTCTGCTCTTATCGGTGGTCGAGAAGCATTATCTATGATCTCAGTAAGGGTGTGCGTGGATAATTCAGCATCTGTATTTTGAGACTGCGTGGTATGTTGTTCCTTATCTGAAGTAATAGGGGCTTGATCTATTCTCTGATCTCGCATTCGCTAAAGAGGAATGTCGTCGTCACTGCTCCACTCTTCGTTTGACTGATATGAGCTTGTAGTTAGCACATCTGATCTATAATATGTTTGATTTGTTATCACCTGCTGTGGGGTTTTATCCTCATGCGAATCTAAAGTGGGTTTGTTAGATTCTTCGTTCTGTAATCTTGCATCTCTGTATTGAAGTCTTTCTCTTAATTCTGCAAGTGGGATGTCGTCTTCGCTGTCTGAATTATTTCTGAACTGACGCAGTCGGTTTATGGCATCATTCGACTGAGTATGGGTTATAACTGGTTGTTCATCGTCAATTTCAAATTCACCATAGGCATTGTTAGATAATGAACTGGACGGTTGATAGTGGAGAGTTGCTGTTCTCGTCGGTCTATCTGTGGCGAGATTTGTCCTTATTATGGGGCGATGATTATCTCTCTTTAACTGTGTAACGTGCGCTTTTGTGGTTAAATTTTTCTCATCGTTCACAAAATATAGTTGGTTGGAGTGGTCTTCTCAAGTATCTTGTAACCGTCTGTCCAACGTGTGTCGAACTTTGAGTTCCGTACATGTTTTTTATAATATACTGGTTCTCCAACATTAAATTCTTCCAGGATAGCTTTTTTGTAGTGTGCTCGTTGCATTTTCTTAAAAGCTTTCGTAGCATTGCGGTGTGCAATTTGATGTGCTTTGAACTTTTCTCGGATAATAATTTCGATGTGGTCTTCGCCTGAGTATTTCCGTTGTGGCTGTAATTAATTGTCAAGCGGAAATATCGGTTCCCTGCCGTACAGCATATAAAATGGGGAAAGTCCGGTTGTATCATTAGTATTAACGCGTATCGCTTCAAGTGCTTGGTTAAGGTAAGGTATACATCCCAGTACTGTGTGTTGTCCTGTATATACTTCGCTAGGACGTCATGCATGGTTGAATGCATTCGCTCGTTTCGGCCATTGGAATTTGGTCTATAGAAGCTAGTGGTGGTGTGTTTTATGTGGAATTTCTTTAACATGGCCTTAAAAGGGTTCCCGACAAATTGTTTTCCATTATCGGAAATAATTCTTTTTGGGCATCTGTGACTTGGGATAAACTCTTGCAAGAAAATGTCAGTAACCGTGGAAGATGTTATATCTTTAAGTGGGTATGATTCCGGCCAAACGGAATATTGATCCACCAAATGAAGAATGTATCGGTTGCCTGAATGGGTCAGAGGGTATGGTCCTGAGATATCAATGGAGATCGTTTCCATGGGAAAGTGAGATGGTGACATCTCTTGTAATGGTGCTTTGTCGGGTCTCATGTTCATGGCTTTACAAATTTTGCAAGATGCTACGTATTCCACTATGTCTCTGTACATAGAGGACCAAAAATATCTCTTCTTAATAACATCTGTGGTTTTATCGTGTCCCATATGTCCGTTCTCATCATGAAACTGGGACAGAATTATTCCAACTAAGTGTTGGGGTACACACTTTTGTAACCGTCCTTCTTGTTTTTCATCTATGCGATATAGTACCTCATCAAATGGCAGGATAGTGAAGTCTTTCACTTTGTTGGGGTGATCTTTCACCTGTTTAATTATCTTGATTATTTCAGCATCTTTATTTTGCTCTGTGTGGAAGTCAAAACCTTCTGCATTCTCTAGGTTTGAGTCGTATGTATCTGTCATACGATTTTCAGAACTGTCCTGATGCTGGTTGGAGTTAATTATATTTATTTTGACCAAATCAGGTAAGTCATTTATAACCTGTCTTGACCTTACCCTAACTGGGATTAGACTCTTCCTACACCTGTTATTTGTTTGTACTGCGACATTCTTTGTTTTGGTTTCCATTCTAGTAACTGTCGGTTCAGTTCTTTTTTTTCTAATTTAATTTTGGTCTCCCTTCTTCCACTTTCAATGGTTGTAGTTTAATTTTCACAATATCCTTTATTTCTATCTTATAGATTTTTGCAACAAATCCATCTACTATTCTTATCCAAGGGAAATCCACTGCATAATTTCTACAGCGCTTTAACTCTGAAGCGAAGTCTCTCATTGCTATTCTCTTCTTTCTGTTCTCCATGGTTCTCGAACACCTCTCCATGTTCCAATGTCTCTTCAACTCAACTACTTATGCTTCTCTGTAGGATTCTTGTTCTGTTGGTAGTGGACCTAGTATGGGATGTTGTTGATGCTGTTGTTATATTGCATCAGAAGGTGGTGTAGCCATGTTGTCGCTCAAAGAACTCGTTATAGTACCATATAAGTTTACATGCTATGCCACTCAGAGGACTGGTCGCGGCACCATATAGGTTTTTGTGTGACCGTGGGGAGGTGATTAGTATAGTGTAGATGTTTGTTATATCATCCAAGTCAGGAATACTGGTATACTGCCAGAGGTCTTTATTCTTGTTGATATCTGTAACCTAGTCCGTGCCAAACTTCCTCTGTGTTGTTATATGTGGCGTGACAATTATTTGCATGTATTTCTTCATATATCTTTACTGTAAGACTTCATCAACGAGAGATAATAGAGTAAACTCTCCAGATCCAAAACAACAATTTTATTTAGGTAATTCTACCAATGCGCAGTAAACTAAGCCAAATGTATACATTTTTCTTCTTACCCATCCACACAACAATGTATCTGTGTGCTGGTCATTTACTGGTTACCTTCTCCTTACTATCTATGCAAATGAGTAATTAGTCTTTCACAATAGTGTCTCTAATTTTCTTATCAGATTCTGTAGCTAAATCTGTGTACACTACCAGCTCTGCTTCTTTCCTTATAATTCAGCTTGCTATCTGTGCAAATGAGGCATTCCTAGCCTGTCTATCATATGCCCGTTCTTATTATATCTTCTTGTGCGTGAAAACTTAAAAATGCCTTTTCCATAACAATATTCAAAAATCTCCTCTTCCATATTAATAGTCACAAATCTCCAATCACCCTGAACGAATGATTAAGTTATTCAGTTGACTCCTGGAGTTGTAAATCTGATACTATGAATCGCACGGCACGTGAAAGTACTGCGACCTTCTCACTCGTGCGGTTACCCTTCATTATCGTGACTGCGTGTTGTGAGCAGGCCAAAAATAATGACACCGTGTTTTAAGCTCTGAATCTCGTGGCCTTTTATAACTACTGTATATTTCTGCACTATTAAATAAGTCACTTGAAGTTCTACTTACAGCGACACAGAATTTCCCACACATTTAAGTAATACTAACTTTATCGAGTCGATGTCTTGAAAACTTCAAGATCTCCGGTTGTACATCTGTACACACCGGCATTCTGAGATCAACTGCCTTATCACCGCGAAGTTTGCCTTCCCCTTAAAATAGTGCGGCTTTTCCAGCCTTTTGGTGGGGCTGCTTAATATTACCTTATTTATTTTATTGGTCTCCCGATGGAGGTATTTCGGCTATTCCGATTTACTTAGTTCTAGTTTCAATCTTATACTCGCCTATCTTAAATCTATTTCCATAAAACCTCGTGACTATTCTTCCTAACAATTAGCACGAATTATGCTATAGTCATAGTAGTAGGTCGCCCGGTGACATCAACAATAACATAATACTTTTAATTAATGGCACACTATTCCAGTAACTCTCTGGTTACAGTTTGTCCATGATTTTCTTCCTTACAATCAGATGGCCTTGTGGAAAGTGTTATGTTATAACTTAATTTGTACAGTAAAGTAATTTCTTTCATTCTGTCCATCTTTCCAATAGGTTGGTCCATTCCAGCAAGCTTAGAGTAAAGAAGGAAAAGATCCCGTTACACGCCCATTGAGGCATATTGGGAATATGGTGTTGTCGTGGAATATTCTAATCCACATATATAAATTATCAAGTAAATATAAAGCCTAATAAATACATATAATAAATAAAGGAAGAAGAATGGTAAAGAACAGTGCTGTCACAATGACAGTACTCGAAATCCCCCTTCTTTTCTACTTCGTCGGCAAATTGTAACGCTTTCACGTTGATATTAAAGGCCTTCTGCAACATACACGCGTTTCCCAAACACACAATAAAATGTGCTGCCTTTCTAAGAAAAACCTTGAAATATGCAAGTTGACCTAAATTTTAAATTCCATTCATGTCTTTTTCTACACTATGTTACCAAAAACAAAAGACAGATGGACTAAAGGATAGCGAGAAGGGAGAGGCAGAAAGCCGAACACTAAACACGCGTCGCGCGATACACAAATGCTGCCATCACGCGTGTAAGACTACATGCACTAACTTTTTTTCGGACGGACAGTGATAAATTCACTACCCTTCCCAGAGTTAGGTTTTAAAATCACAAAAAACGCTTATTAGGAAAGATAACAATAGATGGGTTTACGTTTGAAAACATTACAGTACCCAGACAGCACATCTTCGAAACAGGAGGTAGAAGGAATTGCATATTTTGAACGCAGCATATTAGTTCTATTAAATATATATATTTGGGTTCCTTAGGGTTTGCTGACAAAGAATATGTACAACGTTATGCAAATAGTCTAGGAATTAACAAGTTATAGCCAAAATAAAAATGATGGTGCTGTCAGACAACACCCAAAATCAGAATCGCTCAGTGGTAGATTTTTTTAAATCCACCATTGTACGGGAAATGGGCCACAAGTTACATTTGAACTGATTGGCTGGAATGATATGTAAGGCTACACACGATTAGTCGGACTATAAATACTATCTTTGGTTGTTAGGGGAGACGTAGGAAGTTAAAATTTTTTCAAATACTTGTCGAAACGTGGCTCCATTGGCTAGACTCGCTGATATACTCACTTAGGAGCGTTAGTTCGAGACCACTAGTGCAAATAAGCTTGATAAAGCAACAGTGCGTTGAAGCCAGCTCATATTTGTGTTAAATAAAAGCCTGGAACATAAGCAGATGGGAATTTGTGCCAGTATTTTGTGCCAGAATTCATTGCTAATCAACGTATCTGTGTTTGTTTCCATGAATTGTGGTAAGCTTGAAACATTCAGTATCTTTTAATGAAAATTGAATGTGAATTGTTAATTTATGCCTGTATATATGTGTAGTTCAGTAGCAAACATGATATAAAGCCTATAATGCTCCAGCCTGAACAGAAGGTGTCGGAGGAAAGTAAAACTGCATGGAATGGCCAAACAGTACACTGACACCTAGATTATTGATTAGACAGAAATAATGCTGGAAGTGCAGAGGCGTAGTAACCATTAAGGAGGTTAATGCTGGTATAAAGTATTTCAGATGAAGCTGACAGTTGGCCTAACGCTCTGAACTCAATGTTTGTGATGTATTGTGCTCAGTGTAAAAAGAGAGTATAAATTAGTTATGAAGTAGAAGGTACATCCTTCTTGTTTTCAGGGACCGTGGTCTTGATGGTATTGAGCAGCACCTGGTCAGAGCTTTGCTGAATCCAGAGTCGGACAGCATACTCCTTGGTCCATTTAGCTATCAGTGAGGTGTCTCCAGAGCCGAGGGGAGAGTCGAGCAGAGGAGTCTGTTCCTGCCGCCATCACGCCAGATAAGCTGATGTGGCCAGCTGAGCTCAAAATTATGTACCCCCAGCTTAAAATGACCTTGTAAAAATAACATTAAGAGGGGAATTAAATTGTGTTAATATCAGGAACTGAGAACATCTCCAATAATAGTTCCCCTAAAGACAAACTATTGAAGTCATGATGACAAATACCAACAGAGCTTGAACAAAACAAAACCAGTATTACCTCATATTACTACTACACAACTGACACACATAGGATACTTTTAATAATATATGTCACTACTATATTCATATTGATAAATTCTGTACATATAACTTGTAATTTAAATTGATTGTGATTCCTGGTTCCCTTTGTAGTTGAATCAGGACACATATTCATTCATGCCAGCAATGAATACATATTGTTATTTGAAAAGTTATCAGTGACTCCTTTAAGATATCCTTGTAGAGTGTTTTATGTATGTGAGTGTCACAGTGTTGTCAAGTGTGGTGGAATAAATTAAATTGTTTATCCGTCTGTTGTTGTTATGACTTACACTTCATCATACACATACCCTAGACATACAACGTAGTCATCACACTATTCCAGAATAATTCTGACTGAGATATATATATATATATGTGGCAGCAAGTAAGGTTATCTATAATACACTACACTTATTAGATATAGATACCTTCACAGCTGATCTCAGTCAGTACACTAAGTCCCCTATAAATATTTATAACATCCCACTTCACCACATATATTGGGGTCTCGCTCTTGGGATTTTGAATCTTTCCCTATTAAAAATATTGGGGGTAATTCACTTCAGGGAATATAAGAATTAAAAGGTATCCTTGGGTGGAATTAAATAAGGTTGAGCTCACGGTGCCTGTGTTGTCCATTAGATATATTTAGAAATTGAATTGTTGGTTAGACATTGTATAAATTTACCTGATAGACAATGGCGGACCTGGCCAAGTTTTCGATCTGCTGCTGTACAGACTGCAAAAGAGTTAGGATTAGATGGGCAAGTTATGGTTGCCTATGTCACTACGGAATGTGACAAATTTATTGAACGCGAAGAAAGAAGATTAGAAAAAGAGGCCGAAAGAAAGTTAGAGGCTGAAAGGGAAATTAAGAAGTTACAATTTGAGGCTGAGGCTGAGACTAAGAGGTTGCAGATTGAGGCTGAGGCTAAGAAATTGGAGGCAGAAAGAGAAGACAAAAGATTGGCTGCAGAAAGGGAAGAGAAGAAATTAGCTGCAGAAAGAGAAGAGAAGAAATTAGCTGCAGAAAGAGAAGAGAAGAGAGTAGCTGCAGAAAGGGAAGCAGAAAAGGAGGAGAAGAGATTACAAAGGGAACATGAGTTAAGACTAAGGGAGTTTGAGTTTCAGGGCCATGCTCCTGAAAATGGTGCCAGTCCCTTTGCCTCTGATGCCACTGCTAGCCAAGGAGCCTCAACCTCAGCTATGAATTTTCATTTAGATCATTTTGTTGAGAAAGACGATGATATAGAGAGCTACCTAAATAGGTATGAACTATTAGCTACCACGTATGGGTTAGAGAGAGAAAGGTGGAGCTTAAAGTTATCTCAGGGACTTCGTGGGGCAGCTTATGAAGTTTTTGCAAAAATGAGCAGAGGTGATCAGGAAAATTATGACATGCTAAAGCAGGCTCTTTTGTTAAGATATGAAAAGAATGCAGAATTCTATAGGAAAAAATTTAGGAATGCTAAACTACTGTCAGGTGAAACCTATCACCAGTTCTCTGCACGAATAGAGACATACTTGGAGAAATGGACTTCTCTGGGGAAAACCCAAGATCTTAAGGAAATGGTCCTTATAGAGCAGCTAAGAGAGTCCATGGCTCCAGACCTGAGAAAGTTTCTCATGGAACAAGGTGCAGAGAGGCTGGGTGAGTTGCTAAATGTTGCTGAAAGGTATCAAGCAGCTCAAGCAGAGGTAACAGGTAATAAAAAGAAACAAGTGGATAACTTTAGGGCACCACAGAACTTTAATAAATTTGATCCTAGGGATCAAAATAAAGGTAAGCACCAATTTGATAGGCCACGGTATGAAAAATAAAAATAAAACCCCACAATTCGATGAAAGGAAATATGATGAAAGAAAATCTTTCAACCAAGGAAAAAGGTGGTGTAAAAATTGTAAGATGAACAATCATGACACTGACCATTGTAGAAGGAAACCTCCTCATTTTGCTGCTATGACATCGGGGAAAAAGGAAAAAAAAGGGCAAACCTGAAGAATTACAGGAACCATACCACCCCCCAGTGTGTGAAGATGTCATCTGTAATGGTGTCACTATAAGATGTTTATATGATACCGGTTTAGATTACGATTCCGTTGTGAGTTCTCACCTGGTGCAGGCCGATCAATACACCACAGAAACAGTGGAGATTCAAACTGCAACCAAGGATGTAGCTACCATGACACTTCCCGTCGCCCGAATAAAAGTGAAAACGCGATATGTGGAAGGAATCATAAAAGCAGCAGTGATAAATGAGCCAATCTACCCTCTGATATTGGGGTGTAGATATGTCTTCTTGGGGAATCCCAAGAGACCTGTGATATTGGCAACAGTGCAGACCAGATCACAGTCAAACAAGGAGGAGGATAATCCAATAAATACTCATCCAGATGAGATGAGGAAGGCACAGGCTGAGGACAAAACACTCAAGCCATGTTTCAAGAAGTTGCCCAAATCTCATACACCTCCAGGCAAGGGAGAGTTTTATATGAAGAACAAACTGATATATAGGAAGGCTGGATCTGAATCCAATGGTCACGGACAGCTGGTCCTTCCCACTTCATATAGGACTAAAGTGTTGGAACTAGGGCATGCGATTCCCTTCAGTGGTCATATGGGAATCAGCGCAACAGGACAGCGAATAGCTTGTCACTATTTCTGGCCAGGAATAACTGAAGATATCAAACGATATGTAAAATCCTGTCCAGAGTGCCAACGAGTAGCACCTAAACATTGGACTGCACCAGCAACTCTGGGGGAAATGCCCATAGTGGGAACACCCTTTGAGAGAGTTGCCGTGGATCTTGTGGGACCTCTCACCCGAACCAAGAGAAGGAACAGCTACATTCTGACTCTGGTGGACACTTGTTCTATGTGGGGAGAGGCAGTAGCCCTGTCATCGATTGATTCTAAACATGTGGCAGAGGCATTGCTCACAATTTTCACAAGGTTAGGCTTTCCCAATCAAATCTTGACTGATAATGGCTCTCAGTTCAAGGGGAAACTAACTGAAGAAGTTTTCAGGATCTTCCAGGCCAAACACTTCCATTGTAGTGTGTATCATCCCCAAGGGAACGGCCAAGTGGAAAGATTTAACGGCACATTGATGTCGATCCTGAGAAAGTTGGCACACGAAAAACCAGATACATGGGACCAGTACCTGCACGCCGCCCCTTTTGCTTATCGGGAGGTACCCCATAGTTCAACCGGTATGGCCCCGGCAACATTATTGTTTGGAAGGCCAATAAAAGGTCCACTTGAAGCTTTGTTAAGAACGTGGACTGATGAAAAGGCAGAGGAAAACATTACATCTTCATACCAATATGTGAATGAGCTGACCACTCGTTTGAAAACTGGCTGGAAACTTGCCAATGAAAATTTAAAACAAGCCAGGAAGAAACATGCTGCCTATTATAACAGGAAGGCGAAAGACAGAGATTTGGCTGTGGGAGAGAAGGTACTGCTTCTTTTGCCCGGGAGTCAGAATAAGTTACAAATTGGATGGCAGGGTCCATATACAGTTTTAGAGAAGGTATCTAGAACAAATTATAAGATAGATAAGAAGGGGAAAGAAAAAATCTATCATGTGAATCTCCTGAAGAAATATTTGGAAAGAGAACATCAGGAAGAGACACACTTGTTGACCTTGTCCATCGCCATGGAGATGAAAAAGGAACCACTTTCATCATTTGAGTATCCATTACACCCCTGTGAGACAGCAGCACAGGTAAAAATCAGTACACATTTAACGAAAACTCAGAAAGAGAGAGTGCAACAGGTTCTAAATAATCATGCAGAGGTGTTAACAGACCGACCAGGGCATACAAACCTATTGGAATATGATATGAAACTGATAGACCCCACACCTGTCTGTATGAAACCATATTCGATTCCGTTTGCTAAGGAGAAAGCTTTGAAGGAAGAGATAGACTATCTGTTGAAGGAAGGAATTATTTCGCACAGTGAATCTTCGTATAGTTCCGGTGTTGTACTCTTAAGGAAGCCCTCTGGAGAACATAGACTCTGTATAGATTACAGGAGACTGAATGCTATTACAGAAGGACAGGTGGATCCATTGCCGGATACAAACTCAGCTGTTTGCCAGACTAAATAAAGCTAAATATTTCTCAAAAGTGGATTTGAGTAAAGGATACTATCAGATTCCAGTAAAGCCTGAGGTTAGACCATACCTAGCTTTTAGTACTTCAGAAGGACACTATGAGTTTAATAGATTGCCATTTGGATTGAAGAATGCGCCTAGTGTCTTCTCTAGAATGATGAGAAAATTATTGGACCCTCTGAATAATCCATGTATAACAAATTTCATGGATGATATCCTGATAGCCACAGAAACATTTGAGGAACACATTGACTCTCTGAACATGCTGTTTAATCGACTTAGGGAGGCAAATTTAACAGCCCGACCCACCAAATGTTGCGTTGGATGTAAAGAATTGGAATTTTTGGGACACACAGTTTATCAGGGAAACATGACCCCTGACCCAAAGAATTTAGAGAAACTACAGAAAGCCCCGAGACCACAAACCAAGAAGGACGTGAGATCCTTTGTCTCATTATGTGGTTTCTACCAGAAGTATATCAGGAACTTTAATTCCATATGTGCACCGTTAACTGATTTGACACGTAAAGGACATCCAGATCGCATTACATGGACCCCACAATGTGAAATGGCTTACCAAGAATTGAAGGAAAAGCTCACAAGTAAACCTATTTTGAAATTACCTGACTTAAGTCAAGAATTCATAGTAAGGACGGATGCAAGTAATATTGGGTTAGGTGCAACTCTACTACAGAAATCCGATGCATTGGATGGGGAATTAAGCCCAGTGGCATATGCTAGCAGAAAATTGAATAAAGCCGAAATCAATTACTCAACTAGCGAAAAAGAATGTCTTGCAGTAATATGGGCAATAAAGAAATTCAATATTTATCTGTATGGGAAGGCCTTTAAGTTGCAAACAGACCACAAACCTTTATCGTTTCTAGCACAGGCTAAGCATGAGAACTCCAGGTTACTCCGATGGTCTTTACTTTTGGCTCCATATAATTTTAGCATTGAGTATATATCTGGAAAAACAAATTTGGGAGCGGATTTTTTAAGCCGCCATCCGTGTGATGAGAATCACCGTAAACCCCAGAACTAATAATAAATTTCTCTATGTGTATATAGAATAAAGGACTGACATATAATGTCTGTTTTAAGAGGGGAGATGTCGTGGAATATTCTAATCCACATATATAAATTATCAAGTAAATATAAAGCCTAATAAATACATATAATAAATAAAGGAAGAAGAATGGTAAAGAACAGTGCTGTCACAATGACAGTACTCGAAATCCCCCTTCTTTTCTACTTCGTCGGCAAATTGTAACGCTTTCACGTTGATATTAAAGGCCTTCTGCAACATACACGCGTTTCCCAAACACACAATAAAATGTGCTGCCTTTCTAAGAAAAACCTTGAAATATGCAAGTTGACCTAAATTTTAAATTCCATTCATGTCTTTTTCTACACTATGTTACCAAAAACAAAAGACAGATGGACTAAAGGATAGCGAGAAGGGAGAGGCAGAAAGCCGAACACTAAACACGCGTCGCGCGATACACAAATGCTGCCATCACGCGTGTAAGACTACATGCACTAACTTTTTTTCGGACGGACAGTGATAAATTCACTACCCTTCCCAGAGTTAGGTTTTAAAATCACAAAAAACGCTTATTAGGAAAGATAACAATAGATGGGTTTACGTTTGAAAACATTACAGTACCCAGACAGCACATCTTCGAAACAGGAGGTAGAAGGAATTGCATATTTTGAACGCAGCATATTAGTTCTATTAAATATATATATTTGGGTTCCTTAGGGTTTGCTGACAAAGAATATGTACAACGTTATGCAAATAGTCTAGGAATTAACAAGTTATAGCCAAAATAAAATGATGGTGCTGTCAGACAACACCCAAAATCAGAATCGCTCAGTGGTAGATTTTTTTAAATCCACCATTGTACGGGAAATGGGCCACAAGTTACATTTGAACTGATTGGCTGGAATGATATGTAAGGCTACACACGATTAGTCGGACTATAAATACTATCTTTGGTTGTTAGGGGAGACGTAGGAAGTTAAAATTTTTTCAAATACTTGTCGAAACGTGGCTCCATTGGCTAGACTCGCTGATATACTCACTTAGGAGCGTTAGTTCGAGACCACTAGTGCAAATAAGCTTGATAAAGCAACAGTGCGTTGAAGCCAGCTCATATTTGTGTTAAATAAAAGCCTGGAACATAAGCAGATGGGAATTTGTGCCAGTATTTTGTGCCAGAATTCATTGCTAATCAACGTATCTGTGTTTGTTTCCATGAATTGTGGTAAGCTTGAAACATTCAGTATCTTTTAATGAAAATTGAATGTGAATTGTTAATTTATGCCTGTATATATGTGTAGTTCAGTAGCAAACATGATATAAAGCCTATAATGCTCCAGCCTGAACAGAAGGTGTCGGAGGAAAGTAAAACTGCATGGAATGGCCAAACAGTACACTGACACCTAGATTATTGATTAGACAGAAAATAATGCTGGAAGTGCAGAGGCGTAGTAACCATTAAGGAGGTTAATGCTGGTATAAAGTATTTCAGATGAAGCTGACAGTTGGCCTAACGCTCTGAACTCAATGTTTGTGATGTATTGTGCTCAGTGTAAAAAGAGAGTATAAATTAGTTATGAAGTAGAAGGTACATCCTTCTTGTTTTCAGGGACCGTGGTCTTGATGGTATTGAGCAGCACCTGGTCAGAGCTTTGCTGAATCCAGAGTCGGACAGCATACTCCTTGGTCCATTTAGCTATCAGTGAGGTGTCTCCAGAGCCGAGGGGAGAGTCGAGCAGAGGAGTCTGTTCCTGCCGCCATCACGCCAGATAAGCTGATGTGGCCAGCTGAGCTCAAAATTATGTACCCCCAGCTTAAAATGACCTTGTAAAAAAAATAACATTAAGAGGGGAATTAAATTGTGTTAATATCAGGAACTGAGAACATCTCCAATAATAGTTCCCCTAAAGACAAACTATTGAAGTCATGATGACAAATACCAACAGAGCTTGAACAAAACAAAACCAGTATTACCTCATATTACTACTACACAACTGACACACATAGGATACTTTTAATAATATATGTCACTACTATATTCATATTGATAAATTCTGTACATATAACTTGTAATTTAAATTGATTGTGATTCCTGGTTCCCTTTGTAGTTGAATCAGGACACATATTCATTCATGCCAGCAATGAATACATATTGTTATTTGAAAAGTTATCAGTGACTCCTTTAAGATATCCTTGTAGAGTGTTTTATGTATGTGAGTGTCACAGTGTTGTCAAGTGTGGTGGAATAAATTAAATTGTTTATCCGTCTGTTGTTGTTATGACTTACACGTCATCATACACATACCCTAGACATACAACGTAGTCATCACACTATTCCAGAATAATTCTGACTGAGATATATATATGTGGCAGCAAGTAAGGTTATCTATAATACACTACACTTATTAGATATAGATACCTTCACAGCTGATCTCAGTCAGTACACTAAGTCCCCTATAAATATTTATAACATCCCACTTCACCACAGGTGTTAGGCCCATATTTTCTTGACCATCGGTCACACTAAGGGTGATGTAGTCAGCATCACGCCGGCCGCCTTAACCTTCCCAGAGGTTGCTCTGGTACCCAATTTGGGCTGGGTCGACACAGGAGCCGTTTGAGTCCTTAAAAAAACTCCACATCATCTGGTGATCGAACCGTAGACCACTGAGCTAGGAAGCCAGTGCACTAACCACTATGCTACCGCGGTTCCCCAGCAAGCTTAACATCTTCAAAATACTTTCCTAAAACTAACATCACAATCTACACGTCCATCTACTTTTATTTCACAATTAAATTTAGCTAACACAGGTTTGAATTCCCTCCAAGAATTACACAATGATTTCAAACACACTTATCCACTTCTAGAAGGCACATATTATTAATATAATTATATATACATATGTAAATACATTCTTTTACACTCAAATACATGCAGACCGGCTTTTCATGGCTCTAGAGACTGTGTTACCCTGCAGATGGCAAAGGAGTCTGGTAGTAGATGATTCCGCTCGTGTCTGAAGTTTTGAATTGTGTGGCAATTGTATTACTATTGGTCAAGGTTGCCACTCAAGTTCTAGAGTATAAACCTAGATGTTCTTCTAAAAAAACCCAGAAATACCCAGATTATTTTATGCCTCAAATTCACGGGATATACGATGCTTACAGAATCTTTTAGTGCAACTTCAGCACAAGTAAGCTGTGTGTTACCAATTTTTATTTATTTCTTCATTTTTATTTTATATTTTATTACCAAAAATTCACAATTTTATAAAAATGATTTTATTAACACTCCAATATATGAACTCTTGAAAATGAGATATTTTAAGATAACATACTTACAGTAGTTACGTTAACACAATGTTCCTCAAGTCAAATATAAAATGTTAGTTGTAACTTGTTACTGTTGAAAATTGTCACTTGTCAGCGTGGACTCGGCATCTATGTCGACAACATCTCCTTCGTCAAGATCATATGCATGAATTGACAACGTGGAATCTTGATTGTGGAGTTCCTAAATCTGTGCAAATCTCTGCCGACAATGTCCTTCACGCACATCTTCAATCACACTTTTACTAGGATTAAACTTACGACTAACTCCATCTTTGGCAACTGCTTGCTTGGCTAGTATTCGATTGGAAACTGTTTCACACAATAGCTTGTTGGTTTGTTTAGTTGTAACTAAGTTAACCGCCGAAAACATTTTATATGGAAACAATATTTTGCCTGTCATTACCGAAATAGCCACACTTCACACAAAAACAACGTGTTAGCATGTGTCTTGTAAAAAATATGATAATTTAAATACTCTCGACTTCTCTAAAATCTAGCTATCTCTTTATCAACCTCTAAACATCGACGACACAAGCAAGAATGTCAATGTTAACAGTAGGAAATCTACCATCCGTAGAGCGTTTGGTGACAACAAAACATTGTAAATATTGTTTAAATTTTGTTTTAAAATGTGGAAAGTATATATTGTTTGTTTAGCTCGGAGTGTATGCAGACAGTGCTAGCATCAAAACGTTATTTAAATGTTCATTTGTGAGTGCATTGTATTTAATTGTATACCTTATTCAATCAAATACCTTTGAGGATAGAAAGACAACCCCACTCAGTCCACAAGCATGTCCTAACAGGTAGCAAAGTTAATGCTTTGACAAGTTCTAGAAACCACATATCGAACCACACATTGTTACCGAGACAACTGCTGCAAACGCACATTTTATCTTTTAATTCAGGTTTTGTCGTTTAATCCATTTTCTGGTTCTGTTGGGTGTGAACATGACAGAGCATATAAAATACTGTTTTTAAAATATATGTCAACTCTGTTATTCTTGTCTTCTAGATATGACACTATATGTGTGACATTTTCCATTTACATAAACTTTTGTGTTTGGACATGCACCCTAATAGAACCGACTAGGTTGAACGGGACGCGCCTCGCCAAAACTTTATTTAAAAAAATCTCTAAATTACCCATCTCTCTCGCCACAAGAGTGATAGAGTGTAGAAGTAAATAACAGGGATTTACGATCAGGGTCGTGACACACGTTGAGACTTTAATTTTGTGTGTATCAATGTAATTAATTCTGGCGGCATGTATTGCCGGTCAAAAATACAATGTATCAGTAATTAGGGGCTAGATCCATTAAAAGAAACACGATTATATCAATGATTATTACCCCTAACTGTGATGCGTTATTGAATTTAATGTATAAACAAATATATATATACATATGCATTTTGAATAAAAAGTAAAATAATGCTAAAAGCCCGTGTTCACAACGAAAAACTTATTTTCTTTCTTAATGTGTTGTTTTTATAAAAATTGAAAACTTTTTTTAAAACTAACACAAAAATAAATTAAGCAATATGTTTTTAATGTGTTATGTACCTTGTTGCCCATGTTAATTAATTATTATTTCCCCTGAGTTTAATTGCAGATTTCGGTGTAAGTGTGTATATCTCTCTTATAAAGTTGATAGTCCGTCTCATACTTGTCTCGCCAACATTCAGTTTATCTTGTAAAGTTGATAGTCCGTCTCTTGCTTGTCTCGCCAACATTCAGTTTATCTTATAAAGTTGATAGTCCGTCTCATGCTTGTCTCGCCACCATCAGTTTATCTTATAAAGTTGATAGTCCGTCTCATGCTTGTCTTGCCAACATCAGTTTATCTTATAAAGTTGATAGTCCGTCTCATGCTTGTCTCGCCAACATTCAGTTTATCTAACTTGGGTGGAGAAGGTTGTGCTGCCACTCAGCTGCTCTCGTGGAGACAATAAAGTTAGAAGATACATTCTATTGGTTGTTTGTCCTCCCCACATGAACACATCTGTCATTCTGGATTTTAATTTGTTGATCTGATTATATTTGTTGATCTGATTATATTTGTTGATCTGATTATATTAGAGTCCAGAATGATCGCTTCTCGGTGTGAAAATGACTACTTCTTCTTCGTACACTATCAGACGTCCACTTGAATATTTTCAAAGAAAGCGGTAGTCAGCTTAATGTTATTTCCATTTTGCAGTGATAGTCCAACAGTGGCCAAAATTCAGAATATCTACTGAAGGTATTGAAAGGTCTCTACCTTTCGCTCACGATTACTTTTTGTAGAGATGGGAACTTGTCGTACGGTAGGTAAAGGGTTTTATTGGGCCCGTCTAAGTAAAGAGTAAAGGTTGACTGATAAACGAGAAGGTATAGAAAATAGATTTCACAGGTGGTAGGTTGAGTTAAGATATGTCTCTGTAGTGATTAGGTTTCTCTCATCTAGCCTATCCGTACAACTGTACTTCGTTATGAGACAGTCTTTGCCTCCCTTATCTAAAAATAAGAACAGGTTACTCTACACACACACACACACACACACACAACACTATAATATGTGACAACAATGACACACAAACGTGAAAAACTAAGGACAAATGGTTATGGGTCTGACCAATACACAAAGTTAAGTTTTCTTGTGGTTTAATATCACTAAAACGGTTTTTTACAACATAAAGTTACCCAAAGATATCAAGAAAAGCATTTACATATAGAGGAAGTAAAGAAGAATGGTGCACTTTCACCGTATAAATGAAATAACCCAAAGAAAATATTTACCCAAAGGTTGAAGGTTAGCGATAGGTTTACAGAATAACAATATTGGGACAATAAAAGACCAAGTAAAGTAAACAGAATCAAATCAAAACACCAAAGATTATAACTAATTTCCAACAACAATAAAATCAACACACGCTCTCTCATTCACGAGGCCACCTCTTACACTCTTACAGATTTTTGTATTTCTTCCCTTGGGTCTGTGATATCCCTTTGTAAATTTATTCCATGAGCATAATCCCAACTGTTTCTATTGACTAATGTATTACCCAAGCTGTCGAGGATACAAAATGGCCCCAGTTCATTCTAGAAAAACTAATGAGGTGAACGCCTAATAAGTTTACTTCCACGATAAATCCTGGTGACGGTTGTGGTGAAGTGGGATGTTATAAATACTTATAGGGAACTTAGTGTACTGACTGAGATCAGCTGTGAAGGTATCTATATCTATTAAGAGTAGTGTATTATAGATAACCTTACTTGCTACCACATATCTATATATCTCAGTCAGAATTATTCTGGAATAGTGTGATGCTACGTTATATGTCTAGGGTATGAGTATGGTGAAGTGTAAGTCACAACAACAGACAGATAAACAATTTAATTTAATCCACTACTCTTGACAACACTGTGACACTCACATACATATAACACTCTACAAAGATATCTTAAAAGAGTCACTGATAAACTTTGGAATAACAATATGTATTCATTACTGGCATGAATGAATATGTGTCCTGATTCAACTACAAGGGAACCAGGAATCACAATCAATTTAAATTACAAGTTATGTACAGAATGTATTTAATATGAATATTGTAGTGACATATATTATTACAAATGTTCTATGTGTGTCAGTTGTGTAGTAGTAAAATGAGGTAATACTGGTTTTGTTTTGTTCAAGCTCTGTTGGTATTTGTCATCATGACTTCAATAGTTTGTCTTTAGGGACCAGTATTGGAGATGTTCACAGTTCCTGATTTTAAGACAAGTAAATTCCCCTCTTAATGTTAATTTTAAAAAGTCAGTTCAAGATGAGGGGACATAATGTTGAGCTCAGCTGGCCAACTCTGCTTATCTTGAGTGATGGCGGCAGGAAAGGACTCCTCTGCTCGAATTCTCCTCTGGGCTCAGGAGACACCTCACTGATAGCTAAAAAGACCAAGGAGTATGCTGTCCGACTCTGGATTCAGCAAATCTCTGACCAGATGCTGCTCAGTACCATCAAGACCACTGTCCCACAATTCATACGAATAACACAGATACGTTGATTAGCAATGAATTCTGGCACAAACTGGCACAAATTTCCATCTGCTTATCTTCCAGGCTTTTATTGAGCCAAATATAAGCTGGCTTCAACGCACTGATGCTTTATCAAGTTATTTTAAAAAAGTGGTTTCGAACTAACGCTCCCAAGTGTGTATATCAGCGAGACTGGCCAATGAGCCACGTTTCGACAAGTGTTTGAAAAAAATGTTATCTTTTCCCGTCTCCCCTAACAACCAAGATAGTATTTATAGCCCGACCAATCGTGGTTAGGCTTTCATTTGTTGCGCTCCAATCAATTTGGAGTTTACATGGTAGGCTATTTCTGTAACGTAAATTTTTTTTCAAACACGTTAAAAAAAAATCTTATGAGCAGAAATGATTTTATGCTGTCAGGCACCCCCAATATTTTATTTTGGGTATAATTTATTAATTCCTGGACTATTTGCGTAACGTTTTACATATTATTTGTCAGCAAGCCCTAAGGAACCCAAAAATACTAATTTAAAGGAGCTACGTGGCTGCGTTCAAAATATGCAATTTCTTCTACCTCCTGTTTCGAAGATGTGCTGTCTGGGTACTGTTATGTGTTCAAACGTAAACCCATCTAATGTTGTCTTTTCTAATAAGAGTTTGTTATGATTTATAAACCTAACTCTGGGAAAGGGTAGTGTATTTTATCACTGTCCGTCTGAAAAAGTTAGTGCTTGTAGACTTACACGCGTGATGCCAGCATTTGTATATCGCGCGTCGCGTGTTGCATGCGTTCCTGATTTTCAGCCCTCCCCTCTCGCTATCCTTTTGTCCATCTGTTCGTTCGTTTTGGTAACGTAATATAATTAATGTTAGGATTAATTTAGGTCATTACGCAGTACGTCTCAATGTTTTTCTTAGAAATGCAGCACACGTTTCATTGAAGAAGGCGGGTAATAATACAGTAAGCTTTTATATCAACGTGAAAGCGTTACAATTTGCAGACGAAGCAGAAAACAAGGGGATTTCGAGTACATTCTTTGTGACAGCACTGTTATTTTACCATTGCTCTTCTCTTTATTAATTTTATTTGTTAGGCTTCATATTTACCTAATAATTTATATATGTGGATTAGAATATTTCATGACACCTCCCCTCTTAAAACAGACATTATATGTCAGTCCTTTATTCTATATACACATAGAGAAATTTATTATTATTTCTGGGGTTTACGGTGATTCTCATCACACGGATGGCGGCTTAAAAAATCCGCTCCCAGATTGGTTTTTCCAGATATATATTCAATGCTAAATTTATATGGAGCCAGAAGCAAAGACCATCGGAGTAACCTAGAGTTCTCATGCTTAGCCTGTGCTAAGAACGATAAAGGTTTGTGGTCAGTTTGCAACTTAAATGCCTTCCCATATAGATAAATATTGAATTTCTTTATTGCCCATATTACTGCAAGACATTCTTTTTCGCTAGTTGAGTAGTTGATTTCAGCTTTATTCAACTTTCTGCTAGCATATGCCACTGGGCTTAATTCCCCATCCAATGCATCTGATTTCTGTAGTAAAGTTGCACCTAACCCAATATTACTTGCATCCGTCCTTACTATGAATTCTTGACTTAAGTCAGGTAATTTCAAAATGGGTTTACTTGTGAGCTTTTCCTTCAATTCTTGGTAAGTCATTTCACATTGTGGTGTCCATGTAATGCGATCTGGATGTCCTTTACGTGTCAATTCCGTTAAAGGTGCACATATGGAATTAAAGTTTTTGATATACTTCTGGTAGAAACCACATAATGAGACAAAGGATCTCACGTCCTTCTTGGTTTGTGGTCTCGGGGCTTTCTGTAGTTTCTCTAAATTCTTTGGGTCAGGGGTCATGTTTCCCTGATAAACTGTGTGTCCCAAAAATTCCAATTCTTTACATCCAACGCAACATTTGGTTGGTCGGGCTGTTAAATTTGCCTCCCTAAGTCGATCAAACAGCATGTTCAGAGAGTCAATATGTTCCTCAAATGTTTCTGTTGCTATAAGGATATCATCCATAAAATTTGTTATACAGGGATTATTCAGAGGATCCAATAATTTTCTCATCATTCTAGAGAAGACACTAGGCGCATTCTTCAATCCAAATGGCAATCTATTATTAAACTCATAGTGTCCTTCTGAGGTACTAAAAGCTAGGTATGGTCTAACCTCAGGCTTTACTGGAATCTGATAGTATCCTTTACTCAGATCCACTTTTGAGAAATATTTAGCTTTATTTAGTCTGGCAAACAGCTGATTTGTATCCGGCAATGGATCCACCTGTCCTTCTGTAATAGCATTCAGTCTCCTGTAATCTATACAGAGTCTATGTTCTCCAGAGGGCTTCCTTAAAAGTACAACACCGGAACTATACGACGACTCACTGTGCGAAATAATTCCTTCCTTCAATAGATAGTCTATCTCTTCCTTCAAAGCTTTTTCCTTAGCAAACGGAATCGAATATGGTTTCATACAGACAGGTGTGGAGTCTATGAGTTTCATATCATATTCCAATAGGTTTGTATGCCCTGGTCGGTCTGTTAACACCTCTGCATGATTATTTAGAACCTGTTGCACTCTCTCTTTCTGATTTTTTCGTTAAATGTGTACTGATTTTCACCTGTGCTGCTGTCTCACAGGGGTGTAATGGATATTCAAATGATGAAAGTGGTTCCTTTTTCATCTCCATGGCGATGGACAAGGTCAACAAGTGTATCTCTTCCTGATGTTCTCTTTCCAAATATTTCTTCAGGAGATTCACATGATAGACTTTTTCTTTCCCCTTCTTATCTATCTTATAATTTGTTCTAGACACCTTCTCTAGAACTGTATATGGACCCTGCCATCCAATTTGTAACTTATTCTGACTCCCGGGCAAAAGAAGCAGTACCTTCTCTCCCACAGCCAAATTTCTGTCTTTCGCCTTCCTGTTATAATAGGCAGCATGTTTCTTCCTGGCTTGTTTCAAATTTTCATTGGCAAGTTTCCAGCCAGTTTCAACCGAGTGGTCAGCTCATTCACATATTGGTATGAAGATGTAATGTTTTCCTCTGCCTTTTCATCAGTCCACGTTCTTAACAAAGCTACATATGGACCTTTAATTGTGTGGACCTATTTGTCCATGCACCGGTATGGTCTCTTCCACTCGAAGCTTTATAGTGATGATTTTTCCTCCCAGAATTATCATTCACAAAACGACCGCTACCAATTTTTCTCTTGGGGCTGTCTCCCCTCTTAAAATTCTTGATGAGAGATTTCCTCTCTACATCCTCTTCCTCCAGTTTGTTTAAGTCCGATTGAGGGATTTTCGGCTTATCCTGGGGTAAGACATCCTTTTGCACTCTCCGCATAGTGGCCATTGTAAAACAGTTAACTGAAGCTTGTCCGTGAAAAGGGGCTTCCCATTCCATTTGGTCCACTTTATCAAATCTATTTTTCCTTTTATTGTTAGGCCTGATTTTGCCCCATGGCGTGTCCAGGTCCTGATCCATGTTCCCACTTGTGGGTGTTCCCTCATGTGCTATGCTACACCTTTCTACAAAATTTTCAATGTCCCATCTTGCTTTGGGCCAATAATAATTGTGAGCCACCTTTTGAATGATGGTACCTATCTTCTCATGGTCCCCATCTGGTTTCACATGTAGGCTCCTTATTAAGTCTGTCCTATATCTTTTTGGAAGAACCAGCTGTCCGTGACCATGGGATCTAGTTCCAGTCTTCCTATACATCAACTTGTTTTTCATGTAAAAATCTCCCTTGCCTGGAGTTGTATGACAAGTTGACAATTTTCTGAAACAAGGCTTGAGTGTTTTATCCCCAGCCTGTGCCTTCCTCATCTCTTCTGGAGTGGTATCTAACATAATATCCTCCTCCTGTCTTGAGGTCGACCTGACCTGAAGGGTTGCCATATACACAGGTTTCCTTCTGCAACGGTCAGTGTCATGATTGTCCATCTGACAATTTTTACACCACCTTTTTCCGTGGTTGAAAGATTTTCTTTCATCATATTTCCTTTCATCGAATTGTGGGAATTTATTTTTATTGTCATACCGTGGCTTATCAAATTGGTGCTTACCTTTATTTTGATCCTTAGGATCAAATTTATTAAAGTTCTGTGGTGCCCTAAAGTTGTCCACCTGTTTCTTTTTATTACCTGTTACCTCTGCTTGAGCTGCTTGATACCTTTCAGCAACATTTAGCAACTCATCCAGCCTCTCTGCACCTTGTTCCATGAGAAACTTTCTCAGGTCTGGAGCCATGGACTCTCTTAGTTGCTCTATAAGGACCATTTCCTTAAGATCTTGGGTTTTCCCCAGAGAAGTCCATTTCTCCAAGTATGTCTCGATTCGTGCAGAGAACTGGTGATATGTTTCACCTGACAGTAGTTTAGCATTCCTAAATTTTTTTCTATAGAATTCTGCATTCTTTTCATACCTTAACAAAAGAGCCTGCTTTAGCATGTCATAATTTTCCTGATCACCTCTGCTCATTTTTGCAAAAAACTTCATAAGCTGCCCCACGAAGTCCCTGAGATAACTTTAAGCTCCACCTTTCTCTCTCTAACCCATACGTGGTAGCTAATAGTTCATACCTATTTAGGTAGCTCTCAATATCATCGTCTTTCTCAACAAAATGATCTAAATGAAAATTCATAGCTGAGGTTGAGGCTCCTTGAGTAACCGTAGCATCAGAGGCAAAGGGACTGGCACCATTTTCAGGAGCATGGCCTTGAAACTCAAACTCCCTTAGTCGTAACTCATGTTCCCTTTGTAATCTTTTATCTTCTGCTTCCCTTTCTGCAGCTAATTTCCTCTCTTCCCTTTCTGCAGCCAATCGTTTGTCTTCTCTTTCTGCCTCCAATTTCTTAGTCTCTTTGTCAGCCTCAATCTGCAACCTCTTAGTCTCAGCCTCAGCTTGCAACCTCTTAGTCTCAGCCTCAGCTTCAAATTGTAACTTCTTAATTTCCCTGTCAGCCTCTAACTTTCTTTCGGCTTCAAACCTTCTTTCTTCGCGTTCAATAAATTTGTCACATTCCGTAGTAACATAGGCAACCATAACTTGCCCATCTAATCCTAACTCTTTTGCAGTCTGAACCGCAGCAGATCGAAATTTGGCCAGGTCCGCCATTGTCTATCAGGTAACTTTATATAATGTCTAACCAACAATTCAATCTCTAATGGACAACACAGGCACCGTGAGCTCAACCTTATTTAATTCCACCCAAGGATACCTTTTAATTCTTATATTCCCTGAAGTGAATTACCCCCAATATTTTTAATAGTTAAAGATTCAAAATCCCAAGAGCGAGACCCCAATATATGTGGTGAAGTGGGATGTTATAAATACTTATAGGGAACTTAGTGTACTGACTGAGATCAGCTGTGAAGGTATCTATATCTATTAAGAGTAGTGTATTATAGATAACCTTACTTGCTACCACATATCTATATATCTCAGTCAGAATTATTCTGGAATAGTGTGATGCTACGTTATGTGTCTAGGGTATGAGTATGGTGAAGTGTAAGTCACAACAACAGACAGATAAACAATTTAATTTAATCCACTACTCTTGACAACACTGTGACACTCACATACATATAACACTCTACAAAGATATCTTAAAAGAGTCACTGATAAACTTTGGAATAACAATATGTATTCATTACTGGCATGAATGAATATGTGTCCTGATTCAACTACAAGGGAACCAGGAATCACAATCAATTTAAATTACAAGTTATGTACAGAATGTATTTAATATGAATATTGTAGTGACATATATTATTACAAATGTTCTATGTGTGTCAGTTGTGTAGTAGTAAAATGAGGTAATACTGGTTTTGTTTTGTTCAAGCTCTGTTGGTATTTGTCATCATGACTTCAATAGTTTGTCTTTAGGGACCAGTATTGGAGATGTTCACAGTTCCTGATTTTTAAGACAAGTAAATTCCCCTCTTAATGTTAATTTTAAAAAGTCAGTTCAAGATGAGGGGACATAATGTTGAGCTCAGCTGGCCAACTCTGCTTATCTTGAGTGATGGCGGCAGGAAAGGACTCCTCTGCTCGAATTCTCCTCTGGGCTCAGGAGACACCTCACTGATAGCTAAAAAGACCAAGGAGTATGCTGTCCGACTCTGGATTCAGCAAATCTCTGACCAGATGCTGCTCAGTACCATCAAGACCACTGTCCCACAATTCATACGAATAACACAGATACGTTGATTAGCAATGAATTCTGGCACAAACTGGCACAAATTTCCATCTGCTTATCTTCCAGGCTTTTATTGAGCCAAATATAAGCTGGCTTCAACGCACTGATGCTTTATCAAGTATATTTAAACAAGTGGTTTCGAACTAACGCTCCCAAGTGTGTATATCAGCGAGACTGGCCAATGAGCCACGTTTCGACAAGTGTTTGAAAAAATGTTATCTTTTCCCGTCTCCCCTAACAACCAAGATAGTATTTATAGCCCGACCAATCGTGGTTAGGCTTTCATTTGTTGCGCTCCAATCAATTTGGAGTTTACATGGTAGGCTATTTCTGTAACGTAAATTTTTTTCAAACACGTTAAAAAAAAATCTTATGAGCAGAAATGATTTTATGCTGTCAGGCACCCCCAATATTTTATTTTGGGTATAATTTATTAATTCCTGGACTATTTGCGTAACGTTTTACATATTATTTGTCGCAAGCCCTAAGGAACCCAAAAATACTAATTTAAAGGAGCTACGTGGCTGCGTTCAAAATATGCAATTTCTTCTACCTCCTGTTTCGAAGATGTGCTGTCTGGGTACTGTTATGTGTTCAAACGTAAACCCATCTAATGTTGTCTTTTCTAATAAGAGTTTGTTATGATTTATAAACCTAACTCTGGGAAAGGGTAGTGTATTTTATCACTGTCCGTCTGAAAAAGTTAGTGCTTGTAGACTTACACGCGTGATGCCAGCATTTGTATATCGCGCGTCGCGTGTTGCATGCGTTCCTGATTTTCAGCCCTCCCCTCTCGCTATCCTTTTGTCCATCTGTTCGTTCGTTTTGGTAACGTAATATAATTAATGTTAGGATTAATTTAGGTCCTTACGCAGTACGTCTCAATGTTTTTCTTAGAAATGCAGCACACGTTTCATTGAAGAAGGCGGGTAATAATACAGTAAGCTTTTATATCAACGTGAAAGCGTTACAATTTGCAGACGAAGCAGAAAACAAGGGGGATTTCGAGTACATTCTTTGTGACAGCACTGTTATTTTACCATTGCTCTTCTCTTTATTAATTTTATTTGTTAGGCTTCATATTTACCTAATAATTTATATATGTGGATTAGAATATTTCATGACAACGGTATGAGTCATAAAGTGGTGTCTTCACTGTTCTAAAATCTAGAACTGTTCCTCCGATCGGTGCACAGGGGAATGAGTGTATAGACACAGGAACTCCAACTGAATATTTCCGTTGCGACATCACTTGCAGTGTTTGACGCCGTGCTTGGAAAAACAATCTTGTTTCCCGCTCGTTCTGGGACTTCTTTGTGGTTATAGGGATACTACAAATATGGAATAGTGTGAGAATCCTTGGTGTTTACCGTTTTAAGAGAGGGGAACACTTTTAGAAAATCTGGAAAAATCCGGTTGTTACAGACATTACAAATGATGATGATGGATTTTCTATCGGCCGACTCTTTGTCTGAGTGCCAGTCCTGCGCAGTGTATATTCTAGTACTCCACTTGGATTACAACTGTCAGGTGTTGGAGATATAATAACAATGTTTCAGGTATACGCCACCGTTGGCTGATAAAAAATATTATCCTGGAATTGGAAAGTCCAGTGTTATAATTTATAGTCATAATGTATCTTCGGCTAGAACACTCTGAACCATGGAAATGGAAAAGAAAAAGAAAACACCGCTGGTCTGTCTACTTGGGATCAGGTCTACTAAAAATACAAGAAACATTTTATAGGAAAATGCTACCACTCTATAGAAATATGTATATATATAGACGGGGACAAGATAGTCTCTCGTCTGCTCTATCCATCCTGACGAACTTAAGAGATATACGGTGTTCGTTCTATGCATACACACACACACATCGCTTGCCGCTGTGGCGATATTATAAATACAATAGTTAAATTAAATAATATTATAGTGCATAAAGTCAAAAATAAGATAGAAAATAAAATTTGAGTCCAGCGTCTTCTTCCCCCACGCCGCCAAACTATAGGTTTTGATAAGCCTAATAGCCGAATGGAGGATACTGTCTTTCCATAATTCGTCCTTGAGATTAAATGTAACACTTTTTCCAAGTTCAAACAAATATTTGCCTAGAGACAGAGTATATAGGAAAAAAGGGAGAGAAGGATAGATGGCCCAATGCTAACTCGTCTCGCGTTGATTCACAATAAAAGCCAATAGCAACGCATTGGCAAGACTTGCCTTGAGCGATTTTCAAATTACGATACAAAAAACTAAACAATGTTCGTCAATTGGGTCACGCAGACAGCATTAACTATTAAAAAAATGACGTAATTCTAATCGGACTCGTATTTAGGTTGAAAGTACATGGAAAAAGAAGTGAACAGGTGGCAGTTTTGAAAGACTAACATAGAAAAAAATATGGAATTATGAACCATAATACATAGGGCCATAAAAATTATATATTCAGATGCCTTATGATCTCCTGAGCAATAATATGGTGTCAGTTACACACTAGCACATTAAATAATCAAGATATGGGCAATAATACTATGTAGTGTAAGACGGACTGACGGAAAAAGGATCATGCCTGCTTATTTTTTCATAACATGTTTTGAAAAAAGCTTTTGAGGAAATAAGGACTAAAAGGTATCGGTAATTTGATTGGCTGTAGTTTAAAGGAAGGCGAGATAGTATTGGTTGACCTAAAACTAAAAATATATTTACATAGTAGTTGGGGATTTGTTTGTTTTTTTAAAAAAGAAGTTTGATTAAAAAAAAATGTGTGCATGGTCTCATTGGCTAATGCAGAATATATTATCAAAAAACGTAGGTGACTCGTTGCCATTTTGAAAATTTTCCTCATGAGTAAAGAATCGATGAGAGCAGACTTGTGCTTTTCGAACAAGGATAAAGCAGTCTGAACAGTAAAGCAGATCAAAAGTGTGCCATAATTTTACTGCTAGTCATCGTTCAATTGTGTATTTTCATTGAAATCTGTGGTAAGAATGATTTTATTAACGTTTTATTTAAAATAAAGTTTGAATGTGAGATAAACATATACGACTGTAAGTAAGTGGGTCCATGGCAGACTTAGGCAGAGCCTAGAGAATGAATCCATCATATGATAGACTATCAGAGAGGTGTAGAACTACAAGATTATATATGATTGTCATAAAGGAGCATAACACCTATCTTATTGTATGGAACAAGATTTCTGCTGGAATTGCAGAGGCGTTGTAACCATTAGGGGAGAGGAATACTGGTATACATTGTCACATCAAAATATAATGGTAAAATAGGTTGTCATAAAGAGCTTACCCTATTCGTTTGTTTGTATGTGCCTGTAATTAAGTGTGGAATATTTGTGTTTACTTGTTATAAAGAAGGACGCATAACCTTCTTATTTCAGTGTCTTTGGTACTGACATTAACGTGGTACCAAGCTCTGGGGAACTGATTGAGTCCTGACACTGTTTGCATATTTCTTGATCGTGCTGGATGTCATTGCCTTTCTAGAAGTGGAACAGATTGTCCAGCGAGCATAGGAAAAGATCTACCGTGTTATTCTTCAAAGATAAGTGCTTGTCGACACCAAGCAGCTCAACATCTAAGAACCTTTCAGTTTAAAATAAAGACTGTGAAGATTAACTACAAATTCCACCAGTGTCAAACGAATAGAAAATAGACAATAGGGCGTGATGTTAACAAACAACCTACCATTAAAAACCAGTATTAACCTCAGTTAGACAACTACAACTACACACTTATATTATAATACCATTTGTATGTATGGACAAAAGATCCATTGTGTACATTGATTAATGTAAATTCTTCCTTTCATTTCAATTTGATTGATATTCCTGATTAAAATAAAATAGAGTCAGGAAAATAAATTGTAAATTAACTTTACTTAAAATTCAATCACTGACTTACTTAAGGTAGTCTTTTAAAGTGTATTTTGCATGTGATTGTCGTGGTACTGTTGTGTGTGTTGGATAATAAAATAGTTGTTTATATGTTTATTTGGTTAATACAACATTACACTACATATGCATAACCCTAGACATTAAACGTAGTCATCATACATTATAGTCAAGAATAAGTCTGTTTGAGGTCGTAAGGTGGTAGCAGAAAGGTCTCCTGATAACTCTACCCAACAATTTGTTATAATCAGGAACCTTCACAGCTGACCTCATACAGTACACTAGAGAACATAACAACAACACTTATTAACATCAAATCCACTACATATATTGGGGTCTCGCTCCTGGGATTGTAATTTCTCATAGCACCAGCTATATTGGGTAGCTTACTCCAGGGATTTGTAATTACTTGTAAAATAAAACTAAAAGTATTCTTTGGTGGAATTTAAATAGTGGTTGAGCTATCAGTGCCTGTGGTTGTTGTTAGTCATAATTAGAAATTGTTAGTCATAATAAGAAATTTGTCTAATTATAAATTTTAAAGGTTGCATAGTAAAGAATGGCTGATCTGGCAAAGTTTCGATCTGCTGCTGTGCAGACTGCTAAAGAGATGGACATGGATGGACCAGAGCTGGTCCAGTATGTAACCTCAGAGGTTGATAAATTTATTGCCAGAGAAGATAAAAGATTAGAGAAAGAAGCAGAAGGAAAGTTAGAGGCTGAAAAAGAAATTAAGAGGTTGCAGATTGAGGCTGACAAAGAGGCTAGGGCATTGGAGGCGGATAGGGAGGCGGAGATTAAAAGGCTCCAATTAGAAGAACAAAAGGCAGAAAGAGAAGCAGAGGAAAGGAGATTAGCTACAGAAAAGAGAAGCAGAGGAAAGAAGAAGATTAACTGCAGAAAGAGAAGAAAAAAAAGGCTGAAAGGGAAGCAGAAGATAGGAGATTGCAGAGGGAGCACGAGTTACGACTAAGGGAGTTGGAATTACAAGGCCACGCTTCTGAAAATGGTGCCAGCCCCTTTACCTCCGATGCCACTGCTAGTCAGGGAGCCTCAACCTCAGCTATGGGTTTTCATTTAGACCATTTTGTTGAGAAAGACGATGACATAAAACGTTTTCTAGGTAGGTTTTAACTTTTGGCTACCACGTATGGGTTAGAGAGAGAAAGGTGGAGCCTAAAGTTATCCCAGGGTCTCAGGGGAACAGCTTATGAAGATTTTGCCAAAATGAGCAGGGATGATCAAGACAATTATGACATGTTAAAGCAGGCTCTTTTGCTAAGGTATGAAAAGAATAGAGAATTTTAAAGAAAAAAATTTAGAAATGCCAAGCTACTGTCGGGCGAGACTTATCACCAGTTCTCTGCACGTTTAGAGACCTACTTGGAGAAATGGACTGCTCTGGGGAAAACTCAAGATCTTAAAGAAATGATCCTTATTGAGCAATTGAGAGAGTCCATGGCTCCAGACTTGAGAAAGTTTCTCATGGAACAAGGTGCAGAGAGGCTAGGTGAATTACTCAATGTCGCTGAGAGGTATCAGGCGGCCCAAGCAGAGGTAGCTTGCACAAAAAAGAAACAGGTAGACAACTATAAGGTTCCACAAAACTCTAACAGATTTGACAATAAAGATCAGAGTAACAAAGGTAAGCAATATTTTGAAAGGCCACGCAATGATTATAGAAATAAAAACCCACAATTCAATGACAGAAGATATGAGGAAAGAAAACCTTTTCATAAAGGTAGATTATATTGTAGTTGGTGTAGGATGGACAACTATAACACCGAAGTGTGTAAAAAGAGACCTGTGATGATGAGGAGGCGCAGGCTGAGGATAGGACACTCAAGCCATGTTTTAACAAACTGCCCAAATGCCACACACCTCCAGCAAGGGAGACTTCTATATGAAGAATAAACTGATATATAGGAAGGCCGGAACTGGATCCAATGGTCAGGGACAGCTGGTACTTCCTAAAATGTATAGGGCAGAGGTAATAAGGAGCTTACATGTGGGAAAAGATGGGGACCATGAGAAAATAGGTACCATCATCCAAAAGGTTGCTCAAAATTATTATTGGCCAGATGAAATGGTTGACATTGAGAATTTTGTAGAAGCATGGGGCATATTACATGAGGGAACACCCACAAGTGGGAAAATTGATCAGGACCTAGACACGCCACGGGGCAAACTTAGGCTTGAAAATGGAAAGAAAAATAAATTTAATAATGTAGACAAAGGGGAATGGGAACCCCCTTTTCACACACAGTCTTCACTCGAATGTATTAAAATGGCCACTATGCGGCGAGTACAAAGAATTGGTCCTACCCAGAATAAGCCGACAATCCCTCGGTCGGAATTATGTGAACTGGAGGAAGATAAAAGTGAGAGGAGATCTCTCAAAAGAAAATTAAAGTGGGGGAGAAAACCCAGGAAGAAAAGAATTGGGAGTGGTAGATTCTTTTGTGTGGATAAAAGGGGAAAACGTCCTTACTATAAGGCTTCTAATGGTATGGAAAATATGTCGGAAAAATGTAAGGTCCATATGTAACCTTGTTAAGGACATGGGACTGATGATAAGGCAGAAGAAAATATTACCTCATCATATCAATATGTGAACGAGCTGGCCACTCGTTTTAAAACTGGCTGGAAACTTGCTAATGATAATTTGAGACAAGCCAGAAAAAAGCATGCTGCATACTATAATAAGAAAGCAAAGGATAGAGAATTATTTGTGGGAGAGAAAGTGCTTCTTCTTCTACCCGGCAGCCAAAAACAAGATTGCAAATTTGGAAGGTAATGGTCCTTATTACAGTCCGTAGAGAAGGTGTCTAAGAACACAATTATATAGATAGATAAGAAAGGGAAAGAGATAAATTTATCATGTGAAATCTCCTGAAGAAATATTTGGACAGAGAAAACTCAGGACGAGACAACACTTTACTGACCTTGTCTGTTGCAACGGAAATGAAACACGGAACCTCTCATCTGTTCATGACTATCACCTTAACATCCGATGTAGTCGCCGCACAGGTAAAAATAACTACACTCTTACCTAAAAACCAGAGGGAGAGAGTTCAAAAGGTTCTGGAGGATCATACAGATGTATTAACGGACACTCCGCGGCATACCAATTTTTGTTAGGAAAATGTTATGCAACTTTATTAGACAGACACCAATTCTGTATGAAAGCATATTCTAATTCCTTTTGTAAAGGAAAAAGCTTTACAAAAAGGAATAGGATAAGCTTTCATTTACAGTTTGGTGTTGGGTCTATAAGTTTCATAGCATATTCCAACAAATTGGGTATGCTGCCGGTAGTGTCCGGAATCTCTCTCTCCTCTGTATGTTCCTCCAGAACCTTTTGAACTCTCTCCCTCTGATTTTTAGTTTAAGTGTTTTAGTTTATTTTTACCTGTGCGGCTGACTCACAGGGATGTGGGGGGGGGGGATTTTTCAGGACAGATGAGAGGTTCGTGTTTCATTTCCGTTGCAACAGACAAGGTCAGTAAGTGTGTCTCGTCCTGATTTTCTCTGTCCAAGTGGCTACTTCTTCAGGAGATTCACATGAAAAATTTTCTCTTTCCCTTTCTTATCTATCTTATAATTTGTTCTAGGACACCTTCTCTAGGACTGTATATCGGGACCTTACCATCCAAATTTTGCAACTTGTTTTGGCTGCCGGGTAGAAGAAGAAGCACTTCTCCTCCCACAAATAATTCTCTATCCTTTGCTTTCTTATTATAGTATGCAGCATGCGATTTTTTCTGGCTTGTCTCAAATTATCATTAGCAAGTTTCCAGCCAGTTTTAAAACGAGTGGCCAGCTCGTTCACATATTGATATGATGAGGTAATATTTTCTTCTGCCTTATCATCAGTCCATGTCCTTAACAAGGTTACATATGGACCTTACCTTTTTCCGACATAATGGGTTTCCATACCATTAGAAGCCTTATAGTAAGGACGTTTTTCCCTTTTATCCTCACAAAAGAATCTACCACTCCCAATTCTTTTCTTCCTGGGGTTTTCTCCCCACTTTAATTTTCTTTTGAGAGATCTCCTCTCACTTTTATCTTCCTCCAGTTCACATAATTCCGACCGAGGGATTGTCGGCTTATTCTGGGGTAGACCAATTCTTTGTACTCGCCGCATAGTGGCCATGTTAACACACTTAAGTGCAGACTGTCTGTGAAAAAGGGGGTTCCCATTCCCCTTTGTCTACATTATTAAATTTATTTTTCTTTCCATTTTCAGGCCTAAGTTTGCCCCGTGGCGTGTCTAGGTCCTGATCAATTTTCCCACTTGTGGGTGTTCCCTCATGTAATATGCCACATGCTTCTACAAAATTCTCAATGTCAACCATTTCATCTGGCCAATAATAATTTTGAGCAACCTTTTGGATGATGGTACCTATTTTCTCATGGTCCCCATCTTTTCCCACATGTAAGCTCCTTATTACCTCTGCCCTATACATTTTAGAATTTTTTGAAGTACCAGCTGTCCCCTGACCATTGGATCCAGTTCCGTCCTTCCTATATATCAGTTTATTCTTCATATAGAAATCTCCCTTGCCTGGAGGTGTATGACATTTGGGCAATTTCTTAAAACAAGGCTTGAGGGTCCCCTTATCCTCAGCCTGCGCCTTCCTCATCTCATCTGGATGGGTATTTATAGGATTATCCTCCTCCTTTTTGGACTGTGATCTGGTCTGAAGCGTGGCCATGATCACAGGTCTCTTTTTACACACTTCGGTGTTATAGTTGTCCATCCTACACCAACTACAATATAATCTACCTTTATGAAAAGGTTTTCTTTCCTCATATCTTCTGTCATTGAATTGTGGGTTTTTATTTCTATAATCATTGCGTGGCCTTTCAAAATATTGCTTACCTTTGTTACTCTGATCTTTATTGTCAAATCTGTTAGAGTTTTGTGGAACCTTATAGTTGTCTACCTGTTTCTTTTTTGTGCAAGCTACCTCTGCTTGGGCCGCCTGATACCTCTCAGCGACATTGAGTAATTCACCTAGCCTCTCTGCACCTTGTTCCATGAGAAACTTTCTCAAGTCTGGAGCCATGGACTCTCTCAATTGCTCAATAAGGATCATTTCTTTAAGATCTTGAGTTTTCCCCAGAGCAGTCCATTTCTCCAAGTAGGTCTCTAAAACGTGCAGAGAACTGGTGATAAGTCTCGCCCGACAGTAGCTTGGCATTTCTAAATTTTTTTCTTTAAAACTCTCCTTTCTTTTCATACCTTAGCAAAAGAGCCTGCTTTAACATGTCATTAATTGTCTTGATCATCCCTGCTCATTTTGGCAAAATCTTCATAAGCTGTTCCCCTGAGACCCTGGGATAACTTTAGGCTCCACCTTTCTCTCTCTAACCCATACGTGGTAGCCAAAAGTTAAAACCTACCTAGAAAACGTTTTATGTCATCGTCTTTCTCAACAAAATGGTCTAAATGAAAACCCATAGCTGAGGTTGAGGCTCCCTGACTAGCAGTGGCATCGGAGGTAAAGGGGCTGGCACCATTTTCAGAAGCGTGGCCTTGTAATTCCAACTCCCTTAGTCGTAACTCGTGCTCCCTCTGCAATCTCCTATCTTCTGCTTCCCTTTCAGCCTTTTTTTCTTCTCTTTCTGCAGTTAATCTTCTTTCCTCTGCTTCTCTTTCTGTAGCTAATCTCCTTTCCTCTGCTTCTCTTTCTGCCTTTTGTTCTTCTAATTGGAGCCTTTTAATCTCCGCCTCCCTATCCGCCTCCAATGCCCTAGCCTCTTTGTCAGCCTCAATCTGCAACCTCTTAATTTCTTTTTCAGCCTCTAACTTTCCTTCTGCTTCTTTCTCTAATCTTTTATCTTCTCTGGCAATAATTTATCAACCTCTGAGGTTACATACTGGACCAGCTCTGGCCCATCCATGTCCATCTCTTTAGCAGTCTGCACAGCAGCAGATCGAAACTTTGCCAGATCAGCCATTCTTTACTATGCAACCTTTAAAATTTATAATTAGACAAATTTCTTATTATGACTAACAATTTCTAATTATGACTAACAACAACCACAGGCACTGATAGCTCAACCACTATTTAAATTCCACCAAAGAATACTTTTAGTTTTATTTTACAAGTAATTACAAATCCCTGGAGTAAGCTACCCAATATAGCTGGTGCTATGAGAAATTACAATCCCAGGAGCGAGACCCCAATATATGTAGTGGATTTGATGTTAATAAGTGTTGTTGTTATGTTCTCTAGTGTACTGTATGAGGTCAGCTGTGAAGGTTCCTGATTATAACAAATTGTTGGGTAGAGTTATCAGGAGACCTTTCTGCTACCACCTTACGACCTCAAACAGACTTATTCTTGACTATAATGTATGATGACTACGTTTAATGTCTAGGGTTATGCATATGTAGTGTAATGTTGTATTAACCAACTAAACATATAAACAACTATTTTATTATCCAACACACACAACAGTACCACGACAATCACATGCAAAATACACTTTAAAAGACTACCTTAAGTAAGTCAGTGATTGAATTTTAAGTAAAGTTAATTTACAATTTATTTTCCTGACTCTATTTTATTTTAATCAGGAATATCAATCAAATTGAAATGAAAGGAAGAATTTACATTAATCAATGTACACAATGGATCTTTTGTCCATACATACAAATGGTATTATAATATAAGTGTGTAGTTGTAGTTGTCTAACTGAGGTTAATACTGGTTTTTAATGGTAGGTTGTTTGTTAACATCACGCCCTATTGTCTATTTTCTATTCGTTTGACACTGGTGGAATTTGTAGTTAATCTTCACAGTCTTTATTTTAAACTGAAAGGTTCTTAGATGTTGAGCTGCTTGGTGTCGACAAGCACTTATCTTTGAAGAATAACACGGTAGATCTTTTCCTATGCTCGCTGGACAATCTGTTCCACTTCTAGAAAGGCAATGGACATCCATCACGATCAAGAAATATGCAAACAGTGTCAGGACTCAATCAGTTCCCCAGAGCTTGGTACCACGTTAATGTCAGTACCAAAGACACTGAAATAAGAAGGTTATGCGTCCTTCTTTATAACAAGTAAACACAAATATTCCACACTTAATTACAGGCACATACAAACAAACGAATAGGGTAAGCTCTTTATGACAACCTATTTTACCATTATATTTTGATGTGCCAATGTATACCAGTATTCCTCTCCCCTAATGGTTACAACGCCTCTGCAATTCCAGCAGAAATCTTGTTCCATACAATAAGATAGGTGTTATGCTCCTTTATGACAATCATATATAATCGTGTAGTTCTACACCTCTCTGATAGTCTATCATATGATGGATTCATTTCTCTAGGCTTTGCCTAAGTCTGCCATGGACCCACTTACTTACAGTCGTATATGTTTATCTCACGTTCAAATTTTTATTTTAAATAAAACGTTAATAAAATCATTCTTACCACAGATTTCAATGAAAATACACAATTGAACGATGACTAGCAGTAAGATTATGGCACACTTTTGATCTGCTTTACTGTTCAGACTGCTTTATCCTTGTTCGAAAAGCACAAGTCTGCTCTCATCGATTCTTTACTCATGACGAAAATTTTCAAAATGGCAACGAGTCGTCTATGTTTTTGATAATATATTCTGCATTAGCCAATGAGACCATGCACACATTTATTTTGAATCAAACTTCTTTTTTTTTTAAAACAAATCCCCAACTACTATGTAAATATATTTTTAGTTTTAGGTCAACCAATACTATCTCGCCTTCCTTTAAACTACAGCCAATCAAATTACCGATACCTTTTAGTCCTTATTTCCTCAAAAGCTTTTTTCAAAACATGTTATGAAAAAATAAGCAGGCATGATCCTTTTTCCGTCAGTCCGTCTTACACTACATAGTATTATTGTCCATATCTTGATTATTTATTGTGCTAGTGTGTAACTGACACCATATTTTTGCTCAGGAGATCATAAGGCATCCGAATATATAATTTTTATGGCCCTATGTGTTATGGTTCATAATTCCATATTTTTTTCTATGTTAGTCTTTCAAAACTGCCACCTGTTCACTTCTTTTTCCATGTACTTTCAACCTAATTACGAGTCCGATTAGAATTACGTCATTTTTTTTTAATAGTTAATGCTGTCTGCGTGACCCAATTGACGACCATTGTTTAGTTTTTGTATCGTAATTTGAAAATCGCTCAAGGCAAGTCTTGCCAATGCGTTGCTATTGGCTTTTATTGTGAAATCAACGCGAGACGAGTTAGCATTGGGCCATCTATCCTTCTCTCCCTTTTTTCCTATATACTCTGTCTCTAGGCAAATATTTGTTTGAACTTGGAAAAAGTGTTACATTTAATCTCAAGGACGAATTAGGGAAAGACAGTATCCTCCATTCGGCTATTAGGCTTATCAAAACCTATAGTTTGGCGGCGTGGGGGAAGAAGACGCTGGACTCAAATTTTATTTTCTATCTTATTTTTGACTTTATGCACTATAATATTATTTAATTTAACTATTGTATTTATAATATCGCCACAGCGGCAAGCGATGTGTGTGTGTGTATGCATAGAACGAACACCGTATATCTCTTAAGTTCGTCAGGATGGATAGAGCAGACGAGAGACTACCTTCTCCCCGTCTATATATTATACATATTTCTATAGAGTGGTAGCATTTTCCTATAAAAATGTTTCTTGTATTTTTAGTAGACCTGATCCCAAGTAGACAGACCAGCGTGTTTTTCTTTTTCTTTTCCATTTCCATGGTTCAGAGTGTTCTAGCCGAAGATACATTATGACTATAAATTATAACACTGGACTTTCCAATTCCAGGATAATATTTTTTATCAGCCAACGGTGGCGTATACCTGAAACATTGTTATTATATCTCCAACACCTGACAGTTGTAATCCAAGTGGAGTACTAGAATATACACTGCGCAGGACTGGCACTCAGACAAAGAGTCGGCCGATAGAAAATCCATCATCATCATTTGTAATGTCTGTAACAACCGGATTTTTCCAGATTTTCTAAAAGTGTTCCCCTCTCTTAAAACGGTAAACACCAAGGATTCTCACACTATTCCATATTTGTAGTATCCCTATAACCACAAAGAAGTCCCAGAACGAGCGGGAAACAAGATTGTTTTTCCAAGCACGGCCTCAACACTGCAAGTGATGTCGCAACGGAAATATTCAGTTGGAGTTCCTGTGTCTATACACTCATTCCCCTGTGCACCGATCGGAGGAACAGTTCTAGATTTTAGAACAGTGAAGACACCACTTTATGACTCATACCGTTGTCATGAAATATTCTAATCCACATATATAAATTATTAGGTAAATATGAAGCCTAACAAATAAAATTAATAAAGAGAAGAGCAATGGTAAAATAACAGTGCTGTCACAAAGAATGTACTCGAAATCCCCCTTGTTTTCTGCTTCGTCTGCAAATTGTAACGCTTTCACGTTGATTATAAAAGCTTACTGTATTATTACCCGCCTTCTTCAATGAAACGTGTGCTGCATTTCTAAGAAAAACATTGAGACGTACTGCGTAAGGACCTAAATTAATCCTAACATTAATTATATTACGTTACCAAAACGAACGAACAGATGGACAAAAGGATAGCGAGAGGGGAGGGCTGAAAATCAGGAACGCATGCAACACGCGACGCGCGATATACAAATGCTGGCATCACGCGTGTAAGTCTACAAGCACTAACTTTTTCAGACGGACAGTGATAAAATACACTACCCTTTCCCAGAGTTAGGTTTATAAATCATAACAAACTCTTATTAGAAAAGACAACATTAGATGGGTTTACGTTTGAACACATAACAGTACCCAGACAGCACATCTTCGAAACAGGAGGTAGAAGAAATTGCATATTTTGAACGCAGCCACGTAGCTCCTTTAAATTAGTATTTTTGGGTTCCTTAGGGCTTGCTGACAAATAATATGTAAAACGTTACGCAAATAGTCCAGGAATTAATAAATTATACCCAAAATAAAATATTGGGGGTGCCTGACAGCATAAAATCATTTCTGCTCATAAGATTTTTTTTTTTAACGTGTTTGAAAAAAATTTACGTTACAGAAATAGCCTACCATGTAAACTCCAAATTGATTGGAGCGCAACAAATGAAAGCCTAACCACGATTGGTCGGGCTATAAATACTATCTTGGTTGTTAGGGGAGACGGGAAAAGATAACATTTTTTCAAACACTTGTCGAAACGTGGCTCATTGGCCAGTCTCGCTGATATACACACTTGGGAGCGTTAGTTCGAAACCACTTGTTTAAATATACTTGATAAAGCATCAGTGCGTTGAAGCCAGCTTATATTTGGCTCAATAAAAGCCTGGAAGATAAGCAGATGGAAATTTGTGCCAGTTTGTGCCAGAATTCATTGCTAATCAACGTATCTGTGTTATTCGTATGAATTGTGGGACAGTGGTCTTGATGGTACTGAGCAGCATCTGGTCAGAGATTTGCTGAATCCAGAGTCGGACAGCATACTCCTTGGTCTTTTTAGCTATCAGTGAGGTGTCTCCTGAGCCCAGAGGAGAATTCGAGCAGAGGAGTCCTTTCCTGCCGCCATCACTCAAGATAAGCAGAGTTGGCCAGCTGAGCTCAACATTATGTCCCCTCATCTTGAACTGACTTTTTAAAATTAACATTAAGAGGGGAATTTACTTGTCTTAAAATCAGGAACTGTGAACATCTCCAATACTGGTCCCTAAAGACAAACTATTGAAGTCATGATGACAAATACCAACAGAGCTTGAACAAAACAAAACCAGTATTACCTCATTTTACTACTACACAACTGACACACATAGAACATTTGTAATAATATATGTCACTACAATATTCATATTAAATACATTCTGTACATAACTTGTAATTTAAATTGATTGTGATTCCTGGTTCCCTTGTAGTTGAATCAGGACACATATTCATTCATGCCAGTAATGAATACATATTGTTATTCCAAAGTTTATCAGTGACTCTTTTAAGATATCTTTGTAGAGTGTTATATGTATGTGAGTGTCACAGTGTTGTCAAGAGTAGTGGATTAAATTAAATTGTTTATCTGTCTGTTGTTGTGACTTACACTTCACCATACTCATACCCTAGACACATAACGTAGCATCACACTATTCCAGAATAATTCTGACTGAGATATATAGATATGTGGTAGCAAGTAAGGTTATCTATAATACACTACTCTTAATAGATATAGATACCTTCACAGCTGATCTCAGTCAGTACACTAAGTTCCCTATAAGTATTTATAACATCCCACTTCACCACATATATTGGGGTCTCGCTCTTGGGATTTTGAATCTTTAACTATTAAAAATATTGGGGGTAATTCACTTCAGGGAATATAAGAATTAAAAGGTATCCTTGGGTGGAATTAAATAAGGTTGAGCTCACGGTGCCTGTGTTGTCCATTAGAGATTGAATTGTTGGTTAGACATTATATAAAGTTACCTGATAGACAATGGCGGACCTGGCCAAATTTCGATCTGCTGCGGTTCAGACTGCAAAAGAGTTAGGATTAGATGGGCAAGTTATGGTTGCCTATGTTACTACGGAATGTGACAAATTTATTGAACGCGAAGAAAGAAGGTTTGAAGCCGAAAGAAAGTTAGAGGCTGACAGGGAAATTAAGAAGTTACAATTTGAAGCTGAGACTAAGAGGTTGCAAGCTGAGGCTGAGACTAAGAGGTTGCAGATTGAGGCTGACAAAGAGACTAAGAAATTGGAGGCAGAAAGAGAAGACAAACGATTGGCTGCAGAAAGGGAAGAGAGGAAATTAGCTGCAGAAAGGGAAGCAGAAGATAAAAGATTACAAAGGGAACATGAGTTACGACTAAGGGAGTTTGAGTTTCAAGGCCATGCTCCTGAAAATGGTGCCAGTCCCTTTGCCTCTGATGCTACGGTTACTCAAGGAGCCTCAACCTCAGCTATGAATTTTCATTTAGATCATTTTGTTGAGAAAGACGATGATATTGAGAGCTACCTAAATAGGTATGAACTATTAGCTACCACGTATGGGTTAGAGAGAGAAAGGTGGAGCTTAAAGTTATCTCAGGGACTTCGTGGGGCAGCTTATGAAGTTTTTGCAAAAATGAGCAGAGGTGATCAGGAAAATTATGACATGCTAAAGCAGGCTCTTTTGTTAAGGTATGAAAAGAATGCAGAATTCTATAGAAAAAAATTTAGGAATGCTAAACTACTGTCAGGTGAAACATATCACCAGTTCTCTGCACGAATCGAGACATACTTGGAGAAATGGACTTCTCTGGGGAAAACCCAAGATCTTAAGGAAATGGTCCTTATAGAGCAACTAAGAGAGTCCATGGCTCCAGACCTGAGAAAGTTTCTCATGGAACAAGGTGCAGAGAGGCTGGATGAGTTGCTAAATGTTGCTGAAAGGTATCAAGCAGCTCAAGCAGAGGTAACAGGTAATAAAAAGAAAAGGTGGACAACTTTAGGGCACCACAGAACTTTAATAAATTTGATCCTAAGGATCAAAATAAAGGTAAGCACCAATTTGATAGGCCACGGTATGAAAATAAAAATAAATTCCCACAATTCGATGAAAGGAAATATGATGAAAGAAAATCTTTCAACCACGGAAAAAGGTGGTGTAAAAATTGTCAGATGGACAATCATGACACTGACCGTTGCAGAAGGAAACCTGTGTATATGGCAACCCTTCAGGTCAGGTCGACCTCAAGACAGGAGGAGGATATTATGTTAGATACCACTCCAGAAGAGATGAGGAAGGCACAGGCTGGGGATAAAACACTCAAGCCTTGTTTCAGAAAATTGTCAACTTGTCATACAACTCCAGGCAAGGGAGATTTTTACATGAAAAACAAGTTGATGTATAGGAAGACTGGAAATAGATCCCATGGTCACGGACAACTGGTTCTTCCAAAAAGATATAGGACAGACTTAATAAGGAGCCTACATGTGAAACCAGATGGGGACCATGAGAAGATAGGTACCATCATTCAAAAGGTGGCTCACAATTATTATTGGCCCAAAGCAAGATGGGACATTGAAAATTTTGTAGAAAGGTGTAGCATAGCACATGAGGGAACACCCACAAGTGGGAACATGGATCAGGACCTGGACACGCCATGGGGCAAAATCAGGCCTAACAATAAAAGGAAAAATAGATTTGATAAAGTGGACCAAATGGAATGGGAAGCCCCTTTTCACGGACAAGCTTCACTTAACTGTTTTACAATGGCCACTATGCGGAGAGTGCAAAAGGATGTCTTACCCCAGGATAAGCCGAAAATCCCTCAATCGGACTTAAACAAACTGGAGGAAGAGGATGTAGAGAGGAAATCTCTCATCAAGAATTTTAAGAGGGGAGACAGCCCCAAGAGAAAAATTGGTAGCGGTCGTTTTGTGAATGATAATTCTGGGAGGAAAAATCATCACTATAAAGCTTCGAGTGGAAGAGACCATACCGGTGCATGGACAAATAGGTCCACACAATTAAAGGTCCATATGTAGCTTTGTTAAGAACGTGGACTGATGAAAAGGCAGAGGAAAACATTACATCTTCATACCAATATGTGAATGAGCTGACCACTCGGTTGAAAACTGGCTGGAAACTTGCCAATGAAAATTTGAAACAAGCCAGGAAGAAACATGCTGCCTATTATAACAGGAAGGCGAAAGACAGAAATTTGGCTGTGGGAGAGAAAGTACTGCTTCTTTTGCCCGGGAGTCAGAATAAGTTACAAATTGGATGGCAGGGTCCATATACAGTTCTAGAGAAGGTGTCTAGAACAAATTATAAGATAGATAAGAAGGGGAAAGAAAAAGTCTATCATGTGAATCTCCTGAAGAAATATTTGGAAAGAGAACATCAGGAAGAGATACACTTGTTGACCTTGTCCATCGCCATGGAGATGAAAAAGGAACCACTTTCATCATTTGAATATCCATTACACCCCTGTGAGACAGCAGCACAGGTGAAAATCAGTACACATTTAACGAAAACTCAGAAAGAGAGAGTGCAACAGGTTCTAAATAATCATGCAGAGGTGTTAACAGACCGACCAGGGCATACAAACCTATTGGAATATGATATGAAACTCATAGACTCCACCCCTGTCTGTATGAAACCATATTCGATTCCGTTTGCTAAGGAAAAAGCTTTGAAGGAAGAGATAGACTATCTATTGAAGGAAGGAATTATTTCGCACAGTGAGTCGTCGTATAGTTCCGGTGTTGTACTTTTAAGGAAGCCCTCTGGAGAACATAGACTCTGTATAGATTACAGGAGACTGAATGCTATTACAGAAGGACAGGTGGATCCATTGCCGGATACAAATCAGCTGTTTGCCAGACTAAATAAAGCTAAATATTTCTCAAAAGTGGATCTGAGTAAAGGATACTATCAGATTCCAGTAAAGCCTGAGGTTAGACCATACCTAGCTTTTAGTACCTCAGAAGGACACTATGAGTTTAATAGATTGCCATTTGGATTGAAGAATGCGCCTAGTGTCTTCTCTAGAATGATGAGAAAATTATTGGATCCTCTGAATAATCCCTGTATAACAAATTTTATGGATGATATCCTTATAGCAACAGAAACATTTGAGGAACATATTGACTCTCTGAACATGCTGTTTGATCGACTTAGGGAGGCAAATTTAACAGCCCGACCAACCAAATGTTGCGTTGGATGTAAAGAATTGGAATTTTTGGGACACACAGTTTATCAGGGAAACATGACCCCTGACCCAAAGAATTTAGAGAAACTACAGAAAGCCCCGAGACCACAAACCAAGAAGGACGTGAGATCCTTTGTCTCATTATGTGGTTTCTACCAGAAGTATATCAAAAACTTTAATTCCATATGTGCACCTTTAACGGAATTGACACGTAAAGGACATCCAGATCGCATTACATGGACACCACAATGTGAAATGACTTACCAAGAATTGAAGGAAAAGCTCACAAGTAAACCCATTTTGAAATTACCTGACTTAAGTCAAGAATTCATAGTAAGGACGGATGCAAGTAATATTGGGTTAGGTGCAACTTTACTACAGAAATCAGATGCATTGGATGGGGAATTAAGCCCAGTGGCATATGCTAGCAGAAAGTTGAATAAAGCTGAAATCAACTACTCAACTAGCGAAAAAGAATGTCTTGCAGTAATATGGGCAATAAAGAAATTCAATATTTATCTATATGGGAAGGCATTTAAGTTGCAAACTGACCACAAACCTTTATCGTTCTTAGCACAGGCTAAGCATGAGAACTCTAGGTTACTCCGATGGTCTTTGCTTCTGGCTCCATATAATTTTAGCATTGAATATATATCTGGAAAAACCAATCTGGGAGCGGATTTTTTAAGCCGCCATCCGTGTGATGAGAATCACCGTAAACCCCAGAAATAATAATAAATTTCTCTATGTGTATATAGAATAAAGGACTGACATATAATGTCTGTTTTAAGAGGGGAGGTGTCATGAAATATTCTAATCCACATATATAAATTATTAGGTAAATATGAAGCCTAACAAATAAAATTAATAAAGAGAAGAGCAATGGTAAAATAACAGTGCTGTCACAAAGAATGTACTCGAAATCCCCCTTGTTTTCTGCTTCGTCTGCAAATTGTAACGCTTTCACGTTGATATAAAAGCTTACTGTATTATTACCCGCCTTCTTCAATGAAACGTGTGCTGCATTTCTAAGAAAAACATTGAGACGTACTGCGTAATGACCTAAATTAATCCTAACATTAATTATATTACGTTACCAAAACGAACGAACAGATGGACAAAAGGATAGCGAGAGGGGAGGGCTGAAAATCAGGAACGCATGCAACACGCGACGCGCGATATACAAATGCTGGCATCACGCGTGTAAGTCTACAAGCACTAACTTTTTCAGACGGACAGTGATAAAATACACTACCCTTTCCCAGAGTTAGGTTTATAAATCATAACAAACTCTTATTAGAAAAGACAACATTAGATGGGTTTACGTTTGAACACATAACAGTACCCAGACAGCACATCTTCGAAACAGGAGGTAGAAGAAATTGCATATTTTGAACGCAGCCACGTAGCTCCTTTAAATTAGTATTTTTGGGTTCCTTAGGGCTTGCTGACAAATAATATGTAAAACGTTACGCAAATAGTCCAGGAATTAATAAATTATACCCAAAATAAAATATTGGGGGTGCCTGACAGCATAAAATCATTTCTGCTCATAAGATTTTTTTTTTAACGTGTTTGAAAAAAATTTACGTTACAGAAATAGCCTACCATGTAAACTCCAAATTGATTGGAGCGCAACAAATGAAAGCCTAACCACGATTGGTCGGGCTATAAATACTATCTTGGTTGTTAGGGGAGACGGGAAAAAGATAACATTTTTTCAAACACTTGTCGAAACGTGGCTCATTGGCCAGTCTCGCTGATATACACACTTGGGAGCGTTAGTTCGAAACCACTTGTTTAAATATACTTGATAAAGCATCAGTGCGTTGAAGCCAGCTTATATTTGGCTCAATAAAAGCCTGGAAGATAAGCAGATGGAAATTTGTGCCAGTTTGTGCCAGAATTCATTGCTAATCAACGTATCTGTGTTATTCGTATGAATTGTGGGACAGTGGTCTTGATGGTACTGAGCAGCATCTGGTCAGAGATTTGCTGAATCTAGAGTCGGACAGCATACTCCTTGGTCTTTTTAGCTATCAGTGAGGTGTCTCCTGAGCCCAGAGGAGAATTCGAGCAGAGGAGTCCTTTCCTGCCGCCATCACTCAAGATAAGCAGAGTTGGCCAGCTGAGCTCAACATTATGTCCCCTCATCTTGAACTGACTTTTTAAAATTAACATTAAGAGGGGAATTTACTTGTCTTAAAATCAGGAACTGTGAACATCTCCAATACTGGTCCCAACAGAGCTTGAACAAAACAAAACCAGTATTACCTCATTTTACTACTACACTACTGACACACATAGAACATTTGTAATAATATATGTCACTACAATATTCATATTAAATACATTCTGTACATAACTTGTAATTTAAATTGATTGTGATTCCTGTTCCCTTGTAGTTGAATCAGGACACATATTCATTCATGCCAGTAATGAATACATATTGTTATTCCAAAGTTTATCAGTGACTCTTTTAAGATATCTTTGTAGAGTGTTATATGTATGTGAGTGTCACAGTGTTGTCAAGAGTAGTGGATTAAATTAAATTGTTTATCTGTCTGTTGTTGTGACTTACACTTCACCATACTCATACCCTAGACATATAACGCAGCATCACACTATTCCAGAATAATTCTGACTGAGATATATAGATATGTGGTAGCAAGTAAGGTTATCTATAATACACTACTCTTAATAGATATAGATACCTTCACAGCTGATCTCAGTCAGTACACTAAGTTCCCTATAAGTATTTATAACATCCCACTTCACCACAACCGTCACCAGGATTTATCGTGGAAGTAAACTTATTAGGCGTTCACCTCATTAGTTTTTCTAGAATGAACTGGGGCCATTTTGTATCCTCGACAGCTTGGGTAATACATTAGTCAATAGAAACAGTTGGGATTATGCTCATGGAATAAATTTACAAAGGGATATCACAGACCCAAGGGAAGAAATACAAAAATCTGTAAGAGTGTAAGAGGTGGCCTCGTGAATGAGAGAGCGTGTGTTGATTTTATTGTTGTTGGAAATTAGTTATAATCTTTGGTGTTTTGATTTGATTCTGTTTACTTTACTTGGTCTTTTATTGTCCCAATATTGTTATTCTGTAAACCTATCGCTAACCTTCAACCTTTGGGTAAATATTTTCTTTGGGTTATTTCATTTATACGGTGAAAGTGCACCATTCTTCTTTACTTCCTCTATATGTAAATGCTTTTCTTGATATCTTTGGGTAACTTTATGTTGTAAAAACCGTTTTAGTGATATTAAACCACAAGAAAACTTAACTTTGTGTATTGGTCAGACCCATAACCATTTGTCCTTAGTTTTTCACGTTTGTGTGTCATTGTTGTCACATATTATAGTGTTGTGTGTGTGTGTGTGTGTGTGTAGAGTAACCTGTTCTTATTTTTAGATAAGGGAGGCAAAGACTGTCTCATAACGAAGTACAGTTGTACGGATAGGCTAGATGAGAGAAACCTAATCACTACAGAGACATATCTTAACTCAACCTACCACCTGTGAAATCTATTTTCTATACCTTCTCGTTTATCAGTCAACCTTTACTCTTTACTTAGACGGGCCCAATAAAACCCTTTACCTACCGTACGACAAGTTCCCATCTCTACAAAAAGTAATCGTGAGCGAAAGGTAGAGACCTTTCAATACCTTCAGTAGATATTCTGAATTTTGGCCACTGTTGGACTATCACTGCAAAATGGAAATAACATTAAGCTGACTACCGCTTTCTTTGAAAATATTCAAGTGGACGTCTGATAGTGTACGAAGAAGAAGTAGTCATTTTCACACCGAGAAGCGATCATTCTGGACTCTAATATAATCAGATCAACAAATATAATCAGATCAACAAATATAATCAGATCAACAAATTAAAATCCAGAATGACAGATGTGTTCATGTGGGGAGGACAAACAACCAATAGAATGTATCTTCTAACTTTATTGTCTCCACGAGAGCAGCTGAGTGGCAGCACAACCTTCTCCACCTACGTTAGATAAACTGAATGTTTGCGAGACAAGCATGAGACGGACTATCAACTTTATAAGATAAACTGATGTTGGCAAGACAAGCATGAGACGGACTATCAACTTTATAAGATAAACTGATGGTGGCGAGACAAGCATGAGACGGACTATCAACTTTATAAGATAAACTGAATGTTGGCGAGACAAGCAAGAGACGGACTATCAACTTTACAAGATAAACTGAATGTTGGCGAGACAAGTATGAGACGGACTATCAACTTTATAAGAGAGATATTACACATTAACACCGAAATCTGCAATTAAACTCAGGGGAAATAATAATTAATTAACATGGGCAACAAGGTACATAACACATTAAAAACATATTGCTTAATTTATTTTTGTGTTAGTTTTAAAAAAAGTTTTCAATTTTTTATAAAAACAACACATTAAGAAAGAAAATAAGTTTTTCGTTGTGAAACACGGGCTTTTAGCATTATTTTACTTTTTATTCAAAATGCATATGTATATATATATTTGTTTATACATTAAATTCAATAACGCATCACAGTTAGGGGTAATAATCATTGATATAATCGTGTTTCTTTTAATGGATCTAGCCCCTAATTACTGATACATTGTATTTTTGACCGGCAATACATGCCGCCAGAATTAATTACATTGATACACACAAAAAATTAAAGTCTCAACGTGTGTCACGACCCTGATCGTAAATCCCTGTTATTTACTTCTTACACTCTATCACTCTTGTGGCGAGAGAGATGGGTAATTTAGAGATTTTTTTAAATAAGTTTTGGCGAGGCGCGTCCCGTTCAACCTAGTCGGTTCTAATTAGGGTGCATGTCCAAACACAAAAGTTTTATGTAAATGGGAAAATGTCACACATATAGTGTCATATCTAGAAGACAAGAATAACAGAGTTGACAAATATTTTAAAAACAGTATTTTAATGCTCTGTCATGTTCACACCCAACAGAACCAGAAAATGGATTTTAAAACGACAAAACCTGCAAATTAAAAGATAAAATGTTGCGTTTTGCAGCAGTTGTCTCGGTAACAATGTGTGGTTCGATATGTGGTTTCTAGAACTTGTCAAAGCATTAACTTTGCTACCTGTTAGGACATGCTTGTGGGGACTGAGTGGGGGGTTGTCTTTCTATCCTCAAAGGTATTTGATTGAATAAGGTATACAATTAAATACAATGCACTCACAAATGAACATTTAAATAACGTTTTGATGCTAGCACTGTCTGCATACACTCCGAGCTAAACAAACAATATATACTTTCCACATTTTAAAACAAAATTTAAACAATATTTACAATGTTTTGTTGTCACCAAACGCTCTACGGATGGTAGATTACCTACTGTTAACATTGACATTCTTGCTTGTGTCGTCGATGTTTAGAGGTTGATAAAGAGATAGCTAGATTTTAGAGAAGTCGAGAGTAATTTAAATTATCATATTTTTTACAAGACACATGCTAACACGTTTGTTTTTTGTGTGAAGTGTGGGCTATTTCGGTAATGACAGGCAAAAATATTGTTTCCATATAAAATGTTTTCGGCGGTTAACTTAGTTACAACTAAACAAAACCAACAAGCTATTTGTGTGAAACAGTTTCCAATCGAATACTAGCCAAGCAAGCAGTTGCCAAAGATGGAGTTAGTCGTAAGTTTAATCCTAGTAAAAGTGTGATTGAAGATGTGCGTGAAGGACATTGTCGGCAGAGATTTGCACAGATTTAGGAACTCCACAATCAAGATTCCACGTTGTCAATTCATGCATATGATCTTGACGAAGGAGATGTTGTCGACATAGATGCCGAGTCCACGCTGACAAGTGACAATTTTCAACAGTAAACAAGTTACAACTAACATTTTATATTTGACTTGAGGAACATTGTGTTAACGTAACTACTGTAAGTATGTTATCTTAAAAAATATCTCATTTTCAAGGAGTTCATATATTGGAGTGTTAATAAAATCATTTTTATAAAATTGTGAATTTTTTGGTAATAAAATATAAAATAAAAATGAAGAGAACTAAATAAAAATTGGTAAACACACAGCATACTTGTGCTGAAGTTGCACTAAAAGATTCTGTAAGCATCGTATTATCCCGTGAATTTGAGGCAATAAAATATATCTGGGTATTTCTGGGTTTTTTTAGAAGAACATCTAGGTTTATACTCTAGAACTTGAGTGGCAACCTTGACCAATAGTAATACAATTGCCACACAATTTCAAAACTTCAGACACGAGCGGAATCATTCTACTACCAGACTCCTTGCCATCTGCAGGGGTAACACAGTCTCTAGAGCCATGAAAAAAGCCGGTCTGCATGTATTTGAGGTGTAAAAGAATGTATTTACATATGTATATATAATATATATTAATAATATGTGCCTTCTAGAAGTGGATAAGTGTGTTTGAAATCATTGTGTAATTACTTGGAGGGAATTCAAACCTGTGTTAGCTAAATTTAATTGTGAAATAAAAGTAGATGGACGTGAAGATTGTGATGTTTAGTTTTAGGAAAGTATTTTGAAGATGTTAAGCTTGCTGGGGAACCGCGGTAGCATAGTGGTTAGTGCACTGGCTTTCCTAGCTCAGTGTGGTCTACGGTTTCGATCACCAGATGATGTGGAGTTTTTTTTTAAGGGACTCAAACGGCTCCTGTGTCGACCCAGCCCAAATTGGGTACCAGAGCAACCTCTGGGAAGGTTTAGGCGGCCGGCGTGATGCTGACTACATCACCCTTAGTGTGACCGATGGTCAAGAAAATATGGGCCAACACCTGTGGTGAAGTGGGATGTTATAAATATTTATAGGGGACTTAGTGTACTGACTGAGATCAGCTGTGAAGGTATCTATATCTAATAAGTGTAGTGTATTATAGATAACCTTACTTGCTGCCACATATATATATCTCAGTCAGAATTATTCTGGAATAGTGTGATGACTACGTTGTATGTCTAGGGTATGTGTATGATGAAGTGTAAGTCATAACAACAACAGACGGATAAACAATTTAATTTATTCCACCACACTTGACAACACTGTGACACTCACATACATAAAACACTCTACAAGGATATCTTAAAGGAGTCACTGATAACTTTTCAAATAACAATATGTATTCATTGCTGGCATGAATGAATATGTGTCCTGATTCAACTACAAAGGAACCAGGAATCACAATCAATTTAAATTACAAGTTATATGTACAGAATTTATCAATATGAATATAGTAGTGACATATATTATTAAAAAGTATCCTATGTGTGTCAGTTGTGTAGTAGTAATATGAGGTAATACTGGTTTTGTTTTGTTCAAGCTCTGTTGGTATTTGTCATCATGACTTCAATAGTTTGTCTTTAGGGGAACTATTATTGGAGATGTTCTCAGTTCCTGATATTAACACAATTTAATTCCCCTCTTAATGTTATTTTTACAAGGTCATTTTAAGCTGGGGGTACATAATTTTGAGCTCAGCTGGCCACATCAGCTTATCTTGCGTGATGGCGGCAGGAACAGACTCCTCTGCTCGACTCTCCCCTCGGCTCTGGAGACACCTCACTGATAGCTAAATGGACCAAGGAGTATGCTGTCCGACTCTGGATTCAGCAAAGCTCTGACCAGGTGCTGCTCAATACCATCAAGACCACGGTCCCTGAAAACAAGAAGGATGTACCTTCTACTTCATAACTAATTTATACTCTCTTTTTACACTGAGCACAATACATCACAAACATTGAGTTCAGAGCGTTAGGCCAACTGTCAGCTTCATCTGAAATACTTTATACCAGCATTAACCTCCTTAATGGTTACTACGCCTCTGCACTTCCAGCATTATTTCTGTCTAATCAATAATCTAGGTGTCAGTGTACTGTTTGGCCATTCCATGCAGTTTTACTTTCCTCCGACACCTTCTGTTCAGGCTGGAGCATTATAGGCTTTATATCATGTTTGCTACTGAACTACACATATATACAGGCATAAATTAACAATTCACATTCAATTTTCATTAAAAGATACTGAATGTTTCAAGCTTACCACAATTCATGGAAACAAACACAGATACGTTGATTAGCAATGAATTCTGGCACAAAATACTGGCACAAATTCCCATCTGCTTATGTTCCAGGCTTTTATTTAACACAAATATGAGCTGGCTTCAACGCACTGTTGCTTTATCAAGCTTATTTGCACTAGTGGTCTCGAACTAACGCTCCTAAGTGAGTATATCAGCGAGTCTAGCCAATGGAGCCACGTTTCGACAAGTATTTGAAAAAATTTTAACTTCCTACGTCTCCCCTAACAACCAAAGATAGTATTTATAGTCCGACTAATCGTGTGTAGCCTTACATATCATTCCAGCCAATCAGTTCAAATGTAACTTGTGGCCCATTTCCCGTACAATGGTGGATTTTAAAAAAATCTACCACTGAGCGATTCTGATTTTGGGTGTTGTCTGACAGCACCATCATTTTATTTTGGCTATAACTTGTTAATTCCTAGACTATTTGCATAACGTTGTACATATTCTTTGTCAGCAAACCCTAAGGAACCCAAATATATATATTTAATAGAACTAATATGCTGCGTTCAAAATATGCAATTCCTTCTACCTCCTGTTTCGAAGATGTGCTGTCTGGGTACTGTAATGTTTTCAAACGTAAACCCATCTATTGTTATCTTTCCTAATAAGCGTTTTTTTTGTGATTTTAAAACCTAACTCTGGGAAGGGTAGTGAATTTATCACTGTCCGTCCGAAAAAAAAGTTAGTGCATGTAGTCTTACACGCGTGATGGCAGCATTTGTGTATCGCGCGACGCGTGTTTAGTGTTCGGCTTTCTGCCTCTCCCTTCTCGCTATCCTTTAGTCCATCTGTCTTTTGTTTTGGTAACATAGTGTAGAAAAAGACATGAATGGAATTTAAAATTTAGGTCAACTTGCATATTTCAAGGTTTTTCTTAGAAAGGCAGCACATTTTATTGTGTGTTTGGGAAACGCGTGTATGTTGCAGAAGGCCTTTAATATCAACGTGAAAGCGTTACAATTTGCCGACGAAGTAGAAAAGAAGGGGATTTCGAGTACTGTCATTGTGACAGCACTGTTCTTTACCATTCTTCTTCCTTTATTTATTATATGTATTTATTAGGCTTTATATTTACTTGATAATTTATATATGTGGATTAGAATATTCCACGACATCTCCCCTCTTAAAACAGACATTATATGTCAGTCCTTTATTCTATATACACATAGAGAAATTTATTATTAGTTCTGGGGTTTACGGTGATTCTCATCACACGGATGGCGGCTTAAAAAATCCGCTCCCAAATTTGTTTTTCCAGATATATACTCAATGCTAAAATTATATGGAGCCAAAAGTAAAGACCATCGGAGTAACCTGGAGTTCTCATGCTTAGCCTGTGCTAGAAACGATAAAGGTTTGTGGTCTGTTTGCAACTTAAAGGCCTTCCCATACAGATAAATATTGAATTTCTTTATTGCCCATATTACTGCAAGACATTCTTTTTCGCTAGTTGAGTAGTTGATTTCAGCTTTATTCAACTTTCTGCTAGCATATGCCACTGGGCTTAATTCCCCATCCAATGCATCTGATTTCTGTAGTTGAGTTGCACCTAACCCAATATTACTTGCATCCGTCCTTACTATGAATTCTTGACTTAAGTCAGGTAATTTCAAAATGGGTTTACTTGTGAGCTTTTCCTTCAATTCTTGGTAAGTCATTTCACATTGTGGTGTCCATGTAATGCGATCTGGATGTCCTTTACGTGTCAACTCAGTTAACGGTGCACATATGGAATTAAAGTTTTTGATATACTTCTGGTAGAAACCACATAATGAGACAAAGGATCTCACGTCCTTCTTGGTTTGTGGTCTCGGGGCTTTCTGTAGTTTCTCTAAATTCTTTGGGTCAGGGGTCATGTTTCCCTGATAAACTGTGTGTCCCAAAAATTCCAATTCTTTACATCCAACGCAACATTTGGTTGGTCGGGCTGTTAAATTTGCCTCCCTAAGTCGATTAAACAGCATGTTCAGAGAGTCAATGTGTTCCTCAAATGTTTCTGTTGCTATAAGGATATCATCCATAAAATTTGTTATACAGGGATTATTCAGAGGATCCAATAATTTTCTCATCATTCTAGAGAAGACACTAGGCGCATTCTTCAATCCAAATGGCAATCTATGAAACTCATAGTGTCCTTCTGAGGTACTAAAAGCTAGGTATGGTCTAACCTCAGGCTTTACTGGAATCTGATAGTATCCTTTACTCAGATCCACTTTTGAGAAATATTTAGCTTTATTTAGTCTGGCAAACAGCTGAGTTGTATCCGGCAATGGATCCACCTGTCCTTCTGTAATAGCATTCAGTCTCCTGTAATCTATACAGAGTCTATGTTCTCCAGAGGGCTTCCTTAAGAGTACAACACCGGAACTATACGAAGACTCACTGTGCGAAATAATTCCTTCCTTCAATAGATAGTCTATCTCTTCCTTCAAAGCTTTCTCCTTAGCAAACGGAATCGAATATGGTTTCATACAGACAGGTGTGGGGTCTATCAGTTTCATATCATATTCCAATAGGTTTGTATGCCCTGGTCGGTCTGTTAACACCTCTGCATGATTATTTAGAACCTGTTGCACTCTCTCTTTCTGAGTTTTCGTTAAATGTGTACTGATTTTTACCTGTGCTGCTGTCTCACAGGGGTGTAATGGATACTCAAATGATGAAAGTGGTTCCTTTTTCATCTCCATGGCGATGGACAAGGTCAACAAGTGTGTCTCTTCCTGATGTTCTCTTTCCAAATATTTCTTCAGGAGATTCACATGATAGATTTTTTCTTTCCCCTTCTTATCTATCTTATAATTTGTTCTAGATACCTTCTCTAAAACTGTATATGGACCCTGCCATCCAATTTGTAACTTATTCTGACTCCCGGGCAAAAGAAGCAGTACCTTCTCTCTCCCACAGCCAAATCTCTGTCCTTTCGCCTTCCTGTTATAATAGGCAGCATGTTTCTTCCTGGCTTGTTTCAAATTTTCATTGGCAAGTTTCCAGCCAGTTTTTAACCGAGTGGTCAGCTCATTCACATACTGGTATGAAGATGTAATGTTTTCCTCTGCCTTTTCATCAGTCCACGTTCTTAACAAAGCTTCAAGTGGACCTTTTGCGCCCATTCTGGGCCTTCCAAACCATAAATGTTGCCGGGGCCTTACCGGTTGAACTATGGGGGTACCTCGATAAAAGGGCCAGAACGTGCATGGTACTGGTCGCCATGTATCTGGTTTTTCATTGCACAACTTTCTCAGGATCGACATCAATGTGCCGTTAATTCTTTCCACTTGGCCGTTCCCTTCTGATCACACTACTCAATGGAAGTGTTTATGATGGACAGATCCTGAAAAGTGCTTCTAGTTATGTTTCCCTTGAACTGAGAGCCATTATCAGTCAAGATTTGATTGGGAAAGCTTATCTTGTGAAAATTGTGACAATGCCTCTGCCACATGTTTAGCAATCAATCGATGACAGGGCTATTTGCTCTCCCCACATAGAACAAGTGTCCACCAGAGTCAGAATGTAGCTGTTCCTTCTCTTGGTTCGGGTGAGAGGTCCCACAAGATCCACGGCTACTCTCTCAAAGGGTGTTCCCACTATGGGCATTTCCCCCAGAGTTGCTGGTGCAGTCCAATGTTTAGGTGCTACTCGTTGGCACTCTGGACAGGATTTTACATATCGTTTGATATCTTCAGTTATTCCTGGCCAGAAATAGTGACAAGCTATTCGCTGTCCTGTTGCGCTAATTCCCATATGACCACTGAAGGGAATCGCATGCCCTAGTTCCAACACTTTAGTCCTATATGAAGTGGGAAGGACCAGCTGTCCGTGACCATTGGATTCAGATCCAGCCTTCCTATATATCAGTTTGTTCTTCATATAAAACTCTCCCTTGCCTGGAGGTGTATGAGATTTGGGCAACTTCTTGAAACATGGCTTGAGTGTTTTGTCCTCAGCCTGTGCCTTCCTCATCTCATCTGGATGAGTATTTATTGGATTATCCTCCTCCTTGTTTGACTGTGATCTGGTCTGCACTGTTGCCAATATCACAGGTCTCTTGGGATTCCCCAAGAAGACATTTCTTGGACCCCAATATCAGAGCTGTCCCCTGGCTCATTTGGATCACTCCTGCTTTTCCTATATTCCTTCCACATTTCGCGTTTTCACTTTTATTCGATCGACGGGAAGTGTCATGGTAGCTACATCCTTGGTTGCAGTTTGAATCTCCACTGTTTCTCTGGTGTATTGATCGGCCTGCACCAGGTGAGAACTCACAACGGAATCGTAATCTAAACCTCAATATAAACATCTTATGGAGTGGTATCACCATTACAGATGACATTCTTCACACCTGGGGGGGTTGTATGGTCGACCTGTAATTCTTCAGGTTTTGCCCTTTTTTTACACTTTTTCCGATGTCATAGCAGCACAATGAGGAGGTTTCCTTCTACAATGGTCAGTGTCATGATTGTTCATCTTACAATTTTTACACCACCTTTTCCTTGGTTGAAAGATTTTCTTTCATCATATTTCCTTTCATCGAATTGTGGGAATTTATTTTTATTTTCATACCGTGGCCTATCAAATTGGTGCTTACCTTTATTTTGATCCTTAGGATCAAATTTATTAAAGTTCTGTGGTGCCCTAAAGTTATCCACTTGTTTCTTTTTATTACCTGTTACCTCTGCTTGAGCTGCTTGATACCTTTCAGCAACATTTAGCAACTCACCCAGCCTCTCTGCACCTTGTTCCATGAGAAACTTTCTCAGGTCTGGAGCCATGGACTCTCTTAATTGCTCTATAAGGACCATTTCCTTAGATCTTGGGTTTTCCCCAGAGAAGTCCATTTCTCCAAGTATGTCTCTATTCGTGCAGAGAACTGGTGATAGGTTTCACCTGACAGTAGTTTAGCATTCCTAAATTTTTTCCTATAAAATTCTGCATTCTTTTCATACCTTAACAAAAGAGTCTGCTTTAGCATGTCATAATTTTCCTGATCACCTCTGCTCATTTTTGCAAAAACTTCATAAGCTGCCCCACGAAGTCCCTGAGATAACTTTAAGCTCCACCTTTCTCTCTCTAACCCATATGTGGTAGCTAATAGTTCATACCTATTTAGATAGCTCTCTATATCATCGTCTTTCTCAACAAAATGATCTAAATGAAAATTCATAGCTGAGGTTGAGGCTCCTTGGCTAGCAGTGGCATCAGAGGCAAAGGGACTGGCACCAGTTTCAGGAGCATGGCCTTGAAACTCAAACTCCCTTAGTCGTAACTCATGTTCCCTTTGTAATCTCTTCTCCCTTCCTAATTTCTGCTTCCCTTTCTGCAGCTAATTTCTTCTTCTCTTCCCTTTCTGCAGCTAATTTCTTCTCTTCCCTTTCTGCAGCCAATCTTTGTCTTCTTCTGCTTCCAATTTCTTAGCCTCAGCCTCAATCTGCAACCTCTTAGTCTCAGCCTCAAATTGTATCCACTTAGCCTCAGCCTCTAACTTTCTTTCGGCCTCTTTTTCTAATCTTCTTTCTTCGCGTTCAATAAATTTGTCACATTCCGTAGTGACATAGGCAACCATAACTTGCCCATCTAATCCGAACTCTTTTGCAGTCTGTACAGCAGCAGATCGAAACTTGGCCAGGTCCGCCATTGTCTATCAGGTAAATTTCTACAATGTCTAACCAACAATTCAATTTCTAACTATATATCTAATGGACAACACAGGCACCGTGAGCTCAACCTTATTTAATTCCACCCAAGGATACCTTTTAATTCTTATATTCCCTGAAGTGAATTACCCCCAATATTTTTAATATTTAAAGATTCAAAATCCCAAGAGCGAGACCCCAATATATGTGGTGAAGTGGGATGTTATAAATACTTATAGGGAACTTAGTGTACTGACTTAGATCAGCTGTGAAGGTATCTATATCTATTAAGAGTAGTGTATTATAGATAACCTTACTTGCTACCACATATCTATATATCTCAGTCAGAATTATTCTGGAATAGTGTGATGCTACGTTATGTGTCTCGGGTCTGTGTATGATGAAGTGTAA
>JAMPIV010013603.1:0-253459 GCA_024509875.1 Oreohelix idahoensis
ACAGAGTTCTAGAACAGAGGTTTCCAAGTTATTCTAGATGGATATATATACTCTACCAAACCTGTGTGATTTTTGCGACACGGCGCTTGTTGCTATTGTATAGGTACTAAGTTTGGGGAACAAAAACCACAAAGACAACAATCGACATTTAGCGATAAAACACAGGTTTATATTTTTGGTAGTGTGTTTTGTTAAAGAGAGCAAATGACATTTTGCGACATACTTTGTTGTCATTTGCGACATCGAATTTGGGGAACCTCAACTCTAGAGAGCATAAACTGGAGGTGACACTTCACGGCTCACAATAAAGAAGAGAAATCATTGTGTTACACGGCCAGCAAGTTCATTTTCAAAAGCGATTTAATTAGCGTGAAACAAGTGTACGGCAAAATGTAAGGACAATGAAATGTGAGGTAGTCTAGAAAACACAAGTGCTCGCATTTTTGAAGTCGTAAACCTGATTGCCAGATTTCCAAATGAAACAGCCTTGATAATATCATTAAAATGTCATTTTGAAAGATTATTTAATTAGTGTGGAGACTTTTTACGGCAAAATGTATGGGCTATGGAGGGTTGGGACGTCTGGAAAACACAATAGCTTTCTTCTTTACCCGTAAGTCTTGATGTCTGGTGTCTGAGTATAACAGCTTGATAAAGTTCTTACAAATCAAGGTATTACGGTACTGTAATAGAGCGAGCAGTTACAGCACCCATGGCGGTGCAGATACATGAACGACTAACCTGGTACTCTTATGAATTGCTAAATTCTAGCTTTCTTGGGGTCTGAAGTTCGAGAACCCCATGATATTGTTGTAATATTTTTTAATCATATGTCGAGAACCCAGTGGGAAATTGGCTGATGGACGTACGCACGGACATAACAAATAGTCAAGGGGTTTATGAAAACTTGTCCATGGATACACACTTTTTTGGGATAAATGTCTCAAATAATACACTGATTATAAAAATAAGTTGCCCTTGTGTTACTCGTGGCCCCGAAAGGGGAGCAACAAATAGTACCACTATTACGTTCCAGACGTGTCGTAAAAGGCAGCTAATGATGGGGTTTTGGCACGGAGCCGGCTACACCGTCCAGTAAGAAAAAGCAACAAAAACCTCAACAACAGTGGAATAGGAGGTGTAGAGAAAACGCTGGTGTTGAAAGGATGTATTTGAAGACAACCCAGCTGATACAAGACGATTCCTGGTCTGGAATCCCAGGGTACGAGAAATAGAAAGAGAGACCAAAAACAACATGTAGAAGAGAACTTGAGACAGACGTAAGGGGGATAAACAAAGTATGTAGAGACCTTGAACGGGTGGCACAGTACATAAAAAAAACTGGTATGTTCTTGTTGAAGGTCAAAGCACCGCGGGAAACTGAAGGTACACATGATGATGATGATAATGAAACACAAAATAACCAGATAAAACAGCTGTAAATTTGTCATTAGTAGGATATACATAATATACCGTGTCTTTGAAATGTCGTTTCCTATTTTTAAACTTATATTGCTTAGAACAACAACAACAAAATACCTTCACACCACAGTAATATCTGATTTACTATTAAGGAAATCCAACAAGAAGGAGAGGTCGTACATATAGGCTACTTCATATTTTTAAAAACACTTATATTTTAAAATGATTTTTACCACTGTAAATGTGACCTCCTTTGAGGTTTCCATCGGTTTTTTTTAACGGTGATACCCGTTAAATACCTCTATCATTTAAGAGACACAGAAATTAGAATTATATTACGGCTACTGTCTCAGTACCTTGAAACTACCTGTATAAAACACTTCTAAAACGTAAAGATGCCGCAGCTGGCGAGATGGAGGCGCTTTAACTCCACCATTCCTCACTATCTTGTGGATTAGACATTTGAGTCGAAGGCTACAGGAGAATATCGTCGAAATTTCGTCATCACAAACCGACGGAAGACAAGAGGAAACTCCCGCCGCATTGTACTTTGTTCAGTTAAGGACCGAAGTAACTTCGTTGCCAGCCGATTTGGCACTGAATGAGATAGGAGATTGCTATAGTGTGTTTAAAAAAAAAAAGAGTAAATTTCACACTATATCTCATGTTCCACTTTAGAGACAACGGTGGGGAACGTCTAACTGAACAGAAATACCCCAAAGCACGAGAAAGATATATAACTCCTTCATAGGACATCCATTAGCGATCCAAAAGCACGGAACACATTTAAACAAAGAAATAGATAATGAGTTTGTGGAACAACCATGTAGCACCTTCAGAGGCTGAACACAGTATCAAAAGGTTACACATTAAGAACTCTTTAAGAGAGGGAACATGTTAAGCCAGGTTTGAAAATTGCTTGCCCTCTAAAAGATCATGCACAATTTCACGGACAGCACTCGACTAGCAAATGAAATCTTATCAAATCCGCAATGAAAAACTTATATACAAGAACTTGTGGTTCCAATACACAAATAAACTAAATCTAGAAGGACAAATCGCAGAAGACAAAAATAAACAGCTAACAGAATACTCATAAAATACGTCACTCCTTTGTGAAAACATTACCACAAACAAAATTAATGATCGGAAGATTTGAATGCACGCAATCTTTGACGTAATGCGAAGTCACCGATGCTCTGTTGTCTGTTTTTAATTGTTTTACAAACCACACCATTCCAAATTAGAACATTGCCACACTGAACAATTGCCGAAGGAAAATCTGCCGTTTCCTGCTCGTTAAATTTTTTCCCCCTACAGTTACCTCGCGCAAACGCACGCGCAAGTTTAGACAGACCACGAGTGAGCGCGCTTGGGAAGGATGGAAGATCTTGTTTGAGAAGGGTGGGGTGAGGAAAGAAGAAATAAGGAACGGGGTCTAAACAGGAAAACACGTAACTATAGAACGTCTCACAAATGTTCTATTAAGCTATATGTATTAGATGTCTTTCGTACAACCGACCCTACTCTGACTCTCTCTCTCTCTCTCTCTCTCTCTCTCTCTCTCTCTCTCTCTCTCTCTCTCTCTCTCACTCACTCTCTCTCTCTCTCTCTCTCTCTCTCTCTCTCTCTCTGTATTCTCCTTCTACTATGTCTGCCAGTCAGCCTGAACATAAAAAACAGATTGCCACAAAAACCACAGGTGCAAGAACATGTGGATATTTGGTGAGGGTTTAAGTAAGGGGAACCAGTGGCAGTGGTCGTTCTATGATCCGTAAGGAGCGCAATAGAAAATGATGACTGATGTCATCCAATGCCCGTGGGGTCTCAAAGCAGACAATGACAGAACAGAACTAGTGATCTTTCAGCGATATCGTAAGAGGTGACAAATATAAAGTTGTTGACGGGGCTGGCAACCTCATGATGTAAAACAAATTGTTACCACAACCACCGCTGTAAAGTAAATAAATGTTTTGTTGCCGGCTTACTGCAAGATGGCCAGTTGTAGTGGTGGTTTCATGCTCCATAGGGAGACAAACAAGTGGATGAATGTTTGTCAGTGACTAGTGTATTTCCCGTTGTCTCTCAGGAGAAGAAAGAATCGGCCGACTACTCTCTCCTGCCTGTCTTATGGGGGATGGGGGTCGAATATCAAATTGCGCATGGGGATGTCACTCTCATCATGTAAGCCATATTGCTACCGGAACTACAGCTACATGAGCACATAAATGCTCTAGTTCAGGTTTCCTACAAACAGAACAGCTGGAGTTGTAGCTGCATGCTTTGTTGGGAGTGAAAAAATAAATGATGATGATAATGTTTGTTAACCTGTCTCTGTGACATTCACACTTGACACTTTTTCTGAGCTTCCCGGCATATACATTGAACACATCCGGTTAGCAGAATTTGTAGTACCAGGTTGCCTTCTGCAAACTCTTCCATCATAAGCATAAGGTCATCACTGAAGATAGTGTTATTTTTAAAAAAAAAAGGTATGGCCCTACAACCCCTGTTGCAGTGAGTGCACAGCAGACGTTGATCTTAGGACCGGCTCTTTCTTTGCTTACGCACAATATGGGGATTCCTGGTTGCCCAGAAGACACAATTATGTTTGTTCATGTGTCCACTAACGTGAAATGTTGCCTCGTCACTGAATGCCACTGGCCTGTAAATACCGGGTTCCAAATTCTGCATCTCCAAAAAAGATGTTTCAAGCATTTACACGAGGGACTATGCCTGCAAATGATAAGGCCTGTACCATCTGCACATTATATGGCTGCATCTCTAGGTCCTTATTGAAGATTCTCCATTCAGTTGACTGAGAAGACCACATTATATGGCTGCATCTCTAGGTCCTTATTGAAGATTCTCCATTCAGTTGACTTAGAAGACCACATTATATGGCTGCATCTCTAGGTCCTTATTGAAGATTCTCAATTCAGTTGACTGAGAAGACCACATTCTGCGCTCTTTCGTCTGGTTGATTTCCCTTCATTACGCAGGAAATCTTCTTGTGTAGTAGCTATATTTGCAAAGGATCGGCCAAATCGAGGCCTACCGCTGTTCCCTTTATAATTGTCAGCAACTGAGCCGGTTTTGACGAACTTGGCATAAATACCGTAAATAATTAATCTCAGCCTCGTGATTTACTCCCCTTGTTCTGCAGTGATGGTCCAACAGTGGCCAAAGTTCAAAGTACCTACCGAGGGTCTTCAAATGTGTCTACTTTTTGCTTCAGATGACTCTTGGCAGAGATGTGAATTAAAGAATTGTGCTTCAATTCTAGGGAGCTGTTGTGTGTAATATTGTTAATGTAGATTATATGACCAAGTTCACTCTAGGGTATGACTTTCTTCAACGATTAATGAACACTTGCAACAGTAACGGGTTTAATGAGTGCAGATAAATAATGTAGACATCTCACAAGGTTTATTTACGATCCATACAAACGAGCAGCTCCACATCAATAGAATGATTCATAATTGTACACTGTCCATCGGAACAACTACACTGGGCCATCAAAGATAATGAAGTAACGGATAAATTGTGCCGACTGTAAAGTCTAAATCCGCGAATTAATTATTACGAACACCATCGTCAATTATCAGGCTATAAGCAACAGTATACTTTCCTGTAGGCACATACACATCTCTGGCACTCATTCAATGAAATATCTTCTATAAATGTAGACACATCAGCGGGCATGAAACACATCAGCCAGAGCGCACACAAACGCAGCCATTCAGGCTGAGGACACTGCCAAATGTCAACTGTCGCTACTCTGCACACGCGTCTACGAAATTATTTTATTTCACATCATTTTAATCTAGCGACGTTCTCGTAGAGCACAGCGATGGTTCAATATCATGAACACATTGCGGTGCGCAACAAGAGGCACCACATTATTACTCCCAAACCTCCAGAGAAAACTGAAAGTTTTCTTAAGAAGGACGCCCAACAATGCGCCACCAAAAATAACGCCCGATAGTCAGAGTCATGTCAAGGTCTGACTAATATCTACAATAATCAACATCATAGTCAAAGCATTTTAGTGATAAATATTAAGTGAAATATATTCAATAATTTCACTGTGAATTTCATGAACTTAATAAATGTTCAGTTGGAAAATAAAGTCATTCGGTTGTAATATATCAAGATAGAAATGTTCTTGTTTCCATGAACTCTCGTAGCTAGCAATGTCAATAATAAGATCCATAACATCATACACAGAGCAGCGAATACTCCCAGTCGGATTTAGCACCAAAGTTCGAATCAGTCTCATGGCTGGATAATCTTGACAGAGTGTCGGCCAGCACATTCTTATCACCATCAATGGGCTGAATGTCATAGTCATAAGCTTGAAGGTTTATGGCATACCGAGCCACACGTAGATTGGTCAGATTGGCTTTTTGTAAATAAGTCAGAGCTCGTTGGTCAGTCTCTATTGTAACGTGCGCTCCGAGTAAATATCTTTGCAATTCGGTCACACTTCAAACAACAACGAAGAGCTCTCGTTCGATGATTGGGTATCTGGATTCGGTTCTGCTCAATTTCCTACTGACATACAAGACTGGATGAAATACTCCGTCCACACATTGCATCAAGGAACCACCGATTCCTCCCTGAGATGCATCAGTCCTGAGAACAATGGTAAACGTGTGTCATGTAATTTTAAAATAGGTTCAGTAGAAACATATTTTTATGTGATTTAATGCTTTATCGCAGTCATGATTCCATTTAATTTTACTAGGTGAGTCCGTCGTGACTAACTAAGACAGAACTGAAGTGATTGTCACGGATTTGTTTCTCTTGCTTTGCAGTAGTGATCCAACAGTATCCAAAACTCAAGAGTATCTAATCTGGGTCTTCAAAGGTGTCTACCTTTGCACAAGATTACTTTTGACAGCGTTGTTGATAGAAGGATAATGATGCTTCTATCTCAAGGGAGTATTCATAACATATTTCAGAAGTCAAGAACAATGCTGCATTTGGGCAGGGCAATTGTTAACTTATTTCTGATCCGCCGCCTTTTATGACGAATTAAGCAATTGTTAATTTCAGATCGTTCAAGCCCCCACCCTGAGTTACTCAGTAAAATTCTTCTTATTATGGTATAGCTCTGTTTAGAGTGTATTTAGTACATGCAGTACATCCAAACTGATTAAACCGACGTTAAATTTGTATATTTACAAATAACAAATATAATAATCAGCTAAGTTTTTACAGTTTAAAAAGTTGAATAATATTTAACAGAAAATACTCATCATCGTGTGATGTAAAGTGTCTTTTATGTAAGAAGTCACTTGGCAGCTTTCAGGTTTGATTTAGCTGCAAATGGTAGTTTCTTTTCCCGCTGGGGTTTTTGGGTTCTGTGCAGATAGGTCACTGGAGTTCTCTCGTCTCTGGTCAAGATTAAAGGCGCAGCACGTTCCAAGTAAGACCAGGGAGTAACTGCAAAGCTGGTCCCGCGTCTCTAAGACCCTCTGATGATGGTGTCTAGCTCGACGTCAGTCCACTTCTACTCACACTTTGTTCCAGAGATTAGTACCCCTAGCTGGTACCATCAACAACTATAATAACAAAACAGAAACAAAGCGCTCTTCTAAGTATTGCCTTTTCCGACACATAATTATGGGTCCCCTTCTCCCTATTCTACCATCCCATCTACCTCAGACTATACCTTCGATGAGTATTAAGCTTAATCCCGCGAGACAAATCTTTCTTTACATTTAAATTTAATAGCTTTATATTTACTTTACATTCAAATGAAAAGGTTAAAAGTATAAATAGAATATGTTTACATTTACATCTACACTGGTTGAAAAATGATCACAATATAGATTAAGCATGTTTTCATTTACATTTACACTGGTTGAAAAGCTTGAAACTTTCATTAATTTTAAAGTGAATAGGTTTACATAGATATTTACACTGGTTTGTACTTGTAAATATTATAATTAGAATGTACAACATTTCTTTAATCTTTTCCTCCCTGCTCCATATGGAACTTGGGACTACTTATGCTTTCAGTTCTCTTTAAGAGACTAGCAATAAAGCAGTCACCAGCCCAAGCAGTGTTGGTTCATGAAATCATCATTCTATAGACTGAGGTTGCCAGCCTCAAATGACTTGGACATCTACTAGCAATTTTCGCATATTAATATTCACATGGCAATATATACATATTAGTTCACATGTTAGTAATGAAAAATGTAGAATCTAAAATGCACAACTTACGCCAATCTTGGCTCACAGACTGATTGCTCAGAGGAATAAAGGCACTGGAAACAAGCCTATAACACTTGTTCTTATGGGTCGTTATTTTAACAATGAATTCCAACCTTGACTTTGTGCTTTAGATTCCTCAGATTCCCGGTGTCCTTGTTAAATGGTAGAGTTTATTCTGGGCTCTGAAGTCCTCAAAATTGCTCAAAGAATGGTCCGGTTCCGACACAAGAATCTTGATTCTAGGCTCTGGAAAGGTCTGGTTGTCGTCTTGGCAAGCGATTCTCACAGTGAACTAGACTTGCAAAACGCGTCAGATTATATTCAGTCTTCCTCCGTATTTGTTTGTTACGATGCTAAACAGGGCTCCAATCGTTTCAAACATGCGTGTTTAGGTGGGGTAATTCAAAATATTTCCACGTAGGAAAAATTCTGCGCGTAATGCAGAGGTCCCCTATCCCATATACGGAAATACAACAACCGATTGCCTTCTATACAAACTCACACACACACATCTGTAAACTCATTCGACAATGTGTTTCAGATGTAACATCTTACTTTCTTCTGAAACAGGTGGACAGGAAATGATAGTCATTCATGTCCGTCCAAAATGTTTCACCCAGACAAGTAATCTCTTATCTGTCGCTTGTGTACACAAAATCCGTCTACGGGCGAGTAATTTTTATCCCCAGGTACGGCTTGATCAAACAACTCTATGCGAAAACTGAGCAGACCCATTTGGGTTTCACCTGCGCTAATCTCAGCAAAGCTGTGCAGCGCCAAGCAAATGTGATGCCCTATCACCAACAAGTAGTGTCAGATGATTTGACAATATCAAATATCTGCTTGATACGAGTAGAAAGAAAAGTGTCGACCCGGAAAGTCCAGGTAATCAGTACGTACCACAATTGAAAATGAGTACTGCCGCAGTGAAAAGAGATCGAGAAGAGGTCGCCCCAATCCATCCTGTGACAGTGATGGACGAAACGTTTGTCATGAATTTGTGATAAAAGTTAATCAGTCCAAGAAGACTCCAAACTTGTTTCTTAGTTTTAGGTGCAGAAAGATTTAGGATACGAGACAGTATCCTCAGGTTTAAGACAACCATGACCGACTCTGTGTTCCAAGAAAGAAATTTCCGGAAATCCTATCTGAATTTTAGAAGGTCTAGCTGTAAGGTTATGGGATCGAAGAGTAAGAAGTAAGGATTTAAGAACAGAACTATGTTCATCCCACGAATCGTGAAACAAACAAATATCATCTATATATGTGATGATATCAGATCTATTAGAGACAATCTTTCTCATCATCCTAACAAAAGTAGCTGGAGCATTAACTAAGCCAAAACACATATAGTTCCAATGAAAAAGTCCTTTAGGAGTAGAGAAAGCTGTAAAAGGTTTGGATCTTTCAGTGAGTGGAACCTGCCAATGGCATTTGGATAAATCCAACTTGCTGAAGTACATAGTATAGGACAGTAGGGCCAATAAGTCTTCGAGCAAAGGCATTGCCTCAGCATCATTAACTGTTATACTATTGAGTTGACGAAAATCGATGCATATTCTAATATATTTGTCCTTCTTCCTAATAATGACCATAGGACAACATTAATATATGCATCAAATAAATGACAGTAAGGGTAGAAGGACAATATACTTACAATAATGCTGAAGAACTGGATGAACTAACAATGGCAACAATCACAAACAACACAGAAGAACATGACTGCACAACTAGACACAAATTGGATACAATAGATTTGAAGTGAGCGCTATAACACACAGCACTGTTCGCCGGACCTCACAAAATAACTATATGCTGGCCATACAGAACGATTTGATTTTGGGACCGTCCGAAGAGGTATTCCCCAAAACCAAATTACCACCAGCCTCCCACAAAAATAAATATACATAGAAACATATAAACATAAACAGATAAAAAGAGCTCTACTACGTAAAATTATAAGATGGAATCAGACCACAAACATCAAATCAATTATCTGAATAAAATTTTCCACGTGGGAATAGATGCATCTAAGTGGGAAAAGAATCGGCGCCTCCTCTAGGACACGATAACAGTGGTAGAGTGTTCTACTATATGTGGCCTTCTTGTAGACAACACGCCAATATGAATTCTGCTCGAATTGAACTTGAGAACGTGACGAATAACGAAGCTTTGGATTCTTATCGTAGTAGATGAACAATACAGTTATTTACCGTAATAAGGCTGGATGCTGAACATCTTCAAAGCATTAATATAACTGGCAGGCAAATAGAATGATATGCACAAATGTTCTTTCACTTCGAAGAAAAAAATCATTTCTTGCTTGCGAACAACCTGACCTAGGCAGTGACATCAGTAGTGCCAAACTACTTCAGCTGACGATACACGTTCGTGCAAAATTATATTCGCACCAAAAAAAAATGTCTGGCAACTGCTCTAGTGATTTGAAGGCACGTTCAAAATATCCTGCGATAGATAACAAAAGTTGTTCAAATCCCCGGCTTGGCATCCCATTTATAATGTTGCGTGTAATATTGTTAATGTAGATTATATGACCAAGTTCACTCTAGGGTATGACTTTCAACGATCAATGAACACTTGCAACAGTAACGGGTTGGATGAGTGCAGATAAATACTGTAGACATCTCACACGGTTTATTTACGATCCATACAAACGAGCAGCTCCACATTAATAGAATGATTCATAATTTTACACTGTCCATCGGGTTAACTAAACTATGTCATCAAAGATCATGAAGTAACGGATAAACTGTGCCGTCTGTAAAGTCTAAGTCCGCGAATTAATTATTACGAACACCATCGTCAATTATCAGGTTTTAAGCAACAGGATACTTTCTAATAGGCATAGACACATCTCTGGCACTCATTCAATGGAATATCTTATAGACATCTCAGCGGACATGAAACACATCAGCCAGAGCTCACACAAACGCAGCCATTCCGGCTGAAGACACTGCGAAAAGTCAACTGTCGATACTTTGCACGCGCGTCTATGTAATTATTTTATTTGACGTCATTTTAATCTAGCGACGCTCTCGTAGAGCACTACGATGGTTCAATATCATGAACACATTGCGGTGCGCAAAAAGAGGCTCAACGGGAACCTTACATGAATTTAAGAAATCAAGTACAACGGCTGATAGGATCCAGGGCGTGTAAACTTTGTATCTTCCCAGACCATCTATGAGTAAGGATTTTGCTCGGTCTGATGAGCCCCAAACTGATTTAACTCAGTAAAATACTACTTTAATAGCTCTGTATTAAGTATTTAAATGACTGGGACATACGGGTACAGTTCACTCAAAATGACTAAATCAACTATTAATTTGTATATTTGCAGATAACAAAATGTAGTAGTCAGTTATCGTTAACATTATCTTTTCATACTCCTCATGGACGATGTCATCAAGGCATGTAAGGAGAGGACAAGAAAGTATTCAGTGGGGTACTGGAAGATGAGACAGGTCTGTATTTATGAGCTGGAATTTTCTGATGATGTTGTCATGATTGCTAAATCAGAGGCACATCTTCAATCCAACCTGCAAGTCTGGAAGGAAAAGCCGGAGAAGAGAGGGATGGTCATAAGCAGCTCTAAAACAAAATCCATGGTGATATCACGAGAGGAATAAGGCATCAGATTAAGCTCGGAGAACAGATCCTGGAGCAGGTCAACCACTTTAACTACCTCGGAGCTGTCATAGACCGGAAGGGAGGCATCGAAGAAGAATTGGCTACCCGAAGAGCTGCAGCTGGGAGACTTTTTCAGACCGTAAATCGAGGATTCCTCAGGAAAAGAGAAGTTGATAAGAAGACAAAGATGGCTGTATACCGCTCCATCTATGCCCCAGTCAAGACGTATGGTTTCGAGTCATGAACAATGACTACAACCCACAAAAGCCAGATCAAAACCTCAGAAATGAGGTATCTGAGAAAGTTGGTTGAAGTAACAAGAAGAGACATGGTCCGCAATCAGACGATAAGTCAATGAATAAAAATCCTACCACTGCAGACCCAAGAAGAACAGTCTCAACTTAGATGGTTTGCCCATGTCTGCAGAATTGGAGAAGATCGGCTACCACGACAAGTATGGGATGCTAAGGGCCAGTGATCATGACCTCCAGGACAACCAAGAGTCCGCTAGGAGGACAACATTAGACAACCTTTGAAGGACCGAGGACTAGAATAGAACCAGGTCAGGAGGAAGACAGCCGATTGGATAGTATGGCACTCTCTCTCTCTTCCAAATTTCTACACCTCGCGGTAGAAGAGGAACGACTAAGTAAGTAAGTAATTATCGTTAACAAGAATCTTTAAAATTTCATCATGAGGGATGATCTGGATTGGGTGTTGTCTCTTTCGAATGTAAATAAAATCAGGGTTCACTTAGCAGCTTTAAGTGAGTACATAGCTGCCAGTAAGATGTCGGTTGGTTTCTGCTCCAGCCGATGCTTGTTCTTTGCAGGTTATGGACTGGTTCACTCTCGTCACTGGTCAAGTCTAGTGGCCGCAACACGTCCCTCATAGTTTCGTGGGGTAATTGCGAAGATGGCCTGGCGTCTGTTAAGACCCGTCTGCTGTTGGTGTCTAGATTTGACTGAAGGCCATTTATACCAAACACTTGTTTCACAGATAGTACCACCAATTTGTACCACGGACCCAAGATATCTTTGGGAATACCGACTTCTGGCTCAGAGACATAGTTTCGGCAACTTGATTAAGATGCCTCTTACATGTGGTCTGGGGTGTTACTTTACAATAGACCCTTAGTGTTCAGGTTTCTTGGATTCCGTGCTTTCTGTATTAATAAATGCAGAGTTATTGTTGTATAAATCCACAAGATGCCCAGACACGTTGTCCGGTCCTTTAAAGTAGAATACTGATATTATTCCTTATTCGGGCTTGTCTGGCTATCTTCTTAAAGAGTACAATGTCACTGTGTCGTAAACTCAAAAGGCACTAGATTATATGGTAACATTCGGCACGCATCCAGATTCCTACTATATGACAAGGCTCCAATAAGAAATGTTGTTTTTTTTTCATCTCAAATGCCAAGCCTATAGGAGGCAATTTACGTATATTTTTGTGGGATATTTTCACCCTACCTCTGATGGAAAATTCCTGCGTGACATCTGCAAAAAAAAAAACCTTCTTTACAAGTCGTCTCGCCATATATGGTATGTCAGCTCCCGTCTGTTGTCGATCATATTTACACTCACGACTTCATTATCTGTCACAGGTAGTCTCTTTCAAGATGGATAATTATCGTCCGACAGTCTGTCTGGAAAGGTGATAAGGGTGGTTTATGGCTGACTACTGGCCACTATGAACGGTAAGCCACCAATGTTGCAGGTATAAGTCCACAGTCGTTGCTAGTGTGTAGCATTATAAAGTCCCACCCCTATAGACACCAGGTAGGTTATAGGCTGGAGTGTGAGGTGTCTTGTCTGGTTTATGGGTGCTGGCTGCGAGTGTAGGTGATGTGGTTTCACAGGTTCACAACACACGTGGTATGACATGAAAAGTCATAGAAGGGTGTAAACTGCTATTGACGTTTTCCATCGTTTATTTTCTGACGCCACAAGACAGGTACTGTACATCGATTTTACATAAGTTATAGTCACTGTAGTACATGGTAATGTGCATACATAAAGTTTTTCAATGGATCTTGCAAATCCTATGAGCTGATATATATATATATATATATATATATATATATATATATATATATATATATATATATATATATATATATATATATATATATATATATATATTCCAGCTTACAACAGCGTCAGCTTCATATCATAATGTACATAAGTCTAACAAACTCCTCTCTGATGCTATCCGATCAGATATGTAAATGAGTTCACCACTGAACGCACGGGAATGGCGTTTCAAGAGTACAGGTCAGATTGACCTTTGTAGATTTTCTAAGTCTAACCTCGCTGTAGATACCGTCGCTAGCATTGCGAAGTTCAAAGAGCATAGAAACTGTTCTCTGGGCCTAGCATGACCCGTATACATCTAAATCTCAGGTATGAAGATACCTGGGGTGTAATCTCTAGTAGAAGAACCTCTCCTTCCTGTAACTGGTAACTGAGCAGAGAACGACCAATGTCAAACATCAAAATAGATTACAGATTTGAACATAAGGAGGGTATTACCTTGCTTCGAAATCACACCACAACACATACGCCTCCAGGCGTTTTCGAATCATATAGGGAAAGACCTCGTTAGCTAAACTAACTCACAGGAGGACTACCAATTCCCTATCAAAAGATCACAGACGCAGGATGCGTCCTCTCTGCTCAAAACATCTTGTCGAATCCCCTGACCGGAAGATTTTTCCAACTCACTTAAAGTTCAGACATGCGCAGAACGCAAACACCCGAGTAACCCTCAAAACGAGACGGTGTAGGAGACATTCCAGGCAAAGATACGAAATCACGCCTTATATGGACAGGGAATAAAACATCAACTCTGGTTTCAATCATTCCAAGAAACAGTTGACCGATGCTACCATATAAGGAGAATGAACTGACATCGATCGAAAAAATGGACCGGCGAGTCAGGACACACGAGAAGGTAACCACCATTGAAAATGTAATCACAGTCAAACAAGGGTTATTTACCTTCGACCAAGAAAAAATTACAGTGTACAATTCAGACAGATTAATTACACACAGTCTTAGAAAAATTCTGTGCGTAACAAAAGGATTATGACATTTCCCCGGTCTACACATTAGTAAACCACACTTCACTCTATTGATCACTGGTGTCAACATGGGTTCAAACGAAAGTCACTTATTACCCTAATCAGCAAAAGATGGTTGCTGAAGACCCGACATGGCAAGATTTGAGCGAAGGGAGTGTAAACAATAATTAAATACAGAACATGAGACGTGGAGCAATAATGTCGGCGATAAACATTGAATGCTAGGAAAACAGAACGGACAATTCTATCACAATCTCGATGGTGGTTCGCTGTTGAAATGTTCTTGATATTTGTTGCGAACAATTGTGGGGGACTGAAAGACTTCCATGCATAATGCAATCTTTCTTCTTTGCTCCAGACTCGATCTGGTCGCCATTTCACCATAAAATAATGTTACTGCAACGAAATGAAAACTCAACTGTAAAGAAATATAAATTGACAGAAACTGAAAATTAAAAAATTTGGCCTGTAAGTGCTAACGTTTTTTTTTTAAAATCAGCCTGCACTTCTAAAAACAAAAGGTACATGCTACAATAATTCTGCTTTCCAAAAGTACAAACTATCATATTTCAGCATTTTAAAAGATACATACTGTTATACTTCTGCTTTCTGAAAGCTGCAAACTATCATTCTTCAGCATTCCAAAAGTTACAGACTTTCATACGTCTGCTTTTTAAAAGTTACAATTATACTTCTGCGTTCTAAAAGTTACAGACTATCATACTTCTGCATTCCAAAAGTTACAGACTATCATACTTCTGCATTCCAAAAGTTACAGACTATAAATACTTCTGCATTCCAAAAGTTACAGACTATCACACTTCTGCATTCCAAAAGTTTCAGACTATCATACTTCTGCATTCCTAAAGTTACAGGTTATCAGACTTATGCATTCCAAAGGTTACACACTGTCATACTTCTGCATTCCGAAGGTTACAAAGTATCATACTTCTGCATTCCAAAAGTTGCAGACTATCTTACTTCTGCATTCCAAAAGTTACAGACTATCATACTTCTGCATTCTAAAAGTTACAGATTACACTGACAAACAACATTTTTCTTTCTTATATAAGAATAAGTGTTCTTAGGTCAGTTTCTTGCGCTGATTTCAAATCTGAAATCCGGTTATCTCTATCACGTCGGGTTCTTAAGATATTTGTGAATAAATATATTTTGGGGAAACCGTTATTTGCTCCGTTTCATTTTTACTATATAACTTATTGAAAATTAATAAAATGCAAAATAATTCTACTTTTTATACTGCTAAAAGATGCATGACATATGTTACGCTATTTTTCAAATAGTTACTGTATTTTGAAATAATTCTGAGCGAAATATGGCTTCTAGAAGTTGTAGAATCGGTATCGAAACCAATGCCTCATGATCCAATCACGTGTCCGATCCCAGTTCCACCATAACAATATCCGTTGGACGTGAATGAACCATCAGAAAGTGATAGTTTACCTGCTTTAGAAACTAATTCTGACTCGGATTATATACCGGTGAATGATGGTGTTCACTTAATTAACCATTCAGAACTTTCAGATCTAATACGTGATCTCGCTCTTACCAAAGGACAAGCGGAATTACTCGGTTCGTGACTCAAAGAATGGAATCTTTTAGCGCCCAATACTCCGATATCTAAATTTCGTCATAGACACAGAGAACTTGTTCAATACTTTGAGATGGATGATGGCATTTGCTATTGCAAAGATGTAAACGGTCTAATGGTGCACCTCGGTCGTGAGCACATAGTCAACGAATGGCGACTTTTCATCGACTCTTCCAAGACTAGTCTAAAAGCCGTGTTATTGCATAACGGAAATTTATTTTCATCAATTCCAGTCGCCTACTCTGTTCATATGAAAGAAACTTATGACAATATGGCTATACTTTTGGCAAAAATAAAGTACAATGACTACCAATGGCGGATTTGTGGAGACCTAAAGGTCATTGCAATTCTCACGGGCATGCAGACTGGGTATACTAAATTTTGTTGCTTCCTATGTGAATGGGACAGCCGCAACAGACAGGAACATTATGCAAGAAAGGTGTGGCCTATCAGGGATCGTATGCAGCTCTGGCATAAAAATGTAATACATGAGCCATTAGTTAACAAAGACGGCATCATTTTACCACCGTTACATATAAAGTTGGGGCTCATGAAGAATTTCGTAAAAGTGTTAGATAAAACGAGCAAAGCTTTCACTTATCTTCGAGAAAAGTTTCCGCAAGTTAGCGATGCAAAGATAAAGGAAGGTATCTTTGTAGGACCTCAGATTAGGAAAGTTATTGCAGACAAACAATTCGAGAACTTGTTACATGGTAGTGAACTTCGCGCATGGATGGCATTCAAATCGATCGTCGATAACTTTCTGTGAAATCACAAATCTGTCGACTATGTGCATATTGTTAAGCAGTGCATAGATGCATACAGAATTATGGGCTGTAACATGTCCCTCAAAATCCATTTGCTTGATTCGCATCTTGACTTTTTCCCTGACAAACTTGGCGAAGTCAGCGATGAACATGGAGAACGATTCCATCAAGATATCGCCGTAATGGAATCACGCTATCAAGGACGGTGGAGTGTGACCATGCTTGCCGATTATTGTTGGATGCTTCATCGCGATGTACCACATGCCATTCACCGACGAAAGTCGACTGCAAAGAAATTCAAGCCTACATAACTGTTACACTTCTTGTATGAATGATGTTATAATACTTTATGCCTTGTTAAAAAACTTCAATTGCGTATTTCTAGAGATCCCGACCTGATAGAGAAAAACGGTTTGCAGATTTAAAAACAGCGCATTAAAATTGACCAGAAAAACATAGAAATGTTAGAGAAAGAAAAAAAAAGTTTTTTTTTGTTAGTCAGTGTTATCAGACATCTGCATTAAAAAAATTACAGACTATTATACTTCTGCATCCAAAAGTTACACACTATCATACTTCTGCTTTCAGAAAGTTGCAGGCTGTTATACTTCTCTATACCTCTATTCTGAGCATACAGGGAACATTGTAGTTAAGCCATATTCATCCTCTTAGGTATCGCGATCCTGTGCTTCCATCTCCTTTTCTACCTATAATTGATATTCTCAGCCGTCAAAGATTACTTTAATTTTTCTCATCAGATTCACGATGGAATGGTTTTTTGTCTGTGTGTGTCTTTTGTGATAAAGTGTTCCTAGGCTTTATTGCCTTGTACCTATTTCATCATCGTTCTTATTATATTTCTCTCCTGTTTTTGCTCTTTCATCAATTTTTAAAGTTATTTTTCCTAATCACGGGTTTTGCATAAGTGTAACTTGCTATGCTATGCTACACCATTGATATTTTCCGAACATTACTTTATCTTGTGGAACACATCTAGCTCAGTAGACAAGTTATTGTTCAGCACGGGAAACAGTCAGATGGGCCACAGAAAGAATTCATTTCATATTTTATTCCCCTGTCTCAACGAAACGAGTGTCACCACATTTGTACAATAGCATGCTCGCCAGAGCGATTGACAACAATAGACTCGTGACACGCACAGGAATGTTTGTTGCCAGATTGTAGCATGTGATAGCGACTAAGAAACTTAGATGTGGTGTGCGTGGCAAGATAATGAATGAATAGACAAATGGGAAACCACTCGCGGGTCGTACGACAAATAAACAAAAGAGGGCGACGATATGACGCTACAGAAGGCTTAGCAACCAGGGGTGGACAATTTCTGTAGCGAGCGACCAATCCAAAACCATGGTTTGTCTCGCAACCAAACACCTAGCACGGTTTGACGATTTGGTTACGAGAGCCCACCCACGTATAGCGATTGACGTGCCCTGAAATTGCACGCGAGCATGCCCATGTCGCAGGGCAAGATGGGCGCCTAATTACTGGATCAGAGGGCGGACCCATAGAACACAGCCCACGACGTCGCATATTGGCATACCGAAATATAACGTCAGGTTCGCCAGAAGCCATTACGGAGCATAGAGTTTCCCTGAGCGTAGCCTGTTCACAGCCTGTTTCATAATTTCATTCCTGTGTGAATTTATAATTCATATCTGTGTACTCTTAAGGAATCTTCGAAGGAAAAAGGAGGTTAGTAAATTTTAGATAGATTATTATTAATATTCTTTTCCATTATTTAAGATTGCTTTTTGCACTTAGCCACGTAGCTAAATATGAGAAAGACCTTTCTCCCATTACTTCTATTCGTTAATGGTTAATCAAATCAAAGATCTTTTCCTCTAGAATAATATAATGAAGTAACTCATAGTTATATACTTCACTGTCATCTAGATTGTTAGATCATCATTACAGACTTACACGAACACACACTTTCATTCTCAATGTATTTAATACTTGTCATGTGCGCCTCATGTCATGTATTATAATAAGAGAATTAAAAACAGAATGATCATCTAGGAATAAGCCATCGTGAATAATGCTGTAAAAGAAAGTCAGCTATTGATATTAGATGTGAAACGTATTAACACACGTTTGTGTCTTCACTCCTGCTAAATCCGAATCTACGCTATACGTGTTTGGCGAAAAGCTTACGTCCGGAAATAAGAATTCACTAGATAGAACTTCACACACTTCCTAAGTTACCAGGAAGATCTCCACACCCGCATTTTTAAACATTGCAGGCGAAGACATTTTCTTCACTTGTTTATTAGGCGCTCACAAGTTGATTAGCATAATTCCACACGCACACACACGCACATATATATATATATATATATATATATATATATATATATATATATATATATATATATATATATATATATATATATATATATGTTGCGTGATAAATTCTCGCAACATCGTTTTATTACAATATCTATTTTATAACGCAAGGGCAACAACTGCTTGAAATTTATAGTCACTTTTCTCGGTAAGCATTTGTCTTCCCGCGTTGGTATTGAATGCAGTTAAGTTTTGAGCTGTGGTCTTTTTGCGCTGGACTGCGCATGACTGGTCTTGTTTTTTGGTCGATCGGTTTCCGCCCACCACTAGTGGAGTGAGCGATTTGAATGGCGAAAGAGATGCCTCGTTGAAGAGGGGATCTCCGCTATTTTTTGTTCTGTCAGGGATGTGTAGTCCTCTTAATGGATATTTCGTTTATTCGAGATAATACCTCTAGTGTTTCCCACATGTCGGGAGGCGTGATATTTCTGTGTATTTCCTGAAGGCAAGGTAAATTGACTTTTCATTAACTCTATCGATTTTGGGTCGTGAGCGATTTCGATTCATAGCCTGTCTTCGAAAGTCGTCGTCACGAGATGTTTTCCCAGCTCACATGTCGCTGTATTGTACTGCATCGGTTGATGCATGTCCAAGGACCATTACTTGCTACTTTGTTAAATGAACTAGGTTTGGAAAACCTTTATTATCTAGAGGATATTTTTGAGGACATTATTTATACTTCGGCAGACGTGTCTGTCTTGCTGAAGTCAGACTAAGGAGAGTGAACTGATCTCATACATCTGGTTATCTCCTGGCTGTTATAGAAAAGGATGGAGTTTTTCACCTGACTACATTTACAGCACTATGAAATATAACATGCATCTGACTCATCATTGTAATGCTGTCTACCGTCTATTGCTGTATTGAATGTTGCTGTGATAATGACTGTTTGATGTGCCTACATATTCGCGTAACCATTTTGTCACTGTGGCGTCCACAATAAATAATGAAGAAAAACGTCAACGGCTGTTACAAGAATCATTGACTTTATACGTCGTGAGTTTACTGACGTCCTATGTGGATTGCCCTGTTATTTTTGTATGAACATTGTTTGACTGAACACATCTGCACACTACACAAAACCAGACATGCGGATACCATCCATCATCATATGGCATCACGCATCATTTGGTGGCCATAAGCTGGTTTGATTCTGGTACCAGCAAACACGGGGTCCCTTACCCACTTCATTTTCAACAAGAATTCATCAGCATCCTTCAAGAAATTAACATTCTTCAATACAGTCAACATCTTCAAAATTTTCAAAGTACTCGGCGTTGCCCGGTAAAAGTCAAAATTTCAACTTTTTGACGGAAACAAGAATTTGACAGTACCCGGCGTTGTTACATGTTGCCGGATAACTCGGACTGCTGTTATCTTTTACGCAAGTCAAGCAAGTTGCTGCTGTCAAGGTTCCAGTGCTGTCGTTTTTGTGAAGGTCAAGTGCCGGTTGAAACGGGTTGTTTTCTGAAGAAGGCCAAGTACCGATTTCCATCAACTTACTTTTGGATTAGAAGGTCAAGTGCCGAAACAACTCAACACACAGTATTTCAGAAGCTCTTGTACCATCGTGTTAGCAGTGGAAGCAGTTCAGATGTGCCATCATCGTTGGAGCTTCGCTCTTTAGGACGTTGATTGACATCCGTTTTTCTGCTGTTCTACGATTGGAAGCCTATAAGTTAAGTGGCCTGTTTGTATGTAAACTGTGCCCTTATACTTCTGCTGAGTCTTCTGTGTATCATCTCATTCTATATGTTATATGTCTATATGTTATTTGTATATTTATATGTTTATATTTCAGCGGGTTCTCGGTTGGGTGGTGTCTCCGTTAGATTATGCCACGTCATAGAGGTCGTCTATTGTGAGCGTTTTCTGTAGGGTTTGCAAATTTCCGATACTGGAATTTGCTAAGCGACTTCTGTTGCTATTTATGTTAGCTGTGATGACATGTTTTAATATTGTTTTCGTTATTATTTCGCATTCTTTAGTTTTGTTTTGATTTGTTTGTATTTGTTAGCCTACTCTTGTCTATAATTTAGTTTCATACAACATTTTTGTTTATACACTGTGGTGTCATGTATTTTGTTTAATTCTATCGCAGATATCGTCACATTTTTTGTGATATTTCATTAATTTCTGCTTTATTTTTAGTTGATTTCTGCGAACGTTTTTGTATTGTTGCTGATCTTTGTTATTGTTTACATTGTTATTGTTTACATTGTTTGCATTGTTTACATTTTCAATGTTTACATTCTGCATGTGTTTACATAGTCATTGTTTACAGTTATAGTAATTAGTTAATGGGCTATGCTAATGCACTGTTACTACTACACTGATGATAAATGAATGATGAATAGTGTCGTGCACTATTGAATGAGAAGTGCACTTATGATCAAGAATTGAGTGCTGATATTTCATATACAAGTTCTTTGATTGGAGACTTGTTTCCCACAGAGACTGGGATAATATAATGTGATGTGAATATACAAGTGCTTAATTAAGACTTGTTACACTTAGGTTTGAAATAAATTAGTTAATTATTTCAGGTTTTGGACTCATATGTTAGACAACATGTCTACATTTGAGCACTTTATTGAGCAGGGTAAATTGCTTGGGAAGACTGGTGATAAGTTAGAAGAATTTGCAACTGCTCGATATGATAAAGCAATGGAAGCTGAACAAAAGAAACTGCAGATGCAGGTGGATGAAAAAAGATTCCAAATGGAAATGGAAAAACAAAAAAGGGAATCAGAAGCTGAGGAGAGAAAACTCCAGCTACAGCTAGAAGCTGAAAATGAAAGACTTCAAAAAGATGCTCAGGCTGAGGAAAGAAGATTACAGAGAGAGTCTGATGAGAGGAAAGAGAAAGCAAAAATGGAACATGAAGAAAAGGTCTTAGCTTTAGAGTTGGAAAAATTGAAATTGACAAGCATGAGTAATGGTAATGATTCAAACAAGGGTTCATCTTCTGGTAAGGCTAATAATGATACTTTTAAGATTAAGTTACCAACATTTAGTCCTTCCAGTGATGACATAATGTTCTATCTGGACAGATTTGAACAAGCATGTACAGCTCATAACATAGACAAAGCAAAATATGTTTATCAGTTATCAGGGATACTGACAGGTAAAGCTCTAAGTATATTAAATATGGTGGATGAACCTGACAAGAACAATTATGAGGTTGTCAGGGCCGCTTTGTTAAAGAAATATCAGCTTAACGAAGACGGCTATCGTCTACAATTTAAAAACATGTTACCTGAAAATGGAGTTGAATTCTCCGAGTTTATTGCAAGAATACGCATTACTTTCTCACGATGGGTTGAACTATCTAAGACGGAAAAAACTTATGAAGGACTTATGGACTTAATACTTAGAGACAAAGTCATGTCGTCTGTCAATGAGTCTTTCCTTGCTTTCCTTCATGAACGTAAACCTAAAACAATAAAAGAAATGGAAGATTTCTGTTGCCAATACGTAACTGCGCACCCACACATAACCATGGGTAACTCTAAGGTGAAAGAAGGTTTACCAGTTGCTTCGGCAGCTCCGTATGGTCAAAACTTTGCTCGTAGATTCCAACAAAATTTTGATAGAAAGAGTAGCGGTAATTTCTGTCAAAATCATGGAAATCAATTTCATGGTGATTCTTCTTCGAAGAATTGGAGACAACCTGATAGTACTCGTTACTATCACCCTAATAATTATAAGCATTTCAAAAGAGGATATGGTAATAGAGGTTATTCCTGCCGAAGACCTCAGAACCAAACAAATAGATGTTCGCATCAATGTGAACATGATAGTAATCGTGGAAACTGGAATTCGAACCAGGATAACAATTACAATAGAGACAATAATAACTGCAGAGATAATAATAACTCTGATAACTTCAGAGGTAATAATAGTCGGGGTAGATCTCAACACAAAAAAAGAGATATCAGCAGGCTAATGCTGTACAACAGGAAACTGAGGGAGCCTGTAATCATGTTGTTGATAGTAAAAACTTTGACGCTGTCACTGGTTCTGCTTTTGACTTTGAGAGAGCAAACAAATGCCCCCAATGCAGTACTTTATTCGAACCGGGTACCATAACTACTTTGAGTTGTGGTCACCCACTTCCCGCTCTTCCTGCTGCTGTTGCGCATGACGGGAGGGGTTCTTTAATTCTACATAAGGGTCTTGTTAATGATACTCCGGTCTCACTACTTTTCGATTCCGGATGCACCACTATTGGTGTTAGACAATCGCTTGTAGATCCATCTTGTGCTACAGGAAGGGTTATTAAATGTGTCACATTTGGCGGCACTCTAGAAAAATATCCTACTGCTGTAATTCGCATTGCCACTCCTTTCTTTACTGGAGATGTGCATGCTTGTCTCTTACCTAATCCTATTGCGGACCTTATTATTGGTCGTATTCACGGAGTTAGGGAGTGTACCCCACAGCAGATTGCTGCTTGGGAAGATAATAACATGCAAGCTACAAATGCAGTAGTTACAAGAGCACAAGCTCTACAAACACCCGAAACTTCACTGAATAGTGATAATGAAGTTGATAGCCAAGATAGTCACTTAGTAATCACTCGTGACTCTTTCATAAAATTGCAAGAAGAAGATCCTTCTTTAAAAAAATTCTTCGTTCTTGCGAAGAAAGGTGATCCGAATCAGGATACAAATAGAAAATCTTGGATTGCAATGAGAAACGGCGTACTTGTACGTATGGTACAAGATTCGACTACGTCGGCACATTCGCAAATTCTTGTTCCCAAGAGCATGAGAGTGCAAATATTACAACATGCTCATGACTCGCAATGTGCTGGACATATGGGTTTTTCCCGTACGAAGTCGAGAGTCCTTGCGGCTTTCTTTTGGCCTTTTGTCAATAAGGACATTCGTATTTACTGCCGATCATGCAAGGTATGTCAGGAGGTCAAATCTAGAGGACCACGACATGCTGCGCCTATCCAGGCTGCTGACATTCCTATTCGGCCGTTTCAGAAAATGGCCATAGATATTATTGGCCCTTTTAAGGTCAAGTCGGCCAGAGGACATCAGTTTATCCTTACATGTGTCGATATGTGCACACGTTGGCCAGAGGCTATTCCTCTTAAGAGCATATCTACTACAGATATCGCAGATGCTCTTTGGTTGATATTTTCTCGCTTGGGGTTCCCCAGAGAAATATTGTCAGACCATGGCACTCAACTCATATCTGACACTATGTCACAGGTAATGTCTACCTTACATATTGAACGATCTCTCAGTAGTATCTACCATCCTATGTCTAATGGGTTAGTTGAGCGTCTGAATAGAACGCTCAAGACTTTGCTTGGTAAGATAACTGAAGATCATCCTCAAGATTGGGACAGGGTTTTACCCGCGGCTCTCTTTGCCTATAGAGAAGTCCCTAATGAACACACAGGATTTTCTCCCTTCGAACTTGTCTTTGGCGCGCGTCCACGCGGCCCTATGTCTTTATTACACGATCTCATCACTGCCGATGATATTAGCGATGAAACTCAATCCTCATATGAGTATGTCATTGCTCTTAGACAAAAGATCATTGAGGCATGTAAGCTAGCAACTGCTTCATCAGAAATTGCTAAAGAGAAGGCAAGACAGTTTGCTAACAAGAATAGATGTCTACGACAACTTTGTCCAGGTGACAAAGCATTCGTCCTACTCCCCAGTAGGGAAAATAGACTTCTTATTGCATGGAAAGGTCCGTATGCAATAGTCTCTCGGATTTCCGATGTTGACTATGTGGTCGATATTGATGGAAAGCATAAAACTTTCCACATAAACATGCTTTCGGAATTTCACGAACGTCCGGACTATTTGCTGCCTATTTTCCAGGCAACGGATGATGCTCCTGCACCTCACGGTCATTATTCATCCCTGTCTGTCATACAGGATGAGGAAGCTACCTTCTCTGATGTCAACCTTCCCCTTCCAGTGGTTCCATTACATTCCACGGAATCTTGGAAAAACGTTTCTGTTTCTCCTAATCTTTCTGGTGACGAACATCGACAAGTCTCGTCGATGTTACAAACATTTCAGGATGTTCTCACTGACATTCCTGGACACACAGATGTCATAGAACATGACATAATTCTTACCGACAATAATCCAATTAGGGTTAGGCCGTATCCTATTCCTATACACTTTCAGTCGCAAGTGGAAAAGGAATTGGATGAAATGATTCAATTAAATATAATTGAACCATCGACTTCACCATATTCTTCTTCCATGGTTATTGTCCGGAAGAAGGATAAGAACATACGAATTTGTGTTGATTATCGCAAATTGAATCAGGTCACAAAGTTCGATGCTGAACCGATGCCTTTGTTAGAAGATCTACTGATTAGACTTTCTAATTCTAGATTCTTCACTAAACTTGACTTGTCTAAAGGTTATTGGCAAGTGCCTTTAGCAGAGCATGCCAAACCTCTTACTGCTTTTTCTACACCTAGGGGTCTATTTCAATGGAATGTTATGCCTTTTGGTCTCATGAACGCCCCTGCCACTTTCGTTCGCATGATGCGTCGAATTCTGTCACATCGTTCGGATGTCATCGCATACTTAGATGACATCTGTCTCTTCAGTGATACCTGGGAAGATCACTATTTAGGGTTATATGACTTACTGTCCACTCTACGTGAGAATAATTTGACAGCAAAACCTTCTAAAGCTTTTGTTGGTTTTGGTGAAATCTCTTTCCTGGGTCATCGTGTTGGTCATGGTCTCTTGAAGACAGAAGACCACAATACTTCCAAAATACTGAACATCTCTGTTCCTAAAACGAAGAAACAAGTTAGGAGTCTCTTAGGTTTAATTCAATTTTATGGGAGATTTATTCCAAATTTATCTTCGATCATGGCACCTCTCTCAACATTGTTGAAGAAAGGTTCGCCTAATCTGGTCCGTTGGTCTGAAGAATGCCAATCTTCACTAGACCAAATCAAGAATATATTTTCTTCTCCTCCCATCTTAAGATTACCTACTCTTGATAGGACTTTTGTTCTTCGGAGTGATGCTTCATCCACTGGGATTGGAGCAGCACTGATGCAAGAATATGCAAATACTCTGCATCCTGTTATGTACATTTCTAGAAAACTAAATGCGGCAGAGAGGAACTACTCGGTTTTAGACCGTGAGTTGTTAGCGATGGTTTGGTCAATTCTAAAGCTACAAAGATTCCTCCTGGGCGCACATTTCATTCTAGAGACTGATCAGAAAGCTCTTACAGCTATTCAGACTAAGAATTTGAAGAGTTCGAGATCCACTCGATATGCTATAGCTCTTCAACCTTTTCACTTCACGGTACGAGCTATCCGTGGTGCGGATAATGTGATGGCTGACATTTTGTCTAGATGCCCACATGACTCCAACTAATACTTCTGTCCTATATTTCCATATATTACAGAGTCATAACACACCTATATTTCTACAATAGATTAGCACATCTGTACTTACTTTATATGTACACACTATCGTGCTTTGTTGTCATCTTCTTCTGTTCGTTTTTTAAGATGATAGAGGAGGACTGAGTAGTTAATATAAGGGCCGTTAGTTTACTAAACAGCCACAATTATTAATAATGTATTGTACCTTATGAAGCATATTAGTTATTAATTAGCATTATATTGCTTGTACTTTCTCAGAATGTCATTGTTGAGCTGAGGACTTACCTTACTAGTATCAAGCATGACGAGTTCTAGATTGTGTACTTACCCTCGGAATACCAGAGCATATGTCCTGGATCGTCATGTAGTTTAACTTTACTATGTACTTATGTCATTACATGTCAAAGAATGTACTATTTAAATTTTCCTATCAGATTTGTACATCCATTTTTAAAGACAATATTAGAGTATGCTGTTTAATGATGATTATGGTAACTTGCATACGTATATTGTGTTTACATGCTAACGTGATGTGTGTTGGTGACACCTCCCCGATGTGAATATTTTTTGAGACATATTTATTTTTCTGTTGAGGTATATCCTCACCAGACACTCTATATTTAGCCTCATGTTAGGCAATTTAATTAATTATCAGCGCATAATTCGTGCGTTTTGAGCCGCTTATCGCATGCTCTTTGATATTTAAAAAAAAAAATATGTTCCACATTTTTTTTTATCGGGAGGAGGTGGTGATATGTTGCGTGATAAATTCTCGCAACATCGTTTTATTTCAATATCTATTTTATAACGCAAGGGCAACAACTGCTTGAAATTTATAGTCACTTTTCTCGGTAAGCATTTGTCTTCTCGCGTTGGTATTGAATGCAGTTAAGTTTTGAGCTGTGGTCATTTTTGCGCTGGACTGCGCATGACTGGTCTTGTTTTTTGGTCGATCGGTTTCCGCCCACCACTAGTGGAGTGAGCGATTTGAATGGCGAAAGAGATGCCTCGTTGAAGAGGGGATCTCCGCTATTTTTTGTTCTGTCAGGGATGTGTAGTCCTCTTAATGGATATTTCGTTTATTCGAGATAATACCTCTAGTGTTTCCCACATGTCGGGAGGCGTGATATTTCTGTGTATTTCCTGAAAGCAAGGTAAATTGACTTTTCATTAACTCTATCGATTTTGGGTCGTGAGCGATTTCGATTCATAGCCTGTCTTCGAAAGTCGTCGTCACGAGATGTTTTCCCAGCTCACATGTCGCTGTATTGTACTGCATCGGTTGATGCATGTACCAAGGACCATTACTTGCTACTTTGTTAAATGAACTAGGTTTGGAAAACCTTTATTATCTAGAGGATATTTTTGAGGACATTATTTATACTTCGGCAGACGTGTCTGTCTTGCTGAAGTCAAACTAAGGAGAGTGAACTGATCTCATACATCTGGTTATCTCCTGGCTGTTATAGAAAAGGATGGAGTTTTTCACCTGACTACATTTACAGCACTATGAAATATAACATGCATCTGACTCATCATTGTAATGCTGTCTACCGTCTATTGCTGTATTGAATGTTGCTGTGATAATGACTGTTTGATGTGCCTACATATTCGCGTAACCATTTTGTCACTGTGGCGTCCACAATAAATAATGAAGAAAAACGTCAACGGCTGTTACAAGAATCATTGACTTTATACGTCGTGAGTTTACTGACGTCCTATGTGGATTGCCCTGTTATTTTTGTATGAACATTGTTTGACTGAACACATCTGCACACTACACAAAACCAGACATGCGGATACCATCCATCATCATATGGCATCACGCATCAATATATATATATATATATATATATATATATATATATATATATATATATATATATATATATATATATATATATATATATTGTTAAAGTCAGTTTGTTTTAAGCTTTAGATGTAATTTTTTTATGGTCTAAGGGAGTTAATAGGTTGTAATACTTTTTGAGTCAGGTCTTATTTAGTTGTTATCTCCCTTGACTTGACATTTGATCATTTAAGACTTTCTTGAACAGTTTTCCAGAACGTTAGCTCGTGTGAGTTAAACTCACGTCACGCGATGATTCGCGCATGCGTGAATGATTTGAGGGGACTGATATGCGATATCTCGTGACAGTTAGTTTTTGGCGCTTGGCCAGGGAGGTCAGCCATGTTTCTCTGACTGTGTAATCAGGGAACAAAGTCCTCTGTGTGATATAGAAATGTTTGAGATTCTTCCCCTGTGATAATTCTGACATATTTCTGAGAGCAAAAGATGGCGTACGTTTTTTGTGTCTTATTATTGGGTGACAGTGAAGGTAAAAATACCCTTTAAACTATTTTTTGTAGCCAAGAACTTTGTATGATGATGCTACCAGCCCAAGATGGTTGGCTGACATTGAGGTGACTTTCTCCCGGCGCAGAGGAGAGTTTATGAGTATATGGTTATTTATCGTGCTACTTAGCCATGAACCCATTCGGCTTATTTACTGATTATTGGAGAGGACAAAGAGATTATTTATCGTGCTACTTAGCCATGAACCCATTCGGCTTATTTACTGATTATTGGAGAGGACAAAGAGATTATTTATCGTGCTACTTAGCCATGAACCCATTCGGCTTATTTACTGATTATTGGAGAGAACAAAGAGATTATTTATTGTGCTACTTTGCCATGAACCCATTCGGCTTATTTACTGATTATTGGAGAGGTCAAAGAGATTATTTATAGTACTACAAAGCCAGGGAAAGGCTGGTACATATATGCTCCATTCAAACTTTATATGGCATCTGTTGTAGCGCCATGGAAGGCGAAAAGATTATTGATATTGCCTAGAGCCAGAAACTTTATACGACATCTATTATATCGCCGGAGAAGAGAAGGTGGAGAGTATAGGTATATGATGTGTTTCCTTGATGTTCTTTCAAACTGTAATTCGTGACAGTGAATTGTTACTATGTACCTGGGCACTGTATGCCAGGATGTTCACGTGACCTGTCTTGTACAATAAACAGTGTGTAGACATTCCAGTAGTTACTTCAATGTGTGCAGCGATGTGGGTGGATGATTAGTGACTTACATTAATACTACACGGCATTCGCGTCCATAGACAGCTATACACCCACACTTGGTCGGCTACCAGTAAGCCCGACGGATTCTGATTGAATTTTGCAGTGGCACACAAATATAATATCCTATCTACATCTGGAAGTACCCGGCGTTGCCCGGAGGTCTTACACCATGTATCTATGATTGTGATGTCTAGCAACTCATCCATCAACACGACACCCCTTTATGAGTGGTAGCCTGTGTGGCTTATGGATGTTGTGTCCTTGTAAAGTGCTGTGTAAAAAGTCATCTGTAAACCATCTGTGTAAATTGTGGTGTATGGTGTTACCGAGATCAGGCATGCTCCAGTCTACCCAGCTGTAAATGGGTAACTCACCCTAGTCCTGAGTTAGGGAAGGCAAAGGCACTGTAAGCAGTAATTTCCATCTAAGGCTCCAGGGGAAGCAGGCCCTAAACTTGGTCAATTCAACCGACGCAGGATGGTGTATATATGGAGTAGAAGTGTAGTGTGTGATTAACGCGAATGGTGTACTGTTCGTGTTCTGACCAATCTAATCACTCATACACTTGTGTCTACAAGGCACCAATGCAGACTGCTGGAATCTTTGTTTACACAGTTTATTTAGACGCACACACTGGGACATAACGAGTAAATCATGGGTACAGGTTGACACATCAATTTGCAGGCATACATAGTAGATCCCAAGTCATGACACATTCATAAATAATGGGTAGTACATCAATAGCTTCCAATGTCATGAAACATAATGGCCGCATCCCCTATCTGACTAAGCGCGTCAGTGAAGGCGGATCGGTAAGTAACTAAAGTTGCTTTATGTTCACAGTTTATATCATATTATGAAACCATGGAAGGGGTTTCTATCAAAATTGAGATCTCCTTGCCACTGTCCGAATAGTAAGATACATGCCCGTTCTTTGGACAGTGATTCAAAAATACGATGACAGGAATGTAACATGGCCGCCTTCCTGAGTTGTCGCTCACTCGCTCACAGGAGGGTATATATATAAGCCAAAGTTAATTCGAAATACATATGAATGATTTCCTAAAGTTTCTCCATACAGTTCTACAGTAATCCAGTTACTTCACGTAGACATAATTGTTGTATGGAAGCCCGTCATCTTTGTCGATACAAACACGACCCTAGCGTTGCGAAGCATAATATTCCAGCTAGGTCTAAACGTCATGAGGTCATCAAAAATAGGGTCTGAAATTACCTGGAGTCCGAATCATACATGGTACCGTACATTAGGAGAGTCTCTAACACAAGCTCTAGTAGAGACACAATCTCCTACAGAAGAAAAACCACTTCGTAAATCATTTTTACTGAAGAATCTACCAGCCCTGAAAAATGCGTAACCGCCATTGTAAACGGTACCTCGGAACTCATCACGACTTGTCAAGACAACTCATACTTCCGCTAGAGCGGCATAACAAGAATATAGTCCTGCCTACCCATCCAAAATATACAATATAGGACTGATTCTACTTGTACTAATAATATGTAATACATATGAATTCAGGCCATAAACATAATAAGCAAATTAATATATTTTCTGGCCCTAACAAATAAGTACGGACATGGGTGTCATATCCATGCGCCGAATCAATATCAAGAACGATTACTCCTATAATCAAAAGTGTGAAACAAACATGGATTATCTAGCTTTTACCATAGACAGCATTTTCATACACAAATGAATGAATGTCTATATTTTTTCCATATTAAATAGCCATATCGATTTTTGTAATATGTGCGTCAAAATATGCACGCAACAGATTACCACACCCCTCGGGAAAAAAAAATGGTACTTTTTTTTTAAATACATCTAGGAGCAACATACAATAGGCTCACAACGCACCAATAACAATGCGCAGATGATAAGCATAAGTTTTATGACCTTAGAGAAAGTACTTCTCTAAGTATAAATATTTCCAGAGAGGTGTCACCAACGCATACTACAATATTAGCAATGACACAATTTCTACATTAGTTTATACATAAATTTCATCTAAGATATCTTAACATCATGATCATCAAAGACGAAAAAAAAACATTGAAAGATCAGCGGTGAATAAATATCAATGAACCGCTAAGTAGTGTTACAATCAATATATGATATTACATATGTGTACACATTTCAACATAGGAACAACTGTATCAAAGTTGTATATAATTTAACAGTTATGAATCATGTGGGCATCTAGACAAAATATCTGCCATCACATTTTCTGACCCACGGATAGCTCGCACCGAAAAATGAAATGGCTGCAGAGCAATCGCGTAACGCGTTGATCTCGCGCTCTTCAGATTTTTACTCTGAATAGCCGTAAGAGCTTTCTGGTCAGTTTCCACAATGAAATGCGCGCCAAGAAGAAATCTTTGCAGTTTAAGGATTGACCAAACCATAGCCAATAATTCACGGTCTAGGACCGAGTAATTCTTCTCTGCGGCATTTAATTTCCGAGAAATATACATCACAGGATGCAGAGTTCCAGAGTACTCTTGCATTAGTGCTGCTCCAATCCCGGTGGATGAAGCGTCACTACGAAGAATAAATGTCTTATCCTTAGAAGGCAATACTAGGATAGGTGAAGTAGAAAACATAGTTTTAACCTTATCCAAAGAGGATTGACATTCTTGAGTCCAATGGACTACATTAGGAGACCCTTTCTTTAGCAAGGAAGAAAGAGGTGACATAATGGAGGACAGATTCGGAATGAATCGTCCATAAAATTGTATTAGACCTAAGAGACTTCGCACTTGCTTTTTAGTCTTAGGAATAGAAATGTTAAGTATCTTACTTGTATTATGGTCTTCTGTTTTTAGGAACCCATGACCAACACGGTGTCCTAAGAAAGATATTTCGCTAAAACCAATACATGCTTTCGATGGTTTCGCTGTCAGGTTATGCTCGCGTAAGATAGACAATAGTTCATTTATCCCATTATAGTGATCGTTCCAAGTATCACTGAAAAGACAGATGTCATCAAGATACGCAATGACATCTGAGCGATGAGATAGGATTCGACGCATCATGCGTACGAATGTTGCAGGGGCGTTCATAAGACCGAAAGGCATGAAATTCCATTGGAATAGACCCCTAGGCGTCGAAAAAGCAGTAAACGGTTTGGCGTGTTCGGATAATGGAACTTGCCAATATCCCTTAGACAAATCGAGTTTAGTAAAGAAATGAGAATTCGATAGTCTCGTAAGTAGCTCTTCTAGTAAAGGCATAGGTTCAGCATCAAATTTAGTCACTTGATTCAATTTGCGATAATCCACGCAAAGACGTATGTTATTGTCTTTTTTTCGTACAATAACCATCGGCGAAGAATATGCTGATGTGGATGGTTCAATAATTTTTAACTCTATCATCTCATCCAACTCTTTCTCTACCTGTGCTTGAAAATGTATCGGGATAGGATACGGTCTGACTCTTATAGGACTATGGTCAGTAAGAATAATGTCATGTTGAATGACATCAGTTTGACCAGGAATGTCAGTAAGGACATCCTGAAATTGTTCTAACATAGTAGAAACTTGTTTCTGCTCTCCTGGAGATAATTCGGGAGAAATTGCAACATCTTTCCATGATTCATTAGAGTGAAGAGGAATCATTGGAAAAGGTAAATTTACATCCGAGAAACTCGTTTCCTCATCCTGTATTACTGGCAGAGATGAGTACTGTCCATGTTGGACTGGAAAATCGTCCGTTGCCTGGAAAACAGGTTGTAAATAATCAGGACGTTCATGGAATTCCGTGAGCATGTTGATGTGGAAGGTTTTACGCTTCCCGTCAATATCGACGATATAGTCAACATCGGAAACTTTTGATATTATATCGTACGGACCTTTCCAAGAAATAAGAAGTCTATTTTCCCTACAAGGTAGCAAGACAAATGCTTTGTCACCTGGACAAAGTTGTCGCAAGCATCTCTTTTTATTGGCAAATTCCCTTGCCTTCTGTTTCGCAAATTCAGAAGAAGCAGTTGCCAATTTGCATGCTTCAATAATCTTGTGTCTAAGTGCGATGACATATTCATAAGAGGATTTTGTGTCATCGACAATATTATCAGCAGTTATAAGATCATGAAGTAAGGACATAGGACCTCGCGGTTTCGCGCCAAAGACAAGTTCAAAGGGAGAAAATCCTGTATGTTCGTTGGCGACCTCTCTATATGCAAAGAGAGCCGCGGGTAAAACCCTATCCCAATCCTGAGGATGATCTTCTGTTATCTTACCTAGTAGGTTTTTCAGAGTTCTATTCAAACGTTCCACCATCCCATTGGACATAGGATGATAAATACTACTCAGCGATCTCTCTATCTTAAGAGTCGACATTACTTGAGACATGGTATCCGATATGAGTTGGGTACCATGGTCGGATAATATTTCTGCTGGAAATCCCAGACGAGAAAATATTAACCAAAGAGCATCTGCGACATCAGCAGTAGTTATGCTCTTTAGAGGAACAGCCTCCGGCCAACGTGTGCACATATCAACACACGTCAAAATAAATTGGTGTCCTCTAGCAGACTTTATCTTAAATGGACCAATGATGTCTATCGCCATTTTTTGAAATGGTCGAATGGGAATGTCTGCAGCCTGAATAGGTGCATCATGGCGTGGACCTCTGGATTTAATCTCTTGACATACTTTACAAGATCGACAATAGATTCGTATGTCCTTATTCACAGCAGGCCAAAAGAAAGATTGAAGAACTCTAGCTTTAGTACGGGAAAAACCCATATGTCCAGCACACTGCGAATCATGAGCGTGCTGTAAGATTTTAACTCTCATATTTTTAGGCACAAGGATTTGAGAATGAATGGACTTAGCGGAGTCTTGTACCATACGTACAAGTACGCCATTCTTCATCGTAATCCAAGATTTACGATTTGTATCCTTATTCGGATCACCTTTTGTTGCCAGAGTAAAGAATTTCTTTAGAGTAGGATCATCTTCCTGCTGTTTTATAAAGGAATCATGGGAAATCTCCAAGGGATCATCTTGGATCTGCGCATCATTATCTTCAGAATGTGAAGATTGTGGCATATTAAGAGCTTGAGCCCTAGTGATTACTGCATTAGCAGATTGCATATTAACATTTTCCCAATTAGAAATTTGCTGTGGAGTGCATTCTTTCACTCCATGAATGCGACCGATGATAAGATCAGCGATCGGATTCGGCAAGAGACATGCTTGCACCTCTCCTGTAAAGAAAGGCGTAGCAATATTGATAATGGCAGTGGAGTACTTCTCCAATGTGCCACCAAATGTTACACATTTGACTACATTGCCTGTAGCTCGAGAAGGATTTACGAGTGATTGCCTCACTCCGATGGTAGTGCACCCCGAATCGAAAAGAATTGATACCGGAGTACCATCTATTAGGCCTCTATTGAAAACAAGAGCACCCCTTCCATTATGCGCGATTGACGCAGGGAGAGCGGGAAGCGGGTGACCGCAGCTTAAAGTAGAAACTGTGGTTGGATCGAATAATGTTTTGCATTGCGAACACTCAGATGCTCTAGCAAAATCGAAAGCGGAATTTGCTACACTATTGGAGTCTTTTTTATCATTATTCTGATTACCGGCGTCGTGGAACTCCTGTTGTGCAGAGTTAGCCTGGTAATAAGATTTACCATGTCTTTTGTGTTGTGATCTACCTCGGTTATAATTGTCTCTATAATTATTATTTCCTCTGTTATAACCCCTATTTGGGTTTGAATCATAATATTCATGATCATAATCATCACGCTCATTATACTGAGTATCCCTGTAATATTGGTTCTTTTCTCTCCATGAAGCACTTGGGTAGTTCCTATAGCTACTCCCCTTTCGAGAATGTCTAAAATTATGGGTACCCCTCGCGTGTCGAGGACTATCAGCCCGATTCCAGTTCTTCGAAGAAGAACCCTGATTTGAGTGGTTATCTTGGTTTTGATACTTATTCCAATTAACCTTTTTATCAAATTTATTTTTAGCTCCTTGGAATTTGTGTGAGTAATTCTGATTATATTCTGTTGCCGAAGCAACTGGCATACTCTCTTTAATGTTAGAGTTACTAAGAATCATGTCAGGGTGTGCCGTGGCATACTGGTCACAATATTCTTCCATTTGCTTTGATGTACTAGGTTTACGCTCATGTAAGAACTCTAGGAATGGTTTATTTACCGAAGACATGACCTTGTCTCTTAGCAATAAATCCGTAAGACCATCAAATGTTTTCTCTATTTTGGATAATTCAATCCATCGTGAAAGTGTAGTTCGTGCTTTTGAGATGAAATCTGAGAATTCTACACCTACCTCAGGTCTCATTGTTTTAAACAAAAGACGATAACCTTCTTCAGACAGCTGATATCTCTTTATCAAAGCTGCCCTAACAGCATCATAATTATCTTTGTCGGCCTCTTCAACAAAATATAACTTACTTAGAGACTCCCCTTTTAGATTTTCAGACAACTGATTCACATACTGTGATTTGTCAACATTATGAGCTCGACAAGCCCGTTCAAATCTATCCAGCCAGAATGTAATATCGTCACTGGACTGATTGAACGGTGGAACCTTAACCTTGTAAGTAGAAGGTTTACCATTACCACCAGATGCCTGATTAATATTACTCATACTTGTCAATTTCAATTTCTCTAATTCAAACTCATGTTCTCTTATTGCTTTTCTCTCTTCAGCTTCTCTATCTAATCTTTTCTGTTCAGCTGCAGCAGCAGCTTCTAATTTTTTCTGTTCAGCTGCAACTTCTAATTTTTTCTGTTCAGCTGCAACTTCTAATTTTTTCTGTTCTGCTGCAACTTCTAATTTTTTCTGTTCTGCATCAAATCTCCTTTCCTCCACTTGCATCTGCAATTTCTTTAGTTCAGCAGCAGCATCAGCTTCTTTTTCTAATCTTTTTTCTTCAGCCAGAGCTTTTCTCTCTTCAGCAGCAGCTTTTCTCTCTTCAGCAGTAGCAGCAGCTTTTCTCTCTTCAGCAGCAGCAGCAGCTTCTAATTTTTTTTCTTCTATTTGAAGTTTTCTCTCCTCAGCGGCAGCTTTTCTTTCCTCAGCTTGCATCTGCAATCTGAAATTCTCAGCATCTATCTTCTTTTGTTCAACTTCTGCTTTCCATTTATTCTCATCTTTTTGTTTTTTCTCTTCTGATTTTAATACAATAGCAAATTGAGCAGTTTCCCATTCTTCTAACTCTTTTCCAGTCTTATCAAGAGATTTTCCTTGTGCAATAAAGTAATCTAATGTAGACATCTTGTCTTCTTAAATCAGAAACCTGAAAAAGTAAATAAATTACCTTATTTCACTTTAATGGGAGACAAGTCTATACCATAGACTTAGTCTTAGGGAAAAAACCTGTATGGTTATTTTGTTTATCATATAACCAATGATAACTTGAGTACCTGTGGAAAACAATAACTGTATATCTCAAATACTGTGGGAGACAAGCCTTATAAAGGTCTTGTATACCTTAATGTAATCAATGATCACTTGAGTACCTGTGGAAAATAATATTTCCTATACCAATCACTTTGGGGGACAAGCCTTATAAAGGTCTTGTACACTTTGTTTTATAACAATAATAATCATAAAGTACTGATCTGTACTATAATATAAGTGTATTCAACTATACCTCCTATGTCATATGTCAACTAAAGACATTACAAAGGACAAACAAGAAAAGACAATCTGAAAACATTTGCAGAGATCAAATTAAATTAAATAGGAGAAATGAAAAAAAATGATCACAGAATCTGTGATGATAACTGCAATAAGATAACAAGACAAATAACGCCACAGTGTATAAACATAAGGGTGTAAAGAACTGAAATGAAAGGAAAGATGAGACCTACAATTATACAAACAAATCAAACAAAAATAAAGAACAGAAAAATGTTACAAATACAAATATGAAACAGTCGTCACAACTAACCAAATATTTGCAAACTATGTTGCATGCAAATTTCAATTAAGAAATTGCTCCCTATAGAACGCCAGAACAAGACCAATATCACTTGGTATTTCCTGTTCTAGTCACCTCCCATCCAGGCCCGCAAAGACATAACAATCACACATATACACAAATAATATATAAACATAAATATATATAAATCATCAATGTGTGTATCATATCATGCAATGTGATGTAGTTGCAATGTATTATACTGTATGCTCAGTTTTAACAAATTAGACTACCACTTTATTGAGTAATAGATTTGCTTTCTAATTGTTACACTGTTCAATTTTTTTGAGCACATAAGAAGATCCAACGATGAAATTTGCACTTTAAGTTCAACATTGCTCTTCTATTTCAGCAGGATAAACAATCACTAGTTTAGAATCCTGACTGTACTGTGCCAAATGTCAACAAGTGCTGACCCAGATATTGCTACACTTGTCAGAACAGGTCAAGCTGACATTGATTGTATAGCTGTCCTACTGGTGTTGATGTGGTCAAACAAATGTTCTTGCAACTGTAAAATGTGATTCTCAACACAACAAGACTGCGTAGGCTGGACCCGGGAATCTGGCTCACCACTGTAAAGTGCTGTGTAAAAAGTCATCTGTAAACCATCTGTGTAAATTGTGGTGTATGGTGTTACTGAGATCAGGCATGCTCCAGTCTACCCAGCTGTAAATGGGTAACTCACCCTAGTCCTGAGTTAGGGAAGGCAAAGGCACTGTAAGCAGTAATTTCCATCTAAGGCTCCAGGGGAAGCAGGCCCTAAACTTGGTCAATTCAACCGACGCAGGATGGTGTATATATGGAGTAGAAGTGTAGTGTGTGATTAACGCGAATGGTGTACTGTTCGTGTTCTGACCAATCTAATCACTCATACACTTGTGTCTACAAGGCACCAATGCAGACTGCTGGAATCTTTGTTTACACAGTTTATTTAGACGCACACACTGGGACATAACGAGTAAATCATGGGTACAGGTTGACACACCAATTTGCAGGCATACATAGTAGATCCCAAGTCATGACACATTCATAAATAATGGGTAGTACATCAATAGCTTCCAATGTCATGATACATAATGGCCGCATCCCCTATCTGACTAAGCGCGTCAGTGAAGGCGGATCGGTAAGTAACTAAAGTTGCTTTATGTTCACAGTTTATATCATATTATGAAACCATGGAAGGGGTTTCTATCAAAATTGAGATCTCCTTGCCACTGTCCGAATAGTAAGATACATGCCCGTTCTTTGGACAGTGATTCAAAAATACGATGACAGGAATGTAACATGGCCGCCTTCCTGAGTTGTCGCTCACTCGCTCACAGGAGGGTATATATATAAGCCAAAGTTAATTCGAAATACATATGAATGATTTCCTAAAGTTTCTCCATACAGTTCTACAGTAATCCAGTTACTTCACGTAGACATAATTGTTGTATGGAAGCCCGTCATCTTTGTCGATACAAACACGACCCTAGCGTTGCGAAGCATAATATTCCAGCTAGGTCTAACCGACATGAGATCATCAAAAATAGGGTCTGGAATTACCTGGAGTCTGAATCATACATGGTACCGTACATTAGGAGAGTCTCTAACACAAGCTCTAGTAGAGACACAATCTCCTACAGAAGAAAAACCACTTCGTAAATCATTTTTACTGAAGAATCTACCAGCCCTGAAAAATGCGTAACCGCCATTGTAAACGGTACCTCGGAACTCATCACGACTTGTCAAGACAACTCATACTTCCGCTAGAGCGGCATAACAAGAATATAGTCCTGCCTACCCATCCAAAATATACAATATAGGACTGATTCTACTTGTACTAATAATATGTAATACATATGAATTCAGGCCATAAACATAATAAGCAAATTAATATATTTTCTGGCCCTAACAAATAAGTACGGACATGGGTGTCATATCCATGCGCCGAATCAATATCAAGAACGATTACTCCTATAATCAAAAGTGTAAAACAATCATGGATTATCTAGCTTTCCCATAGACAGCATTTTCGTACACAAATGAATGAATGACTATATTTTTTCCATATTAAATAGCCATATCGATTTTTGTAATATGTGCGTCAAAATATGCACGCAACAGTCCTGTATCCTTTTCAACAATGAGGCAGCCACTTTTTACAGCATACTTTCAAATGCAAACCACACACACACATGCAACAGGGTCCTTTTGCAACACATTTATAACGTTCAACTCACACACAAGCGTAATTACTGAATCAAGATCACATAACCTCACAAGTTTATAGGTCGATAACAGCAGCTTACCGCCTGAATCAAGTTAAAGCACGCACAAGTTAATTCTCCTATATATATATCAAGTTAAACTAACTCAAAAGCGTATTTCCTGAATCAAGATTACAAACTCATACATGGATGAGTCTATATGTCAAGATCGCTTAGTTACAAGGTGATTCACCAAGATATCAAGCTCAAATCAAGAAGTTCAGCTACTCACTACATCAGTGCATGAAGTGATTTTGTCTACTCTCGAGGTATTGCACGAAGTAAATTCGCTCAGACAAGCTTCATTGCACGAAACCCACTTGTTACCAGAAGCTCATTTCGTGAAGAGCTCCAGTCTAGTTAGTGCTTTATCAAGATCAGACTGCATACATTTTCCTGAGACAACTGTTTACGGGAACTAGATATATTTCCAAAGCGTTTAGGGCTGTTATATATGTTGAGTGCACATCATAGGGTGAAACAAATTTGAAGATTTTCTTCGCACCAGGATATGCACCACATAAATGCAGAATATTGGGTTTAAGGATCTGTCGAATCGGCATAGTGAAGGATGACGAAAAACGTTGGTATCCAGGAGAGATACTGGGCAGTGTTCGTCCAAGGGGGATGTGTCCAATGGACTTCTTCTTCTTCCGTCCTTAGCCACCGACCGTCAAAGCAGTCAGTGGCTATTACGCCTAGTGGCGTCTTAGGGCAACAGCAGATAAGTTTTCTTTGCCATTGTTTCCCATCACGCCTAGTGGCGTCTTTAGGGCAACGTCAAATCAACCCATTTGCTGTTGTTTCCGTAATTGAAGTGACTGGCAAACGGGTAATCAGCCCGTTGTGTCAAATGGACTTGGAAGTGTAGAAATCCCTCCACTGAAGGGATTCAGTTCAGATTCAATTCTAACCGTATGTTTGTTCCACTTTCTCATTTCACTTTGAAATATATTTGCAACGCAAACTGAGATTGCGTTGCAAATATATTTCAAAGTGAAATGAGAAAGTGGAACAAAAATACGGCTAGAATTGCCAAGAATGTGTGATAGACTTATCACTAAGGTAAGTATTAACCTCGAATAATCGTATGTAGAATGTCGAGAGGCGTGAGTATCGATTACCTTAAAAACCCCAGTTGTAAGTGGAAAAATGCATAAAGAATATTTGTGAAGACACATATGTTTGATTTCTTCGGAGAATAGAAGGATGCAAAAACAGTGTAGACGTTAAAAATGGACGAACCAAAGTAATAATGTGTTCAGATGGAACTTTATTGTAACGAACTCAGGAGAGTACAAATGAAATAAATATATAGTCGCTGATACTGAAAGCACACAAGGACGATAATATTGGATCGAATAGTGACAGTGAAATGGACATGGTTCATTATACAAGTGTATTTATGTATCTTCCATTAGGTGAAATCGTCTTGTGCACAATCAAAGGAGTCGAAATATTGAATGGACTTCGACGTTGATGTCTTTAGTCCATATGGTTTATTGAATTGAAATATTAAGTACTCGTATTTACAAGTTCCACAAATTCGGGCACAGGGCAGTCTAGTGAATGCTACAAATTTACCCATAATCGATTATGACGAAAATGAAGCCAGATTTTCTGTTGAATAGTGTTAGAAAAATGACCTAGACCATGAGACTAAAACTACCCGAGACGCAGTTTGTAGATTTTCACCAGTATAATACAATTATGAACCAAAACCACATTAATACAGACTCAACAGACAAGTAGCAGCATCATCACTTAGCAATATATTACAAGTTCTCACTACGACACGTGCACGAGTTTCAGCTATACTTACTTTAAGAGATAACCCACACGACATACCATACTCCTACACTGAACAGTCTAAGGATACCTGTGTGTAATCATACAGTGGAGGAAAGTTGAGAGACACACTGACAGTGTAGAGAGGTCACTGGTGTGGTAACACTGAATATATCACCTCATCATCTCACTATTCATATAGGTTCACTCTCAGATTTAATTAGCCACATTTTTTATATTTCATCTGTGTGTGTGTGTGTGTGTGAATTGTCTTTAACCATCATCCCTTTTTACTTTCTACTAATCCTTTATGTGTATACGTTTGACTAATAAACCTATAGCCGCTTTGATCATTACCTAATCCGTTAATGTATCATTCGTGCCGTGTTAAGTATTTACATATATGTAAAATCCTTCATTTAGAGGAGGTTGGGGTCTCTTTTTTTAAATCGAGATCTGAGGGCAGAAGTTAATGTCCGTAGAAAAACAAAAAACTCTTACTTACTTACTTACTTAGTCGTTCCCCTTCTACCATGAGGTGTAGATGTTTGGAAGAGAGAGCGCCAGACTATCCTATCGGCTGTCTTCCTCCTGGCCTGGTTCCATTCTAGTCCTCGGTCCTTCAAAGATTGTCTAATGTTGCCCTCCTAGCGGACTCTGGGTCGTCCTGGGGGTCTGGATCCCTGGCTCTTTGTTTCCCATGCTTGTCGTGGTAGCCGATCTTCTCCCATTCTGCAGACACGGCCAAACCATCTTAGTTGGGACTGTTCTACTTGGGTCTGCAGGGGGTGGCATTTTAGGCCTTGACGTATCCTCTGGTTGCGGACCATGTCTCTTCTTGTTACATAAAAATTGCATAACAACAGGAAAAACAGGAAACTCCCCATAATTTATAAGCAAACACTACCTAGTGAAGAGTATTCGCCTTCTCTTCTTGTCCCTTTCTCGAATATGTCTCTTTCTTTCTTAACGAGCTAGTTTCTGGAGACCTTCTTGACAACATTCCATAGGCCATACCCATCATACTGTAGCGATGCGACTATTGGTGTCCCTCCCAGTATACAATATACGACACACTTAATGACCTATTTGGTTAATTGTCTTGTTACTTCGTAGCTGTTATGTTTAATTTCGTGGATTCTCTCTCCCGGCAAGCATACTTGTTCACTCCTTCACGGTACAGTTCTATACATTCAGATGACGATTGACGATATGAGTGTCGACGGCAGGACACGATGTTACAGAACATCGATTAGGACAATCTCGCCTTACTTTGGAACTTCTGACAAGTGACCATGAAGGAATGTGCATGGTGCTAGAAAATCCATCAGGTAAAACAAGATGCTACCGAAACAATCACTGAAGGAGCATATGAAGAGTTTGGGTGAAAGAATTAGCGGCATGTAAGCCAACCACAGTCCATAGCTGTATGCTGCTAATCAACGAAAACAAAGGATAAGTCATGACAAGACAACCTTTTAAAAAAAAATTCAGACTCTTTATGATTTCGGCATTTTTTCGTTACCTTGAACTACAAGTAATTGGTGGTGATAGTCGGAAAGGGTAGAAGTAATGCAATTTTTTTAATGCTCTAATAATAGCCGATCTAACCTAGTTAAGAGATGGCAAAGGATATTATTTGTCCTTCACCTTATTAATGAAGCTAATGGTGTTTATTGTACATTTTTATGTGAAGTTCGTCTTTTCGTGCTGGGTAACGACTTCAAAATTAAAGATTCGTCTAGACTTTGATTCCGGAGCAGCTCTCGTAAATCCCAATTTCTGGAGCTCCCTGTTTTGAAAATAGTCTTTGGAGTCTCAGCATCAAGTTCAATCACTATGTTGTGAGAGAAGTCTTTGTAGGAAGTAACATTTTCAGACAGGATCTAAACTTCAAGAAAGCTTTAAAAAATGAACTTAAAAAAGGAGTGTTTCGGTTAGTCAACGGGAAAAAAGGCTACAAGTCAGCAAACTGAAGGTCATAGCTATAAATCTTCCCTCTGCATTTTTCTGTTTTTCTTTAACACTTTCAGCTTTAAACATTAATTAAACCTCAAAGATGGCAAGTACTTTATGTTGATTAGCGAAATGAAAATTTAAAAAAGCATGAAGAATTTAAGAGATAGTAGTGTTATGGTTTTGGTAGGAGGCGAAAAGAAAGTTTTGCCTGAGGATGGCATGGACAGTCAAAGAAATAGTGATTTTATCGTTTTGGTAAGAGACAAGGGAGTTAAAGTGTAAGAGAGATTGTGAAAAGAGAGTACAGTTTATGAAAAGCTTCTGTGGTGTGACGAAATGCCCGTCGTCTCATTTTTTTCTCTGTTCTACCTGGCTTTTTCTCTATCTTGTGCCGTCCATTCATTTCTTCCTTACCTGTATTTTCTATAATATTGGTACGCAATGACTCAGGTTTCGTGTTGTTATTTTGCCTGAGCCACCATGGGTAGAGATAACATTAACAACTCAGCTGAGACCTGGCAGGTAACACTGCCTTACCTGTGTAAAGCAAACACAGGCGTGACCACATCTCGCTAACACCAAGCTTGGCACTTATAAAACTCGGATTGTTAATCTGGAGATAAACTGTAAATGTACCATAGGTGTGGCAGGAATGTTATGCAACACTACCAGGAGTCTGGACTCATATTTGTTAGCATTAATCATAACAAATTAAACTGAGGTGTTATTATGAGTTACGAATATGATTCATAAAATCTCCTGGTAGCGTTAATACCTTACCTTATATGGGAGGATTTTAAAATTATCTGCGTTATGCGCAATTTCATGAGAAGTGGGGGGAATGGGGGGAGGGGGTGGTTGTAGATATATACTAAAGTCAAACATTCGAATCTGTTTGGGTAAGATGAAATGTATTATACTAGACGACGTTTGATTGGTGACTTCGCACCCGCAAAGCAAGCTGAGATCGTGGGCGCGAAAAGTCCCTTATAATGTAGCACATTTTCATACCCCGGCAATGTGTTCCATTGGGTAAAGACAATAGTTTCAGACAAGCCAGGACCGAAGAAAAAAAGGATTTCAATAAAGTGGATCGAACCAAGTATTGAGGATCTTCTGAAATGAGCTCGACTTTATAATACTGGAAACCGCAAAGTTCTCGGAACCTATGTACAGGATAATTATTTGGATTAGACATAATATTAATACACTGACTGCCTGTAAGATGACCTCATAACCAGTGGCCCAACATCATTCGGAAGTCTACCTGTGCCAGATGTCTGTAAATTATAACTCAATACGGACTGAGTTGTACATCTTATCATTTTATATTTTGCATTTGACATGTTTAACTTGCTGGTGGTTATACAGGTTCATAAGAGGATGCCAACTTCAACATATGAAAATGATGGACCACAGCAAGCGCTGGTAACTGCTTCATGTAGGTTCTCTCACATGGAACCAAAAAGCAGAGGTAGCATCAGGCTCCATGTGGAGCAGGGAGTTGATGATGAAAACACCATGGTGTATATTTTATTATATTAACATTTTAATAAGTTTATAATTATATTAAACAAGCGTGAACCAGGCAAAGGTTAATTTCTTATGTCCAGCCACATTTTTTTAAAACCAGATACTCTGAATTATCGATGATTTTTCATCCTATCCACTGGGTTTATTATTGATGCTTAGGGAGGTAAAATTACTGAGAAAAAAGGAAAAGGGTTGTTGTAATTGAATACGGGAAGGCGCTTGACTAATGTCAGTAAATGTATACTTAGCACAGGCATTTGATTCTTCTCAAAGTTTGTGGTGCAAGTTGGAGATATCATTGTGTAGTACCAGCTTGTTACGAGTCTGTAGATCAAGAACTTGTGGTCTATGCTAGATACCTGCATTTGACGGATTGTGAAAATCTTTGCCTTAATTAATGTTCGGACCGTTTACCCCTTCAACTACGCCTGGGACGTGCCCTCACCACAGAAGTCGATAACTGACGGAGCAGTCAGCAAACCAGTTTCAACACCTGGCCAGTTAAGTTATTTTAAAGAAAAGAATAATCCTTACCACATCAAATCATCTTAACCAATTTTCAGTGAAGAAAAACTGCAAATTTTTTCAATTTATTAACTACACTAATGTATTTACTGGTGTTAAACAACAGCTGATTATTACATTTGTTTTATGTATTTACATATTAAGAGTTGATTTAATTATTACAAAGAGAAGTGCACAAGTATGAATCAGTTATCCTAAATATATACAACAGAGCTACTTCAGTAATATTTTACTGAATTAATCAGTTGGGGGATCAGAAAGGAGCTAATATATCTGTATCTTCATAGAAAGGGTAGGAAATTATAAAGTTCACGACCGCTTGGAGAACCTCAGCGTTGTGCTTGATTTTTGAAAAATCGTATGAAGACTCCCTAAAATAGAAGCACCATCATTCTATTTACAACTCTGCTAAAAGTAATCTTGAGCGAAGGGAGATATCTTTAAAGACCATCATTGCAAACTCTAAATTTTGGCTAATGTTGGATCATCACTGCAGAGCAGGGGAGGCAATCCCGTGACACGTAGAATAGAAGGATTGAAATGATATGGCAAGGTCACCAAAGTGGAACTGATGACAAGAACCAGACAAGTGCCAGTGGAACAAGAGATGAGAAGCTGGCAATGGATAGAACACACACTGAGGAAACCTGTGGATAGCATTACAAAAAAGTACTTGTTCTGGAATTCCTAAGTTAAGAGAGACAGAGGTAGACCACAAAACACATGGAGAAGAAAACTTGTGACAGAAGTGATGAGGAAAACGTGGAAAGAGCTTGAGCTAACGGCACGTGACAGAAGAACTTAGCATGATTTTGTTCAAGGCGTTTGCTCCTTGGGGAGCTAAAGGGTATTGATTGATTGATATGAGGGCAAACAAGAAGGATGACGTGTGTAAGATAATGTATTATTTTTTTTTTAAATACGAGTTCGAAACTGTAGGTTTATTATTCAAATAACGTGCCTTGCATTATTATCTAATGCAGATGAAGTATGAAATTGGATGCCAGATTTTTGTCAAAGTCGTAAATAAGGAATTTGTGAATATCGTTTACTAGTTCTTGAATTGTTCCTTGAGACGAACGGCCAGACGAAGGGGAATTTTCAGCACCTTATTTTTTTTTCAATTTTCAATACGAGCTCGCTAAAATCTGGCAATCTATTCAATACATTTTCATTTATTCCACAGTGTACTTGCTACTGATGGTAATGGTATTGACAAAGACGGGATGAAACAGTTCGATTTGTCATGGAACGATGTTCAATATAATTATATGTGGCGCATAACACACACGAAGGTTGTTATAGCCGGGAGTTATAGTGAGGACAAGCTCTCACTGCAGATAAATAATTCAATGGCACGCGTATCAAATAGCCTCTGACAACCAAGCCCAGCTCCCGGCCTTCATGTGTGGCTCAATTTGAGCCCGGCGGAACTGTTTCCACTGACGGGAGAAGGGGCGAAGGCGAGCCACTGGCGCCTTAAAACCAGTAGCTTCGTGCAGATAGGGCTCGTGATCCTTGGTTGGTAGCCTATCTAAGAGAAGGTAAAACTCTGAATTCAAACCACCGCTGCTTTGTGGGAATATCCGTTTATGGGAAAGGCTTCGGGAGTAAACCCTGAGGATAAATCTAAGGCAGTTTAATGTTGATTCGACATTATTCTGGCAACTTCTGCGACGTGGCTGGAACCAAACTGTATCGGCTACTGCCGTTCCTTTGAATCTACCAGTTGCGTGGAGAGGGGACACATGCTTGATCTCCATATAACTGTGCCCAAGCTCGCGCCCTGGAGAGGACAGTCCAGCTTCACCCTATAGGTGTCGGCAAAACACGGGAAGTAGCAGTTACCGGTTATAAGCATTTTTCCCAATTGGCGTAGGGCATGGCGCCAGGGGCTACTTCTGACAGTGGGAGAGGTTCTAGGATCTCACTGGACAGCTACCGCCCGCTTCAAGCTGGGTAGCTACCAGTCAATTAGGTGTTCTCCCGCCACTGTCTGCTTTTCCCATTGGGTGCATGGGGATTAGGGTCAAACCCGAACTGTGGACAGAAAATTTTGCACCAAGCAATTACCACAAAAGAAGAAGTAATAGAAATGAACAACTATCAGATTGGGATGGTGGAACGTCCGGACTATTTTGACTGGACTATCCGAAAACCTACAGGACATAAACGATATCAAGGAAGACAGCCGTAATCAGTGACGAGCTTAAAAGACTTCAGGTGCATTTAGCTGCACTTCAGGAAACGCGCCTGTTAGGCTCTGGAATGGTGAGCGAGAAAGGCTACACATTTTATTGGCAAGGGAAAGACCTTAATAAAACTAGAGAACACGGAGTAGGTTTTGCGGTCAAAATATCGCTAACTTAAGTGGTTGAACCATGTGAGAATGGATTAGAACGCCTGTTAACGCTCAGCCTGCAAACTAGAGCAGGTCCCATTACCCTTGTCAGTGTGTATGCTCCTACTATGTATTCTGCCCCAGAAGCTAAAGACGAGTTCTACGAGAATCTAGCAGCAGTCATCAAAAGCATACCTAGGCAAGAACAGCTTGTTTTCCTTGGTGACTTTAACGCTAGAGTGGGTGCCGATAATGTTTCATGGCCTTCATGTCTGGGCAGGTTGTTATTTGCAAGATGAATGAAAATGGACAACGGCTCTTGGAGTTGTGTGTCCATCATGACCTCTGCGTGACCAACACCTACTTTCAGACAAAACCCCATCATAAGGTGTCAGGGAAACACCCACGATCCAAGGACTGACATCAACTGGATCTGATTCTCGTCAGAAGGCCACTTTTCAGGTCTGTGCTCTCCACGCGCTCGTACCATAGTGCAGAGTGTGATACAGATCACTCATTGGTTTGCTGCAAAATCAGAGCACAACCAAGAAAACTACATCGTGTCGTCAATGAAGAGAAACCACGCATTGATACCAGCAAGATGTCAGACCCTGTCATGATCGCTCAGTTTACCGCGTCCTTCAAGAAAGTGCTCAGTAGCCCTCAGCATGGTGATACTGTTACAGAGAACTGGGAGCATCTACGGAACACCATTCAAAGTATTGCACTTGCCACCTTTGGTAAGAAAACAACGAAGTCAAATGACTGGTTTGATGCTTCATCAGATGTGATGTCACCTGTTATTGAAGCTAAGCGCAGGGCTGCGATTGAATACAAACGTTCACCGAGTGCTAGAACCATACAGATCCTGAAGGCTACGAGAAGCAAAGTTCAACAAACTGCTCGACGCTCTGCAAATGACTATTGGCTCCAGTTCAGTAAGAGCATCCAGACCGCAGCGCAAACAGGCAACATTAGACAAATGTATGACGGTATAAAGAAATTTGGCCCCCAAACAAGTAAGATGGAACCGCTAAAAACCATCAGCGGAGAAAAGCTAACCGATAAGGGTTAGCAGATGGAGAGGTGGGTAGAGCACTACTCTGAGCTTTACGCTAGAGAAAATACCGTCACGCCTGCAGCCCTTGTTGCTGTCAAATGTCTGCCAACTATGGAGCAGCTGGATGCTGAACCAACATTAGAGGAACTCAGCAAGGCCATTGATAGCTTGGCCTCTGGCAAAGCACCAGGCAGTGATGGGGTTTTTCCTGATTTAATCAAATGCTGTAAGAGCACGCTATTACATTCCCTGTATTTGGTGCTGTGCCAGTGCTTGGAAGAGACAACTATTCCTCAAGACATGCGAGATGCCAAGATTGTAACACTGCATAAAAATAAAGGAGACAGAAGTGATTGCAATAATTACAGAGGCATCTCTCTTCTTAGTATTGTTGGTAAGGTGTTTGCCAGAGTCATCTTAATGCGACTACACAAGTTAGCCAAGCGCATATATCCAGAGTCACAGTGTGGATTTCGAGCTGCTAGATCAACAACAGTGTGACGGTATTGCCTCCCCTGCTTTGCAGTAGTGGTCCAACAGTGGTCAAAACTCCAGAGTATCTATTATAGGCTTCAATGGAGTCTGTCTTTACACAAGATTACTCTTGGCAGAAAGGTAGATAGAAGAGTAGTAAAGCTTCTATCACATGGGAGTCTTCACAAGATATTCAGATAAGCGAAAACAATGCCGGCTGTTGCTGAGCACGTTAATTCTGTAATCTGCCGACTACTTTTGTGAAGAATTTAAGCACGGGTTTATTCTAGCTCGTAAAGCCCCCAGTGCTGAGTTAATCAGTGGAATTATTATTATTATATAGCTCTGTTTAGAGTGTGTGTAGTAATTTGGCTGAGACAAACGTGCAGTAACTTAAAATAATTAAATCGAAGTTAAATTTGTAACATTACAAATAACAAAATTTAATAATCACTTTAGGTTGTAACAGTTGGAAAATAATTTGAATATTTATGAAAAGGTTTTCATCACTTGAATGGTTTTTTATAAGAAGTTCAAGTGGCAGCATATAGGTTAACGTAGCTGCTAATGATGATCCTAATCTTCCTTATGGGTTGGTTCTTTTCATTCTGCTCGCGCTCGTCTCTGGTCAAAGTTCAGGCGCCGCACGTTCCCAGAACGTCAAGGAGTAACGGCTGTCTATAAGACCCTCTTATGATGGCGTCTCGTACAACGGCAGTCCACTTCTACCTTCACTTGGTTCCAGAGATAGTACTTTCTGCTGGTACCACCAATAACTGGTAATAGAAATAGAAACCAAACGCTCTTCTGAGTATGGAGTTTTCCGACACATAGTTATGTGCCCACCTCTCCTATTCTACCATCCCATGTCAGAATTTACCCTCGATGAGAATTAAATTTAATCCCTCGAGATAAAACTTCCTTTACATTTAAAAGGAATTGCATTTGCTTTACATTACATTTAAATGAAAAGGTTAAACGTACAGATATAATATGTTTTACATTTACATCTCCACTGTTTGAAAAGTGTTCACAATATAAATTCATTTATGTTTCATTTATATTTACACTTATGGAAAAGTTTGAAACTTCTATTACTTTAAAATGACTATTTTCACTTAGACATTTACACTGATTTAAAGCTTGAAAACTTACATTAATTTTGTAGTGAAAATGTTTATAGGGGCATTTACACTGCTTTGAAAATGTAAGTATTATACTTAGAATGTACATCATTTCTGTCATCTTTCCATCCCTGCTCCATAGGGAACCTGGAACTATGTCACAGTGACTATTAATTTATTTTTTATCATCACGTCCGATTCTTTTTAATACTCTTAATGTTCTGGTTTCCTTGTAATTTTATATTTTCTTTGCTACCTTCGTGGCCCTATTTTTTCACCTTTTCAAACCCCACCCGCGGTTTGTTTACGTTCTGGCCTTCAACGGCTAGCGTAGCGGTAACGTAATGTTATCTAAACGCACCTGTGGTTCGTTTGACCAGAGAAACATTCCTCTGGTTGCTTTAAGACTTTGATCGCGTTGAACGAGCGAACGGGTTTCTGTGAAGACACGGCTCGTTAGCAGGGACCAATCTTTTACGGTCGGTAAACTAGTTTGATCTTCAATTCAGGAGAGATTTGTTGTGGCCCCTGATCATAATATTATGTCTATCTGGGGAATTTGTGGCGTCTGTTGTCTTTGTTGTAGTCTCTAGAGATACCTCTGTCTTACTCCTCATTACGCATTACGCCGATACATCTGTAGAATCAGGCTATGCAGGTGTCCCAGGGTAGCTTTGGTTGTAAGCTATAAATCTGGTTAGTTTAATAGACTAACACACCCGTGAATATTTTCCTGGCCCGAGATGGACAATCATGAGATAAGGCAGACTTTAACACAGAATTAATGTTAAGGCCTATCTCTAGTCATTTTTCGGGGTGAGTTGACATGTCTTATTAATATATAAATATTCATGTTAGCTTTTTATATATCTGATAGGAATGTGAAGAGAATTCATTTTTGATAATTTCTCCCGGTAAATTTAATTCAGTGATAATGTAGCGCTGTCTACGGCCTTAGTTAAGTGGTGCTTAAACTGTTACGGTTTATAATGGGAAATGATAAACTTACAATAACAGATACTAGGCGTAGAATCAGTTCATACAATGCTTACCATTGGGTTAAGAGTCAGCAAAATTAACTGTCATTTCTGCAAGATAAGGTCAGAGGTGTGGATCATTCACTTAACACTGAATTATAGGAGAAAGTCACTTATTCTTCTTTTCGATAGATATTTCTAGTGGCAAGGGAGAATCATTTTATGCTTACTTGTGTGGCTAGGCACTAGTCTATAACTTTCACAGAAAGCAGTCACCAGGCATAGATATAATTATATCTTATGATTCAGCCACAGCTGTATTATTATAGCAAGAACATTGCATTTTCTATGTACTCATTTTGTGGAATGTTAATATATTTCCCCAAGGGGACATATGATTTATTTGTGTAATGTCACATGCTGTAATCTGTTTATGTAATTCATTTAATGTTGTAAGATGAATAAGCATATTCATTCAACTGTAACTACAAGGTTAGGTTTCCTGTATGTTTAGTTGGAAGAAGAGGAGTAGATTGTTGCTGTCAGAACGATTACTGACAGGTACATGGGTGTACAAAAGATATTAAGCCTATGCGGGCACATGCTATAATTGATAGAGTGGAAGGAGCGGAGCATAACTGGTTATAAAACATTAGAGTGATTTTGTTGTTGCTTGATGTAAAGGGTGTCTTTTTTTGGTCTCAGTTTCAGGGATACCGAATTGCTAGAGTCAAGTCTCCAGTCAGGCGAAGAAATGTCATATACTCTTCGTTCTAGAGGGATTCTGAATACAGCTAGCAATCACGAGTCGTCAACCCCATTCCTGACCCAGAAAACCCTTTGTCAACGCCAAGTTAAGCTCACGCAGTGCAACGAGCCAACGCTAAATCTGGAATCATCAAATGCAGTAGTAGTTCTCTACTCGCCTATTGGATTACCAGTCAGAGCATTGCGGCTTCCAGAATATCAAAACCGCCCAGCATGTCTATAGCAGAATCTGATATCACCCGCCTTTGTGTGCCTAAACGGGGCAGTCAGCCAAACCAGTTTAAACCGGATTTAATGCCAAGCAAGCAATAGCGCCGGATAAGAGCGCCTGGTTCTCTTCGTCCCCAAATAACTTCGTCTGGTGTAGTTCTGGGTTATGAAAACCTCGCACATATGAGCGTCTTCCAGCCCCCCCCACGCAATTAGAGGTCACCAACGTTTAGCACCAACAAGGAAAGTTTTGTATTCTTATTTCCTCACCTTGAAGGATCTACATGTAAGACACTTTTCTGGAGCTAGCACCTTTGGTCCCACGAAAGCGGACAGGCTGTCGCTCAGTTTGTTTATTTGGTCAGCAGAAGATAAACAGCGTCTTCCAGCCCCTCACGCAATTAGAGGTCACCAACGTTTAGCACCACCAAGGAAAGTTTTGTAGGCTTATTCCCTCACCTTGAAGGATCTACATGTAAGACACTTTTCTGGAGCTGGCACATTTGGTCCCACGAAAGCGGACAGGCTGACACGCAGTTTTATTCATTTGGTAAACCAGAGGTAAATAGAGTCTTCCAGCCCACCTCGCGCAATTAGAGGTCACCAATGATAGCACCAACAAGGAAAGTTTTGTAGGCTTATTCCCTCGCCTTGAAGGATCTACATGTAAGACACTTTTCTGGAACTATTACATTTGGTCCCACGAAAGCGGACGGACTGACACTCAGTTTATTCATTTCTCTGTGTTCTACAGGTTTTATGATCGGTTGTGTGTGTGTGTGTGTTGTTGGTGTATTTGGCATATTTTGATTATTGATGATTATTGATGAATTTTATGCTGTGTATGATGATATGCATTATTTTCCATGCTTTTCTTCTTTAATAAAGTTTACACATTTATTAATGCGCTGTTCACGACCCTTCCATCCATAATTAACTTGTTTCAGCTCTTTACTATAATCTCTATGTTTTATAAGAGAAAAGAGTGAGAGCAGGAGGTGCTTAGACAGTAAAAGTGAATTGAGGCTTGGAGAGAGAGAGATCATTTTGATAAATCTTCTTCCAGGTTGTCTCAAGTTCATCTCCTAGTTACACCTTTCTGTGTGTGTAATCTATAACTCTGTCAGTCCACTATCCCTTGTCGATTTCAATACTATTCTCCAACTCGACAAATACTCTACACTCTAACTCAACCACGACATTAATGGGAGCCCGTCCGAGATTCTTGAACCCATCTAGTACGACATAAATGGGTCGCTCTCCGGGACGTTGAGCTACATCTGCAGCAATCGCAACAGATGAGGTCGCAGTCTGGTATGAATCTCTCACAAGATTCTATCTTGATTCTTAGAGTTTAGTGTTCTGCAGATTATAGGAATTGCTATCCCCTAGACATATCGAACTATTTCTTTTGGAGGAAGTCTGAACAGCGCTTTTCTCCACAGCAATCATAAATATTTAGTTACATTTATTGTTCATGCTACACATGAGACAGCAGGTAAAGGTTGCTGGTATCACTGCTGAGTTTTTTTGGGTTGGTAAATCTGACGACTATTGTTGTAAAAAGTCAGAAAAATTTTTTTAGGGTTAAATTTTTTTTCAGGAGTACAGTAGCTCTTTAATCTGAGATAAGAAGCTTCAGATAGTCAGTTACTAGCTTGCATCTGTATAAAGGGAGGGTGTTCTTTCAGATGATAGTAACCAATCCTCTCAATAGCTAGTACTGACAGAAGTTGGATAAGATTTTGGGTTATGATTATAGGATGTTCCAATGACATGTAACGGACGTCTATGGAAAAGATAAATTACTGTCATTTTAGTCCGTGTTCCTCGAACTTTAAAAGGAGGGGGGGGGGCACCTGTCACAGTGACTATTAATTTATTTTTATCATCACGTCCGATTCTTTTTAATACTCTTAATGTTCTGGTTTCCTTGTCATTTTATATTTTCTTTGCTACCTTCGTGGCCCTATTTTTTCACCTTTTCAAACCCCACCCGCGGTTTGTTTACGTGCTGGCCTTCAACGGCTAGCGTAGCGGTAACGTAATGTTATCTAAACGCACCTGTGGTTCGTTTGACCAGAGAAACATTCCTCTGGTTGCTTTAAGTCTTTGATCGCGTTGAACGAGCGAACGGGTTTCTGTGAAGACACGGCTCGTTAGCAGGGACCAATCTTTTACGGTCGGTAAACTAGTTTGATCTTCAATTCGGGAGAGATTTGTTGTGGCCCCTGATCATAATATTATGTCTATCTGGGGAATTTCTGGCGTCTGTTGTCTTTGTTGTAGTCTCTAGAGATACCTCTGTCTTACTCCTCATTACGCATTACGCCGATACATCTGTAGAATCAGGCTATGCAGGTGTCCCAGTGTAGCTTTGGTTGTAAGCTATAAATCTGGTTAGTTTAATAGACTAACACACTCGTGAATATTTTCCTGGCCCGAGATGGACAATCATGAGATAAGGCAGACTTTAACACAGAACTAAATGTTAAGGCCTATCTCTAGTCATTTTTCGGGGTGAGTTGACATGTCTTATTAATATATAAATATTCATGTTAGCTTTTTATATATCTGATAGGAATGTGAAGAGAATTCATTTTTGATAATTTCTCCCGGTAAATTTAATTCAGTGATAATGTAGCGCTGTCTACGGCCTTAGTTAAGTGGTGCTTAAACTGTTACGGTTTATAATGGGAAATGATAAACTTACAATAACAGATACTAGGCGTAGAATCAGTTCATACAATGCTTACCATTGGGTTAAGAGTCAGCAAAATTAACTGTCATTTCTGCAAGATAAGGTCAGAGGTGTGGATCATTCACTTAACACTGAATTATAGGAGAAAGTCACTTATTCTTCTTTTTGATAGATATTTCTAGTGGCAAGGGAGAATCATTTTATGCTTACTTGTGTGGCTAGGCACTAGTCTATAACTTTCACAGAAAGCAGTCAACAGGCATAGATATAATTATATCTTATGATTCAGCCACAGCTGTATTATTATAGCAAGAATATTGCATTTTCTATGTACTCATTTTGTGGAATGTTAATATATTTCCCCAAGGGGACATATGATTTATTTGTGTAATGTCACCTGCTGTAATCTGTTTATGTAATTCATTTAATGTTGTAAGATGAATAAACATATTCATTCAACTGTAACTACAAGGTTAGGTTTCCTGTATGTTTAGTTGGAAGAAGAGGAGTAGATTGTTGCTGTCAGAACGATTACTGACAGGTACATGGGTGTACAAAAGATATTAAGCCTATGCGGGCACATGCTATAATTGATAGAGTGGAAGGAGCGGAGCATAACTGGTTATAAAACATTAGAGTGATTTTGTTGTTGCTTGATGTAAAGGGTGTCTTTTTTTGGTCTCAGTTTCAGGGATACCGAATTGCTAGAGTCAAGTCTCCAGTCAGGCGAAGAAATGTCATATACTCTTCGTTCTAGAGGGATTCTGAATACAGCTAGCAATAACGAGTCGTCAACCCCATTCCTGACCCAGAAAACCCTTTGTCAACGCCAAGTTAAGCTCACGCAGTGCAACGAGCCAACGCTAAATCTGGAATCATCAAATGCAGTAGTAGTTCTCTACTCGCCTATTGGATTACCAGTCAGAGCATTGCGGCTTCCAGAATATCAAAACCGCCCAGCATGTCTATAGCAGAATCTGATATCACCCGCCTTTGTGTGCCTAAACGGGGCAGTCAGCCAAACCAGTTTAAACCGGATTTAATGCCAAGCAAGCAATAGCGCCGTATAAGAGCGCCTGGTTCTCTTCGTCCCCAAATAACTTCGTCTGGTGTAGTTCTGGGTTATGAAAACCTCGCACCTATGAGCGTCTTCCAGCCCCCCACGCAATTAGAGGTCACCAACGTTTAGCACCAACAAGGAAAGTTTTGTAGGCTTATTTCCTCACCTTGAAGGATCTACATGTAAGACACTTTTCTGGAGCTAGCACCTTTGGTCCCACGAAAGCGGACAGGCTGTCGCTCAGTTTGTTTATTTGGTCAGCAGAAGATAAACAGCGTCTTCCAGCCCCTCACGCAATTAGAGGTCACCAACGTTTAGCACCACCAAGGAAAGTTTTGTAGACTTATTCCCTCACCTTGAAGGATCTACATGTAAGAGACTTTTCTGGAGCTGGCACATTTGGTCCACGAAAGCGGACAGCCTGACACGCAGTTTTATTCATTTGGTAAACCAGAGGTAAGTAGAGTCTTCCAGCCCACCTCGCGCAATTAGAGGTCACCAATGATAGCACCAACAAGGAAAGTTTTGTAGGCTTATTCCCTCGCCTTGAAGGATCTACATGTAAGACACTTTTCTGGAACTATTACATTTGGTCCCACGAAAGCGGACGGACTGACACTCAGTTTATTCATTTCTCTGTGTTCTACAGGTTTTATGATCGGTTGTGTGTGTGTGTTGTTGGTGTATTTGGCATATTTTGATTATTGATGATGTAGCAAAGTTGATTTTGCTGGGGAGGTTATGATGGTATCCTAAAATGAATGAAAAGGTGTCTGCAATAACCGTGTGAGGTCAAGCAAATGTAGGTCTCTGACTCTATAGATGATGATGATGAATTATGTGCAGAGAACCTAACGCTACCTCCCTAGGTCTCACACGGTCAATCTTGTGGCTCTAGTGTATGGTGTATGGTGTACCTAGTGTCTAGGGGAGAAATGAATGATGGTACACAACAATCAAACACTTTAAGTTTCTATTAAAAAAATTAATAACTATCAGTTAAGTTTTTCTTTGAACAAATATTTACAATTTATTTTGCCTGTCCATTCATAGCTTGTGGACAGGTCTTTGAAAATAAGGACAAGATAGTTTACAGAAAAGGAACAATTAAAACTGTTGGGACAATCTGCCCAATAACTAAAAGTTATTATGTATTATAACTGTTCTTCCTGTATGGAATATTAAATTAGTTCACTTTAGTTATCTACCGGGAGAGTCACTGTATATGAGGGCTGTAGTTCCTCATACCCCCATAAAATTCCTGTGTAATATTTTGAAACACAAGAAAATGTCAGAGATGCCCCAGAGGTTTTACTCTTCACCTGAGAGTCCTTGTTTTAAGATAATACGATGGGTAGATGCAGAAATTTCACGTCAACACTCGCCAAAGCTCCTACTGGATATTCAACAGCATACAAGTCTGATTGGAGACTGGTTGGCGTTTATAAGCACTCAGCAGGTTTCCTGTCACCAGCCGGCAACAGGAACATAGACCCTCTGCAACAAAAGGACACCCTGGCCTTTTATCTCTGATCATTTATTCTAACACTTAATTTCCTACGTGGGTATGGGGTCAGTGTTGCTGAGTTATTTGCCGGTTGAAGATCATGCACTGAGTATGGTTACTTTAGTGATCTCTTGTTAATCGTGCTTTGTTTAGTATTACGCGAATTAGGGTGAAGGTGTTCATACAACTCAGTAGCATGGTATGAAGAAGTAGTTCATGTAACTTGAACTCAGCAACATTAATGAAGTAATTAATGCCTTCAGATTGAGTCCGTAATATTTAATCACATGTACACACAGGATGATCATTTCAAATAGGAACAGAACATAAGTCCTTATAAGTCATGCATAAATTAATCAATAACGTAGACTGCTGGTTTACGTGTCAATGTCCGTTTAAGGATACAATGCAGTATTGTCGTCAGAACATCACAGCTATATGCACGCGCAGCTAGACATGGCTACCTGCCGACAGTGAGACTGCGAGTCTGAATATTTCATACGAATTTGACGATTATTCTCCTCCTTCTGAGAATTCTAGTTAAATACTAACCTCCATAAATTTTCCTCTCATATAGAGTTCTAGGACTGACCCTGGTCCATCAAAAATGCACATATAAATGGCTATATCATGCCATTGAATTGGAAGGTTAGAAAAACGCAGCTATTCAGCTTGGCGGTCAAGTAACAAAGGGTAGCGTCTCCTAGTTACCGACTGTGTCCTAAACAACGCTAGACACGTCATAATCGATCGTGTGTGGAGCGTTCAATAATTGAAACATCTATCGCAATATATTAAATGTCTTAACCTTTACGATTGCACGTCTGATAACCTTTAGCAGACGGCGTTAATAGCATATACCGTAACAGTCAGCCTCGCGTGCCTTACAAATGCACTCGCCCCGAATTGTACAGGACTCCCACCTGGTTGTGACCACACCTCAAGTCCTTATAGTAGATACGCCACTGTACGTTCACATATTTTTCCTCCATACAATAATGTGGAGTAACCACATTTCCTGTGATATGATCTTCTCTTCTTTTCTTTACACTTATATTTGCTTCAGGCATGTTAAACAGTGTTCATTGAACACAGAGGCTTGCTAAACTTATTTTAATACAATAATATGTCAACATAATTATAACAACATACATCAGTCAGATACCGCTTAATGTGTGGACTCAACAATGTCTGCTTCCAACATGTCCTTCACTTTTTCCCCAATAGCAGTATCTAACTTTGTAGTTGGACCAAACATATTAAATTTCATAAAATATCCTTACCACAATCAAGAAATATATAAACAAATGACGCTGATTTTGTGAAGAAATGGCCTCAGCTTCCTCCGAATCGTACAGACTGTGACTTGATTCTTTATTTAGGTTTACAATTAACACAGCTGTTTTTCAGCGTATCTGTATACGGATTTTAGTTCAACTGGCAATGAATAATCAAAGCCTTTTGCTAATATCTACCAGCACTAGCCAATCGTATCGTTCTACTACTTGAATTCAAATGCAGTTTGAATGAAAAACCCAAAATAATTTTGAATAACTGGTGGTCGATTGGCTAGTCTGTTCTAGTCATGCCAATCACAAAAGATATCACGTTTAGGATTACATTTCTCCTACCGTTTCCCTTTCCCATTCATACTCTGTTAACCCCAAGCGAATTTGAATGTACCTCCCTGCCTCTGTTCCCAGCTCGCATCCCCCTAACGTTACCAAAAACATGAGCAGAAACGCCAGTGTGTCTGGTCGTGTGTTCTTAGAGATTAGTATTTCTTCAATAACTTCTCTAATACTGGGAATATCATATATTTTAAAGTACATTCTAACTCAGCGAACTTTACGTCATACTACCATATAATTTTTAGTGGGAACTTCATAATGGTTTTAAATTTCCAATTTATTTCATCGTCCATCGTCAAATAAAATTTTACACAAGTCCGCCATCTTCCTCTCTCCGTCTTGCGAGCATGTATTTTTCAAATAACTACAGTTTTAGTTACATCAGAATTGCTACCATTAGGAGGAAACAAAACTGTCTGCGTGGTTAGGCATTGGCTGGCTTTTCCGCAGTGTGAATATATGCGTTGCAGACTGTGTGCGAAGCGGGGGTTAGACGGGGCGGGTTTAAGATTTGCGTTACTATTTAGCATTGTATCGTGTAATATTACCAAAAAATGTAAGGATTACTACTGGTTTTGCTACAAAGTTGACAAAAAGTGTTACTTCAGATAGCTATATTGCGGTGTACTTCCGCCAATAGTAAATTGTAAGGCTAGACTACAAAGTGTATACAGCAGACTGGGCAGAAGTTAAATATAGTAGTATTTGTCGAAAACGAAACTAAAGCGTGTCGGACTTTTTCCGTGAAATCGTTCTATAGGCTTAGCACTGTGCAAAAAGCAGCGCGGCTGGCTTCGAAAATGACAACCGTCAAACACATGCGGGCTAATGTATTTATTATCGTTTTATGCCTAAATCGTACTGAATTGAGCGTTTATTCTCGCATATTTTGCTACAGATGATTATTTATGAATTGTATGCTGTGTATGATGATATGCATTATTTTCCATGCTTTTCTTCTTTAATAAAGTTTACACATTTATTAATGCGCTGTTCACGACCCTTCCATCCATAATTAACTTGTTTTAGCTCTTTACTATAATCTCTATGTTTGATAAGAGAAAAGAGTGAGAGCAGGAGGTGCTTAGACAGTAAAAGTGAGTTGAGGCTTGGAGTAAGAGATCATTTTGTTAAATCTCCTTCCAGGTTGTCTCAAGTCCATCTCCTAGTTACACCTTTCTGTGTGTGTAATCTATAACTGTCAGTCCACTATCCCTTGTCGATTTCAATACTATTGTCCAACTCGACAAATACTCTACACTCTAACTCAACCACGACAAACTACTTTATGCTTTTAGTTCTCTTTACGAAACTATCAATAAGCAATCACCAGCCCGTGCAGTGGTGGTTCATGAATCATCATTCTATACGCTGAGGTTGCCAGCCTCAAATGACTTTGACATCCAATAGAAAGTTTCACACATTAAACTTCATATGGTAATATATATATATATATATATATATATATATATATATATATATATATATATATATATATATATATATATATATATATATATATGTTAGTTCACATGTTAGGAATAAAATATGAAATGTAAGTCACAACTTACGCCAATCTTGGCTACAGACTTGTTGCTCAGATGAATAAAAGAGACGAATCGTTCTCTTACACGCGTCTGGGATGTCTTTAATTTACAATAGATTCCTCTCAGACTTCGTGTGTTTCTTCAGTTTCCTAGTCCCGGTGTTCCTTATTAAATTGTAGAGATTTCCTGTGCTTTGTAAGTCTTATTTGGTTCTCCAATAAAAGGTCCGGTTAACAAAAGGAATTATGAATCTAGTCTTCACTCTAGCGAGGTCTGATGTTGTTTTGGCGAGCGTAAAATTCACAGTGAAATAAAACTGCGAAATGGTCAGACTATATCTTTCCAAGCATTGTTGTTATGAATCTAATCAGAAAGATCCAATCATATTCAAACAGGTCGGGTGTTGTACTTTCAAAATATTTCCGACATGGAAAAATATTGCATAGGTCACGTCTCCCATATATGGTAATATGCTGTCCGATGCACTCGTGTACAAACTTACAGACAGATCGGTAGACACACATGAAAACATGCCCACAAGGGTCACTATAAGAGACTTGTTGCTCGCTGAAGACGCTGCAATGGTCAGTCAAAGCCAACACGAGCTTCAGAGCTTGATGAATCGCTTCACCCAAGCATGCAAAGACTTTGGCCTCATTATAAGTCTAAAGAAAGCACATGTGCTTAGTCCGGACGTGGGTGCTGCACCAGTTATCACTATCGATAACTATGAATTGGCAGTGGTGCAGCAATTCACATACCTGGGGTCTACCATCACTGACAAATTCTCACTGGACACAGAAATTGACAGTCGCATAGGGAAAGCTGCAGCTACCTTTGCCCGCCTCACATCGCGTGTTTGGGGAAACACCAAACTCACAACGAAGACCAAAGCCGCGGTATATAACGCCTGCGTCACCAGCACACTTCTATATGGCAGCGAGACATTGACAACCTATGATAAGCAAGAAAGAAGGCTCAATACCTTCCATCTACGGCGTCTATGCCACATCCTCGGCATTTCTTGGAAAGATAAAGTGACAAATGTCGAGGTGTTGGCCTTCAAAGCATGTATACACTGCTTAGACAACGCAGACTACGCTGGCTTGGCCATGTCCGCCGCATGGAAGATGGTCGCATCTCTAAAGATATCTTCTACGCACAACTGGCAGATGGCAAAAGAACAGTAGGGCGACCGCAGCTGAGATTCAAAGATGTGTACAAGCAGGGCCGGTGCTACCATTAGGCCGCCTAGGGCGCAGACCTCAGAGGGACGCAGAGTGTAGAGTGTCAGTGTGTTAATTAAGAGAGTGAGAAGTGTGAGAAATCAGAATAAGTACTTAGCCTTGTCTAGGGCGCAAAATAGTCTGGCATTGATCCTGTGTACAAGAGAGACATGAGGGCATTGGACATAAATCAAACAACGTGGGAGGATGAAGCTGCCGATCGCACCAAGTGGTGATGCTATTTACGACGCCACCTCAGACTGGGCGAAAAGAAGCTCACACAACTAGCAGAAGAGAGGAGAAAACGTCGAAAACCAGGAAATAAGCAGCTGAAGGCTGTCACCTCAGGGGCGCATACCCATGGTCAGTTATGACTGAAGGGGCTATTATTATTATTATAACACACACGTCACTACCTGACACAAAGTGAGTGTTGAAACATTTAGGAAGCATCCAACATTAACGCTTTATGATACATAGGATAATAGAATGACCATGCCAGTCTGTAATACCCAGATAAATCTGACAGACACAATATATATAAATTCTGTAAGTATTTGTTGCATTCATAACAGTTGTTGGGGTACTCACATTAACCGCACATTACTCTTGAACGCAGGAAAAAAGGATTACATGTAAAGATTGTTCGAGATCATTACCCTCAAGTGATTCTCGTTTCTTCAGAAAGCACTACAAATATAATGAGAAGAAATCTGGCAGGATTCAATAGAGGGGGAATAACTCTCCTATTCCGACCAGGTCCGTTACGAGAATGAAGACAAATCGATTCTGCAAGCCGTGGAACATCATACACTGGTCGTCCGGGTATTGTGGTAGCGGGAGGGGGGTTGACAAGGAAGTTTGATGGAGAGGACGGGTTGAGAGACATCAAGGACGGAATTAGGAGGAACAAACTAAGAAGATAAATTGTGAGACAGGCGATGCGAGAGGGGGAGAGTGGAGCAGCTGGGGTTATCAGGACAGGTGTACGCAGTGAAAACGTGAAAATAGGCAATTGAGCATAAATTCCCAGATGGGTATACAGAGACACTCAAACACACGCAGACAAACTTTCATACTTGCACATACAGACAAAATTAACCCATTCGCAGACACACCCAGTAGACAGATTGTCAGACAGACAGACAGACAGACAGACAGACAGACAGACAGACAGACAGACAGATAGACAGATAGATAGATAGATAGATAGATAGATAGATAGATAGATAGATAGATAGATAGATAGATAGATAGATAGATAGATAGATAGATAGATAGATTGGCTAAGTATATAAGAAGATAGGTAACTAGGTAGGTATTATGTAGTTAGGTAGGTAGGTAGATTGGCATGTAGATTCGTATGTAGATAAGCAGCTATAAGAGAAAAAGCTCATATAAATCATAACAGGAAAGCTAAACGTACTATCGTATCAGATACTGCCGCAGGGAAGTCAAAGTGTTAGATATTTCACTATACTAGATCTCAGCTTTATAAGGTGGGGTGACTTGTTATCTTCATCGCTGTTATGTCTTACCTAACTCAAGAACAGTGTGGCCGTGGATCGCATTTGAAGGTTCGGACCACTGCCCTTTCAGTAGATAGTATGTTGTAAGGTAAATGTGACAAACTTCCTTCTCTCAGATTGACTAAGATATTTTCTCATACTCTCTGTTGCTTCAAACGAATTAAACTTAGTAATAACAGTGAAGATGTCAAAGGTTGAACTTTATTAACAAGGTTAGCAGTCTTTCATAACAACAGCTTCTTCAGCAACAAAAGTATTCAATATTCAAAACTGCAATTTCTTGTCTTCTTATTACTTGCTTTCTTCAGCGATCCCAATATCCTATAATTCTTCAGGTAGAAACTTCTTGTCTCTCTTCTATACTGACTGTTTATTTTATTTATGTTTTTCTTTTCATATGTCATATATCTCATTAAGAGAAAACTGGCCTTACCGCCAGGGCTATCACTTTGCCAAGATTTTCATCTATTATTCTTCTCTGCTCAGACCTGGTCTGCTGAGCTACACATGTTACTGATATATAAAAGTGTTCAACGTACCTGGGTTTGTTCTCAAACGAAACACACTTTCTTTTCTTTCACATCTATCATGTCCTCAGAATAAAATACTATCACAATAAAATACTGCCGTACACCAAATTTATGGTACATAATGTACTGAGCGTTTTCTATACACTCTATTTCTCACAGCATAATTCTTGCTAATCATCTAAGACTGAGTATGTTTTCTCACACATCTATTACGCTGAGCGCGTTTCTCAAGTCTAACTTTAACACTTGGGAGAAAAACCTTTTTCCTTCCTACGCCTAGCGCGTCTCAATATCAACCGCCTGATCCCTGTTCTAACATTATTCGTTCACTCCTCTCATGTATCATTAATCACACTTTTCACGTGCGTACTTTTTCTGAGCACAACTCACTAACACAATATTCACGTGCATACTTTTTTTTTTTGAGCCCAACTCAAGGGATGTAATCTCTAGTTGACTCCCTTTGCTAAATGTACACAAATCCACATTCTTCTCTTTAAACCTTATTACTAAATCTTAACATGCAAATTGATTCTACCATAACTTGTAACTCATTCAAAATGCTTACGAAACCCCAATTATAACCAACTTTTAGGTTGAACAGGGTATTACAGCAACATAGTAGACGAAAACAACAACAACAACAACAACTTCCAAGACGTATTTCTAGATTTATCTCCCTTAGCAAAAACTACTCCTACACTCATTTTACCCTATCAAAACCAAACCACCGTTCACAACATAGTTAAGCACCCATTGTTACACTAGTCAGACTTGAGCAATAGGGTAAACATGTGAGAAAGTGTTTGGAGCTCTTGCTTCTTGAGGCAAAATTTCTGGGTTCGGAACCTATTAGAGTTATCAGCTAAGAGGACCAACGTGACACTACCAGGTTTCTAACCCAGGTAACTTTGCTGTGACAATACCTTGAGAATTTAAAGTACGGTAACCCAGTCAATAATATCACTTTAACAGTTAAAGGTAATACCATAGCAGATACTGCCACTGGGAGGTAAAGTGTTAGAGACTTCCCTTTACAAGGTCCAACAGCGAGAGGTGGGGTGACCAATTCCCTTCCTCGCTGCCTTTTCCTTCCCTAACTAGTTAAGAGTGTCAGGTACTCATTTACATCTGGGCAGACTGTAGCGTGTCGATACCATGAATCGAACCAGGAGACTAGCGCCCTAATTACGCTGTCAATCGGACGCTCTAATATCACTATAGTAACGGACGAAATTAGAACGCCCATTAAAAGATATACCGAGAAGTTTAAGTAAGAAGGGTACCAGAACACGCAGTAACTAATAAAATATGACATACAAGACAGTCTGGAGGAACTCACTTACAAGATAGAAAAGTGAAACCAGAAGCGTGACACTAATTGAACAACTGCTTGGTTCAAGATAAAGAAATACTTAGTGCAACATTTGCTATTACTGTAATCTGGTCTCAGCTAGTCTGAGAGAATTAGCTGCAACAAATGATAAAGGTCAATTGTAGCCGCAATAAAAGAATCAAAGTTGTCCCGCGACCAAGATTGTAGAGACAGAAATCTTTTTACGAAGAAAAAATAAGGCGGTAAAGTGCCCGCTTCCGGCTTCAAGACGTCTGAAACTCTCGACTAGACTTACAAGTCATTAGAGCGTGCGTGCTATCTTTAGGCCAACGGAAATTATCACGAAAACGAAGAAAGAGAACATTAAGTTTTTACATTTAAGAATCACTCTAAAGAAATGTACTAGTAATTCAAATAAGAAGGTTTAACTCAATTGTATATTTTTGTTTTTATCTATAATGTGAATACCGCCTATAATCGTATTTAGCTCACACACTCATAATTACTGGCTCTATTTTTGTGTAATCAATCTCTCTCAGAAGCTCACTTTCGTTATCAGTCATCTACTTTATTCACTGATACGCAACAACTTTAAATTCACTTAGTTAATTCATTCGCACAGTTACATCTGTCTGTCCGTCCGTCTGTCCACCCGCCCGCCCGCCCGCCCGTCTATCTATCTATCTATCTATCTATCTATCTATCTATCTATCTATCTATCTATCTATCTATCTATCTATCTATCTATCTATCTATCTATCTATCTATCTATATATCTATCTATCTATCTATCTATCTATCTGTCGTCTGCGGGTTGGTCCATCTGTCTGTCTGTTGTGGCAGGGTGGTGTTTGTAATGTATGAGATTATATTAATGTCAATATTTATATAAGTTCTTCTTCTGAGATACTGAAGGAGTCTATGTTATATATCATAAGTCTCCACATAAAATGTCCCTTCAGAAAGTTCAGTCTTCCTTCGGTTCCGTTTTGGTTCAAGGTAACGCTAGCTAATCGCCAGAGATGGAAGGTTCCTTGTTTGTGTTCAACCCAGGTTTAAAAAAAAAGTTAGTTGCTTATCCTTTACAGGACGTGGCAATCAACCCCAGCTTTTATTGGCTGTTTTGTGATTTTTCTAGGCAATTTTTTTCATTCAGTAGTTTGCCATTGCTTTCTGAACGGTACGGCGCTTATACCATTGTTAAAAATCCCCACAAAGCGATCTGCTACCAAACCGCCTGCAGCAGGTTTCGAACCTGGTATATCTGGATTATGAAACTGCGTTCATATCCATTAGGCCACAGTTACTGTCAGGAATTACTTGGCCCACAAGATTAGTACAATCTGTACTGGATATAACGTGAGTAGTGGCTTCAGTTTCAATCTTCAACTGTCTTCTTGGCTATACGCTCTTAGATAACACTATATCAATTCAAAACTCTCAACTCATAAACTTCACAGAATCTGGAACGAGGTCTTCAGTTTGTGTTAACATTTAATGACTCTTCAACTTTGAGAATTCAAACTTCAATAAAATAGTTCACAACAGCTCAATAAGGATTTGTATATGTAGATTAACGAGAGATACACTCTACTAGTTTAATTTCCCTCTTGAAAACCTAAAATGTCTAATAAATGTTCGAACTATTCATCAGTGTCATTGATATGCTCAAAGATAATAGCTCTTAACACTTCCCAATGTGGAACCTCAACTGGTTGTTCTTCTCTTTCTTCACTATGATCAAAATGAACTACAATGTACTCGTCTCGTTAAATTTCACCTTCGTAATTAGCGTTAAATTCAAAGGCGACCTCATCTAACATTTCTTCTTGGTTTGGCTGTGCTTCTATAATTCCAGCTTCTTCGGCATTATTTAATGCTTCTTGTATGATGGCATGACCATCTACTGGAACTTCAGATTCTCTAGGCGCCAGTGTTATTCATAACAGATATTCAGAACATGAATAGAAATTTCTCTTAATTAACAAAGCAATACGCTCAGTGAGTTCTTCTAAGAATTAAGATTACTTCTTTCACAATTCTGTAGCTATAAATGTTTCTGCTCTATATTCACGTTAGGGCTTCTCTAAAATTTAAAAGCGATCTGCACCTTATCGGACACGATTTCACAAAAATGTTAACAAAGTACGTTAGTGCATTTCAACTAACCTGATGCTCTGATACTCCGTCTGGAGTCAATAGTTGTCGAGTTTGTAGTTTTTGTTTTAAAATAGGAAAAACTGTTCTGCACAATTAACTATCTGTTATACTAGATATCTATAGGCTTGCTATCGCAAGAATGCCTATGTGTTGGCCTGCGTCTTGTGAGCACTACATCAGGATGTTTTTTAATACTGAAACCTTTGTATTTTATATCAGAAAAAATAGATCAGAAAAACAAAAATCGTATTTGGTTCGTAGCTGAAAGTTTGCGTTTCGTTTATGTTTTTCTGTAGCTGAACATTGGTGTTACGTTTCGTAAACGTTTATGTTTCTGTAGCTGAACATTGGTGTTACGTTTCGTAAACATTTGTGTTTCGTTCTTGTTATATCATTCCCACTGTATGAAACGTTTGCGTTTCGTTTAATTTTTCATCAAACGTTTGCGTTTCGCTCTCGAAACGTTCGCGTCTCGTTTGACTGTATGAAACGTTTATGAAACGTTGGCGTTTCGTTTCACTGTATGAAACGTTTATGAAACGTTCGCGTTTCATTGTGTATTAGTTACACCTTACCTAGGTTATCTTATACATGCTTATCATTTAAGTTATGTCTTCTAATCTATGTTTGTTTATGTGTCTTTTCATTTCCTTACCCTGTCACACTGTCTGTCTGTCTATCTACTGTCTGTCTATCTGAAAGTCTGCCTGTCTGTCTGCCTGCCTTTCTACATTTTAACCTTTTAGACTTATCACTTAAGTTTCCCATCTACATGTCAACCTACTCCTCTTTGCCCGTGAAGAAACAACCCTCTCAGAAATGAGAGACACTCCAGCTTAACCACAAACTGTCGGAGAGGTTTCTAAGAGAGATATTCGATGAAGCTGTCTCATCAAATAAACAATAACTGTTTGTTTGTGAATGGCAACCGGTGACGTCATAATCTCCTCTGCACGACATTTTGTGCCTAATTGGCAGACAGGCGTATACACAGCGAGTAGTACGACATTAGTACAGAACTAGCGTTGTTTGTACCCGGCCTTGCCCGGCTGTGAAATTGGTTAAGAAAATACCAGAGAACTGTAAAATGAGACACATAAATGTGAGATGAGTTTTGGTGGAGTTAAAGAAAAAATCCTGGTTTGAAATTAGCAGGGACTGCTTCAGAAGGTGCAGTTGACGCAGAATAATGATGGGTATGAAAAAAAAAATCTAAAAAAGCCGATTCGTCTTCCTAGGAGAAAAGACTAAGAAAATAGCCAACGTTGCGGCCACAAGGCCTTCGTCAGGGAAACGTTTTTTTAGATTTTTTTGTCATACCCATCCATTATACTCCACGTCTTACCGCAGTTACCATCATGTTCCTTGACGCGGAATACGACCCTAAAGGGACAAGTACGTAATAATTGAAGACAACTGCAGTAATATATAATAACGGCAATAAACATACACGTAGGCAATTTTCTTAGTCTTTTGTCCTAGTAAGACGCACTACCTTTTCCAGTTTTTTAAAACCCACCAATATAACATACATAATTTAGTTACTTCAGAAACACGTAGTTCTGACAATGACCTAGGAATGGAACATAGCAAGTATAAATTTCTTCTATGCATATTCAGCACTGTGCTAACAACAGTTTCTGAGGGTCTATGGGGAGGCAAAGAAAGAATATGACATCTTCTCCCTCCGGCATGTCGTATGAGGTTACTTATATGAGAATGTGCATGTTGTTGGCAAACTTTATCATGTAAAATACGCTTCAACAGAAACTCTTACTGCCGAAGCACGCTATTACTTTCGTGCATGATTCATGTAAGGAGAACAACTGCAGTGAAGGCTCCATGCGCCATAAGTAGCGATAAGGGAAGTAATGATAATGGTATTTAACGTACTAGATTCCCGTGTTTTCTAATCTTCTTCCTTCTTCCTCGTTTGCCCTGAAAAGGACGTTGGTTGCGTTGTGTCTGTTTACGCCGTAGCTGTGATATCTGCACCTTTCGGTCGACACATCCGACTTCAGCACGGCATTTTTGGGACCGGGTTTGCCTTCCCTCTGCGATCCGTACTCGCTCAGCCAGACTGCACTGCTGCAGACTGTTTCTAGGACCACCACGTGGAGGTGGAGTACGGTCTTGGTCAGCTCTGGTTCGCTGACCCTGATGCAAGCAGTCAAGCTATGGGTCGCTGACTGCATTCTCTATTGCTGCATCTTTTGGTCCCGTTTTCTAATCTAAATTAGTAACAGACTTCTTAACAACTAACGTCGTTTTTAAAGTAAACTAGTGGATTAACAATACCTATAGCAGCATATACGCTAGCAGCAAACGAATATAAATTCTTCTAGCATCAGCTCTAGAACTATAGTCAAGAAAATTATCAGAAAAATATAAAATAAGACAAATTGTCTATAAATTTAAAAATTTAAGTGAGGCTCTATTCGTTGAAATAAACTACGTCAATTGGTCCGGTCAAAAATCACCAGGGGGAAAAGTTTTTTTTTTCCCAGATAGCATATCAGAAATTAAGCAATGTTTTTATTTTTCATGCTTCACATTTTTGTTTCAAAACTTGCTCAAATTTTCTTTTGCACAGCGTTTCCCACATTTCCATTCCCACTGTGTAAGTCATTCACTATTTTCTTCATAAAATCTATCTGATCCAATAATAGAACTGCTGCCTTCTCCAAGGAAGTAATGGCACGAGGTAGAAATCTAAACTTTGACATCATGTAGGAATATTTACCAGCAACATATGTCTGCAGGGATTTAGGGAAAAATATTAAACAGCATGAAAAACAGTGAAGTACAGAAATTGGTCCCCAAAAAAAAAATTAACAAATAATTATTCAGAACACAGTGACACCAAAACATTTTATTGAACATGCCAAAATATGCAAAATAATGGCTCAAACAAAAAATTCTTTAAAATGACCGAAAAATCTCACAAAATGCCCTAACATACCAAAACTGACAAAAAATGCAAAATAATCTATCATATATATAAAATGCCAGCTTTTTCTATCAGAAGCCTTCGCGTAACGCTCCCTAAAATAGTAACACTCGACAAAGAAAAGTGAGCAAAGCACGGTGTGCAACGTGAACGGCGTGGGTGTTCAGACTTTTAACATCGCGTGTAAAACAAATATTTTGATTTTTTAATACTCTTCCGAAAATAGTAGCGCTAGACAAAGAAAAGTGCGCAAAGATTGGTGTGCATGAGCCAGTAACATACCAAAGTGACTTGAATCTGATAAAGAGACAATTGCAGCAAAATTGTTTAAATATATATCTTCGTATACAAGTGTTTAGAGATGTATAAATACCCACACTTGATGTCAAGCTGTATCGGCTACTGCCGTTCCTTTTGATCTACTGGCTGCATGTAGAGGGGGAACATGCTGCATGGGCAAAAACTTGATCTCCATTTAACAGTGCCCAAGCTCGCGCCCTGGAGAGGACACTCAAGCTTCACCCTATAGGTGTCGGCACAACACGGGAAGTAGCATTTACCGGTTATAAGCATTTTGCCCAACTGGCGTAGGGTATGGCGCCAGGAGCTACTTCCGTCAGTGGGAGAGGTTCTAGAATCTCACTAGATAGCCATCGCCTGCTTCAAGCTAGGCAGCCCCCAGATATATGGCGCCATCTCAGATTGGGCGAAAAGAAGCTCAACAGCAAGCTGAAGAGAGGAGAAAACGTCGGAAGGAACACCAGGAAAATAAACAGCTGAGGGCTGTCACCTCAGGGGCGCATTCTCAGTCAGTTATGACTGAAGGAGCTATTATTATTATGATGTCTGCTGACTTTTATTTCTATGACGTACAATGGAAAGAGAGCCTACAGTAATCTGACAGGCTTGTAACTTCGTAGCGTTCTATGATTTGCTAGCAAAACCACGCATTTTTTCTACCTGTATTTTACTTACACAAGCGTACTTTTCGTCCCACCTCTTTTTCTGTGAACACGAACTAACTGCATGACCTGCAGTCATAACTGGTAGCGAATCAGGTTTGTTTATCTAGTTTTCTCACGCGAGCTTATCTGTCAATCATACGATACCTGACAGACTGCACGTGAAAAACACAGAGACTTTGAAGTCCACGAGGGGAGATTGAGGATTTTCCCGAGTGTGCTTTGATGTCGATTCACGGGCAAAAATCTTCGAGAACCCGTTACACGGATATAAGTCTTTTGATGGCGGTCGAACGCCCGAGAAAGGCCGACCGGAAACTTTTATCTGGGGAACTCTGTTCTGATTCTCCGTTACTCACACAATAGTGCGAAAAGTAACATCATCCATAGATCAGAGAAACATAATGATATATAAACGGTGTTTTCTTAAACCTGCTATCAGTTGTCACTCAGAATTTTTGGATAGTCTAAGCTCGTAGTTCTAGAACCATTGTGGAAAATGTGTTAATAGCATTCGTGGTGACTTTCATTCTGATTTTCTGGTAATAGAAATTAGTGCTTACGTGTTTAAAAGGTTAAGCTTTTACCATTATAATTCACTTAGATTTTCTAGCGTTAAAACTAGTGAAATAAAATAACGCGTTGCTATTTCATACCAAATGATCAGTTAAAATGTTAATTTTCACCACACGCTTTCTCACACAAGAAGAGATGGTTAGCTGACTGGTTTAAATGCTACGCGCGACTGATAGTGACAGAAAAGAATTCACGTTTTATTTCATTGTGCGTATTTATTATAAGTGCCTATTATTTAATATCATACGACTAAACTATCAGACGCCGACCAATTTAATAGCTATTAAAGACAGGCGATACTTTGTGTAAGTGCGCATATAGATCATTAAATAATAATTGACATTGTACGCTGATCGTTAAGCGCGAGCGAGGGGCGGTGAGAGTTGCATCCCTCCATCCGACCTAAAAACTCAGCGCTAGCTACGGGCAATAGGGTAGGCTAAAGACACCATGTGCCTTTTAAATTTAATCAGGACTGATGGAGTGGATAAGAGATCGTCTTTCCCCGTCTGTGTGCATATGTGTAGCTATATAGAATAGTAGCATTTTTCTATAAATGTTTCTTCTATATTCCTAGCAGACCTGATCAAGGGCGTCCAGCGGTTTTTTGGTCTTTTCTTTTTACTGATTGGTTAATGTTGTCTTTTCTTGGCTTGTGCGTCACCAATTTCATTGGTGAGCAAATATTTGCCAACAATACATAAGAAACATTTTAACGGGTAAAATTTAACTGCACTTACTAAACCCTGCAATGTTTTTTTCAATTTTATCAGCCCACTGGGGTGGTAAAAAAATAACATTCATTCCCGACTTCTGACAGTCGTATTCAAGCGTAGCATCCAGAACTTACGCTGTTTCAGAATCAGCACTCTTCCATAGAGCCAGCCGAAAGGATTATCATCATTTATCAATTGTAACATTTTTAGCAACCAGATGTTTCCCAAGACTGGAAGTATTTTCCTCTTTTAACTGTGAACCCCAAGATCACGTTTCTACATCATTTATTGGCGATGACATTTTTGTTCATCCAGGAAAAACCCACACCAGATTCGGCGTTCACCTCACTAGTCTGTATTTGACAGAGGATTGACTGGGGCCACTTTGGGAAATAAACCTGACATTTTATATAGTCAGGAAAAATTGTAATTCCAAGGGATTTCACCAAGAGTAGGTAAGAGTGATTGGGTGGCCACTGTATGAAAGAGAGAGTGAATATTTTTTCTTTGTTGCAGGGACTTTACCAAAACCGGATTTGCTTAAACTTGTTAACTTTATTGCGTAGCATATAGTAGGAACTTGTTTTCTTTACTGTCTACTCTGTAACGTAGTGCTAACCTTTGGGTTATTAACTTTTTGGGTTCATTTTTTCTCCATAGGGGGAGGGCTCCTTTATTCTGCTATTTCATATGAATGTAAATCTGATTTTATTTGATAGTTCTTTAGATATTTGATGTTGTCAAGTTTAAATGATAATAAACAACAAAAGAAACTTAACTTTGTGTGTTGGTCAGACCCATACCCAATTAACCGTAGTTTTTTCACGTTTGTGTGTCTTGTTGTCACATAGCTGTGTGTGTGTATAGTTAAACTTATATTTATATGTATGAGGAGGGCAAGGTTGTCTTGTACTAAATTATAGTCGTATAGATAGGCTGGAATAGAGAAACTTACTCATTCCATAGACATATTTTGTTTCTTAAACTATCACCCGTGAAATCTATTTCTCACACCTTTTTCTCACGTATCTATCACCACCCACTCTACTCAGACGGGACACAAATAACCCACAACCTATCTGTACGACAATTTCCTCCGAGTCATTTTCTGCACCAAGAATAAGGAGGCTTTAGATCTGAATGGTTGCAATTAAGTACTGGTGCTTTGAATTTAATTTCCGTCATACGACGCCGATCGAGTAAAGTGGATTTGTTGCTGCCCTGCAAGCGGCCATAAGGCATGATGGCCACTGACTGCTGTGACAGTCGGCGGCTAAGGGAAGAAGAAGAAGTTATGATGGATTTTTACTCTAGATCTAAAGATCTATTAGAGTTCCGATCACATGATATCTGAAGGTCCCAGTTATAATGTGAACTATCCGGCCGATTAAAACAACAGAAACACAAGGTGCTCTTCTGATGGACAATCGGATGTTTACACCTAACATTATTGTCCCAAAGTATTTGAATAAATAAAATTTCCATTAAGTATTGGTGCTTTTGAATTTAATTCCCGTCTTAGTGCCTTAATAAAGGCTCATAAATCAGCTTAGTTTTTTTTTAATGACATACGAGGGGCGTTCAGAAAGTAATGCACCACATGGTTTATCTCAGCTAATAACGAAGATAAAAGCATGAAATTTTGCACACTTCAAATATGGCATGTGCCAATTGTGTGCACCAAATTGCACCGCAACCGGCTAAATAATACGGCTGCCCTAAACCGTTGAAATGGAGCATGTTAGCAACTTGCGTTATAAGCAGCGAATTGTGATAGAATTTCTCGTTGCAGAGAAGGAAACTGTTGTGAACATTCACAAGCGTCTATGTGATGTATATGGAAGTTTTGCAGTCGACAGGAGTACAGTCAGTCGCTGGGTTCAGAGAATCAAAGAATCAGGAAGTGGAGATACGGAGCTGCTTGATCGGCCGCGCTGTGGACGTCCTGCCACAGCCACCAACGCAGAAATGTTGAAATGCGCTGAGGGCATTATTCTTACTGATAGACAAATCACTACTCAACAATTGGCCTTACAGCTGTCAGTCAGCATTGGTAGTGCAAATGCAGTTATAAAAACTCGGATTTTCTAAGATTTGCGCAAGATGGGTTCCTCGAAGTCTCACAAATGAACACCGATTGCAAAGGAAAGCAATTTCTTCTGAATTGTTGGAGCGTTTCAATGCTGATGGAGAGAACTTTTTGGCTAAGATCGTTACAGGTGACGAAACCTGGGCACATCATTTTGAACCTGAGACAAAAGGACAGTCAATGGAGTGGCATCATCCGCAATCACCACGAAGAAAGAAATTCAAGACAATTCCTTCAGCTGGAAAGGTCATGATCACTGTCTTTTGGGACATTGAAGGTGTGATTCTTGTGGACGTTATGCCAAGAGGAGAGACAATCAATTCGCAAGCTTACATTAAGACATTGAAAAAACTCAATCAACGTTTTCGCAGAGTTCGGCCGCACAAGAATCCAGCAGACCTGCTTCTCCTTCACAACAATGCGCGACCTCACACAAGTCTGGCAACACGGGAAGCAATCACCAAATTGGGTTGGACTGTACTACCCCATCCACCCTATAGTCCCGATTTTGCACCCTCTGATTTTCATCTATTTGGTCCACTTAAAGATGCATTCGGTGGGACAAGGTTTGAAGATGATGAAGGAGTGAGTCATGCAGCGAAGAAATGGCTACATGATCAAGACAAAATCTGGTACAGACTAGGAATACATGCACTTGTTTCGCGCTGGCATAAAGCCGCACAAGTTGATGGGGATTATGTTGAATAATACCGATGTTTACATGACATATCCATGTGTATTGTGTATAAGTTTCATGCTTTTTGAATAAACAGCTCCTGAGAAAAACGATGTGGTGCATTACTTTCTGAACGCCCCTCGTACATTTATATTCAACTGAGCAACGTTTTGGTTATGTCCAAAAAAGGTGTAAAATCGTCAAAATCCTAGTCCTGGTTATAACCATCTCTATTTTAATCGTAACTAACAGCCCTGTTGGTTGTTATGACCAGGCATCTACTAGGATTACAATCAAATATCATCATTAGATGAACTTACTTACTTTTTCCCCTTAATTTTGATTATAATTTATCAAGGAAGTTGAGGGGAACTGCGGTAAGACGTGGAGTACAATGGATGGGTTTGAAAAAAAATCGAAAAAAGGTGATTCGTCTTACGAGGACAAAAGACAAAGAAAGTAGTCTACGTTACGGCCACAAGGCCTTCGTCAGGAAAAGAAAGAAAGTGAAGGCTAGATAGGAGACATAAGAACTTAAAGAAATATAAAAATAAAACCTAGGTACTTCCCTGAAGGCGAAGCATGGCTGAAAAGGAAGTCACTTCCTTTTCAGCCATGCTTCGCCTTCAGGGAAGTACCTAGGTTTTATTTTTATATTTCTTTAAGTTCTTATGTCTCCTATCTAGCCTTCACTTTCTTTCTTTTCCTGACGAAGGCCTTGTGGCCGTAACGTAGACTACTTTCTTTGTCTTTTGTCCTCGTAAGACGAATCACCTTTTATCGATTTTTTTTTTCAAACCCATCCATTACAATTTATCAGAAACTGTTTCAAATGCTCTCTTTCCTGAAAATATGAATTGAATAAGAAAATAAAATTCAAATAGAATGTTTGGTTTGGTTTTAAGGACGATCTTCATTGCACACGGACTACTCCATCAGTGCTCCGATCTCCTCCATTAGATCACACAAGGAGGATCTCAGCACAGTGAACGAACCTCGTAGCACCGGCGAGAATCCCAATTTGTGTATATAGGAATCACACATTCTATAAATATTTTTGTTGTGGGTAGGTTTCTAACTGTTAAATTTTGTCAGGGCAGCGGCTTGAGTGGCCTATTCTTTACGATTTCCAACTGCCGTGGGACTTTTAACGTGCGCAACTTGCACACGGGACATCCTATTATTTCGCCCTTATCTGAGACGGCTAGGCATCCGATCTCACTACCCATGAGACCAGGGGAGAGTATGACATCATTAGGACCACTGGTTCTGAAAAACAATTTTCATAAATTATTTTCCCTCAACTGGGAATCGAACCCCGTACCTCTAGAACTAGGAGGCGGACGCCAAACCTCTAGCCACTCCGACCCCTTAAATAGAATTTACTTATTTCTAACACTGACAATAAAACAACAGGTGTTTCCACTTTTAATCCTAGTTATGCAATAATGTTATCATATTTTGCTCCTCTTTGTATACACATGGGATATCCATCATTTTAATTTTGGGTTTCATCAATGAGATTATACGAAAACTGTTTGTTATACTTTCCTTCCTTCTTGCACGGAGACGCGCTGTTCACATTATCTCAGTAACAATGAATCATGTGATTTAGTACTAAATTAAACAAACTGGGATCGCCTTTAGGATATGGTATTTGTGCATTATTTGATTTTTTTCTTTTTTCTTCAGCCATAAAAATAGGATAGATATGGGACGATTGGACCCCATGCGTTTAAAATTGGTAATAATGGTAACATAATAGAAAAACATAGCCAACTTTTTCCTGAGAAATCATTAATAATGTAACAGGTAGTGTCGGTGAACAAAAAAAAAAAAAAATCGGGTGAAATTATGTTATTAAGAGATCGACCTTTGTAATTAAATTAGTTTTGTAGTCAATTGGAAATAATCAATAATACATTATATAAGGGGACAAGAGTAGGGTTGACGTCCCTTGTTCATACAGGTCAGTGCTGCTGACCTTTGACCGATAATTATAAAGTTTAGTTTGGAGTTTAGTTTTTTAAGTGAGTTCGGCGACACAATAGTAAATGCTTCCTTTGCAGACGACTTAGCCCTGTGGATCTCAGAGGAATATATCACTACGGCAAGCATTCGGATGCAGCAAGCCCTAACATCATTGGAGGAGTGGGCCAAGGTCATTTAGTAAAGATAAATGAAGGTAAAACATCATACACAGTGTTTTCTCTCTAAAACAAACCACAGATCTCCAAAATGGTGCTAAATGGGTAAAATCTACATCTGGTTGAAAACCCAAACTACCTAGGCATCACCTTTGATCGCCGCTTGACTTGGAAAATCCAGAATGAAAGAAACTGAACAAGAGCAGGGCAGAGAATGGCAATCTTGAAAAAACTTGCTGGCACGGGTTGGGGAGCAGACGAGAGAGTACCAAAGAGGCTATATACTGGGCGAGTGAGACCAGTCTTAGAATATGGCATTGCAGCATGGTCAACGGCAGCTAAGTCGGACTTTGACAAAATAAACAGAACCCAAAACCAAGCAATGAGAATCATAATATGAGGCATGAATTCAACACCCATTGAAGAGTTGGAAAAGACTACTCACCTCCAGCCTATGAGGATAGAAGAGTTAGCAGAGCCCAGCAACAAGCCGAGAAATTCAGGAGGCTGATAGACCACCCAATATACCAGAGAATAAATGGACTTGCAAGGGGAACGCTAAAGCGAAGCAACTTTGTAGTGACAGTCAAAACAAAGATGAGAGCAGACCCCATAAATGCAATATCAACAGCTACGCCATTATGTACTGCACACAAGCTACTAATTTGGAAACAACAGTGCTTCCCTGAAATGATAGAAAACGTTCCTAGTATTGAGAGAAAGAACAGCCAAAATGAAACAGAAAGGAGTCCTAACCACAAAATATATAGAGAAACATTACCCAAGCAACACCTGGATCAATGCATACACATATGGATCAGAAACTAATGCAACAGAAGATGGGGGAAAAGGGGGGAGGGGCGGGTGTGGAGGAGTCTTTCTGAGCTTAAGCATTGGCACCCCAAAAAGATAGCAGTCGCAACAGGGAAATTTTCAAGTAACTTCAGAGCAGAGGCAGAGGCCCTAAAAACTGCATCAGAAATTCTAATGACAGATGAAAGCTCAGAGAGACCAGTAGCTATCTTCTCAGATGCGATGTTAGTAATTAGAACGCTTAAAAGTCAAAGTAATGCTGAACTGGATGACTTAAGAGTAACACTTCACAGACTACGTCAGCAACACAAAAGAGTCGCGATACCGTGGATCCCTTCTCACTGCAACATCCCTGGAAATGAAGAGGCTGCAGATTGGCAAAGGAAGGAGGAAAGCTTCCTCAACTTGACACAAACATAACCCATGAGGAGTCCAAGAGTTTTATCAAGAGCAGGTACAGGCACCAGTGTGAAGCAGCGCATCCAGGCCATTAAAAAATTGATCCATATTACCAGCTCAGCAGAAGTGAACAAGTGGTAATCTTCAGACTTCGCACAGGTCATAACAGATTGATATACCACCTATTCAACAAATTAAAGATAAAATGACTGCCGAACATCTGCTTCAAAGGTGCCCAACATATGAGGAACAGAGAAAACGCATTTGGCCATCACCAGTACCATTCCTGAAGAAAATCTACGGAGATATCAACAGCCTCAGGCTGACCACTGTTTTCTTTGAACTTATTCAAGTTGACATCTGAGGGTGAACTTTGAACTTATTCAAGTTGACATCTGAGGGTGAACTTTGAGCTTATTCAAGTTGACATCTGAGGGTGAACTTTGAACTTATTCAAGTTGACATCTGAGGGTGAACGAAGAAGAAGAAACAACATCAAAACACACTTGTCAAGCTACAAAACAAAGGACGTGAACTCTTGCACGGGAAAAGGAAAGACTAAAATTAAATACTAATGATGGGCTCCCGTTTGTGATCTGATGTTATAGTTTAAATACTTAAACAAAATAGGGATCCAATTGTCCCACCTTAAGGTAACCTTGCGTTTATCATTTGGTGGAGTACATCCAGACGTAACTGCCACAAATACATGTGTTTCCTGCAATGGTATCTTTCAGATTTATGAGTTGTTTTTCTTACCAATAAATCATGGCCTGTATTTTGGAATACAATAGGACTCCTTTGATTTTTCCATATCGAAAAAAGCGCTAAAGTTAACATCGTGTTTACCCGAAACAGTTAAAAGTATTAATCATAATAAAAACTGTCAGAAATGTGCGACAGGAATGGATTCCACTAGGAACGTTTGACATATAACATTACAATTTTAACAATCCAAACAAAACATATAGTAAAGACAACGACAATACTGTCCACTATGTCCATCAGTTTCGCCGGAAGACCTGATATATACTAAAACTTGGTAATGTATTCGTTTTTAACATTTCAAAACATTCGTTTTCTGATTGTTGATCAATAAATCAGTATGTAGGCATAACTATCATGTTAAAGATTGGGCACATTTTTGCCCATTCTGTGAGCTGGCATCTGTACTAATATAAAACGTGATATCATGTGTTAATTATCATGTGTTAATGGGTTGAAATTATCAATAATCCAGGTCACATCAACATATCTTACCCTTTCTGTTTCTTGATCAATATTATTGAAATACAATATAATTAAGCAAAAAATCAGTTCACGGAATGAGTAAACATTTACCCAATTCATGAAATGGCCAATTTCACTATTGGCGTGTAACTTAGACATAACATTTCTACCACAATTCAGCATACGACCTTGCCGCTTCAAAACTCGCAACCAACTGACTTCTCAAAGTCACCACAACTCAGACAGCCAAAAACACCTGAGTTTCACTCAGTTAAACACAAACACCGCTAATGCCACGTGAGCGCACACTCATGACCCACTCACCACAGTCATACCAGCCAATGAGACAGCATGCAACATCGTGTCAGACTCCCAAACACAATTCAAATACAGCTCCAGGTGAAGCACATGTACATCACAACTATAAACTCCACAAGAAAAGAAAAACATTCCTTAACACTTTCGAAAACATGAATCCATCTCAGCTGCTGGAACTTGTGTAATATTGACAGATGAAGCCTACAACCCACGTCCATTACCAATGATAAAGATGAAGCGATATACTCAGTTTACGAACAGAAAGAACAAATGGGAAAACTATTTTTAAAAACTAACCAGTTCAGCTGAATGACTTTATTTGCCAACTGTTCGCTAATGAAAGCAAACCTATTTACAATTATTATTCATTTTTCTTCATTACGATTTTATCTTATGCTTCTTGGCAAAAGTATCAGTATGCAAGGGTAACTCTTCCTGTGTCGATGAAATTAACTTGCATCGAAATTATTTATAACAAGAGATAAGATCATTCTATCAGGGGACACAACACTGTCTGTAAGTTGTTTAAAGATTTCGGCATAATTGTAGAATTATTTACCTTTTTTTCGCCCAAACTACAACGGCATTTCGTCACTTCGGTTTTTTTTATTTTTTTATTATTCATCTACTACAGTGCTGAATTAACCATTAAACAAAAAAGGGCGCCACGGTAAAGGGAGGGATGGGGGCACCCAGCGCTGGATTAACTATAATATAATATAATAGCCCCTTCAGTCATAACTGACTATGGGAATGCGCCCCTGAGGTGGCAGCCCTCAGCTGCTTATTTTCCTGGTGCTCCTTTCGACGTTTTCTCCTCACCTCTGCTTCTTGTGTGAGCCTCTCTTCGCCCAATCTGAGGTGGTGCCGTAAATAGCATCGCCACTTAGTGCGATCGGCAGCTTCATCCTCCCATGTTGCTGGATCCATGTCCAGTGCCCTCATATCTCTCTTGCACACATCTTTGAACCTCAGCTGTGGTCGCCCAACTGTTCTCTTGCCATCTGCTAATTGTCCGTAGAAGATATCTTTTGAAATGCGACCATCTTCCATGCGGCGAACATGGCCAAGCCAGCGAAGTCTGCGCTGTCTAAGCAGCGTATACATACTTTGAAGGCCAGCACGTGACAACACCTCGACATTTGTCACTTTATCTTTCCACGAGATGCCGAGGATGCGGCGTAGACACCGCAAATGGAAAGTATTGAGCCTTCTTTCTTGCTTAGCATAGGTCGTCCAGGTCTCGCTGCCATATAGGAGTGTGCTGGTGACGCAGGCATTATATACCGCAGCTTTGGTCTTCATTGTGAATTTAGAGTTTCCCCAAACACGAGATGTGAGGCGGGCAAAGGTAGCTGCAGCTTTGCCAATGCGGCTGTCGATTTCTGTATCCAGTGAGAGTTTGTCATTGATGGTAGACCCTAGGTATGTGAAGTGGTGCACCACTGCCAATTCATAGTCATCGATAGTGATAACTGGTGCAGCACCCACATCCTGACTCAGCACATTCGTTTTCTTTAGACTTATTGTGAGGCCAAAGTCCTTGCATGCTTTAGTGAAGCGATTCATCAAGCTCTGAAGCTCCTGTTGGCTTTGAGTGACGACTGCAGCATCATCAGCGAACAACAAGTCTCTTATAGTGACCCTTCTGATTTTTGTTTTTGCCTTCAGCCTTGAAAGATTAAACAGACGGCCATCTGACCTAGTGTGAAGGCATATTCCTTCAGTTGTATCTCTGAATGCATGTTTCAAGAGTAAGTCAAAGAAGATTCCGAAGAGGGTCGGAGCCAGAACACAGCCTTGTTTAACGCCACTTCGTATATCAAAGGGCTGTGACGTGCTTCCAGCATATTGGACTGTTCCCTTCATGTCGTCATGGAATGACTTTATCATTTCCAGCATTTTAGAAGGGCAGCCTATTTTCAGGCTGGATTAACTATTAAGCAATATAAGCACGTGCTTAGGGCATCAACGGAAAAAGGGGGGGGGGGGACCACAGAGTTTTTTCCAGTGCCGCCTGCCGGGTGCAAATGGTGCAGCTGAACCAAGGCCCACAGAAAGGGGGCCCCACAATAAATGACAATATATATACTGTATATATATATATATATATATATATATATATATATATATATATATATATATATATATATATATATATATATATATATATATATATATACACATACAACAATAACATTAATAATAATAAACTAGTACTATCATACTATAAAAAAGTATTGAAGAGGTTCATGATACAGTAGAACTCCATTTATCCGAACCCCATGGGACCGAGCATCGTTCGGATAATCAAATGTTCGGATAATTGGATTACATAATGTATCGAGTACATGTACACATATTTCTAAAAATAATTAAACATCACAAGGAAAATACACTATAAAACATATTTACTTGTACTGTAATAATAATACCCACACTGTATTAGATCACTGTATCACCAAAATCTTTTATTACACTGCAGTGCATGTACTACAGTACTTGTATTAATTATTTTTGTTAAGAAAGAGAAATGTTTTCAAAATAACATTACAAACGATTCAAAACCAGGCTCAACTTACGTATATATGTACTTGCACAGATGTAGCCCACTATTTAAAATAATGAGGAATCCTCTTTTGCACCAAACTGGATAGTCTCCTTTTGGCTGCTAAGTCCCGCATTCTCTTCAACAGCAGAAGCTGTGTAGGACAGCTGTCATCTTCTTGCTCGTACCAAGCCATCGCTGTTTCTAGTGCTATAAAGGCCTCTTCAGGACTTGGTCGACGTTTTGGTTTTTCTTCATAATCTACAAGTACATCATGTACTTCTGAGGAGTCTTCATCATCGGTCACTACATGTATTTGGTTTTCTTCTTGCACAAAAGACAAAATTTCTTCGTCATTCAAAAACTGAAAACCAGAATCATTATCATCTTCTAGCCACATGTGTGCATCATCTTTGTCACAGTCCGAAAATCCGGGCATTGCTTGAAACAGTTCCACAACTTCATTTATACAATCATCATTTGTGTCCACTGCAGTAGTTTCATTTCCTCCTTTTTTCCCAAGCAATCTACTCCAAGCCTTGTTGAGATTATCTTGTGACAGGGTGGTCCAAGCATCAGCTAACATATAGCAGCAGTCTTTGAGATTAAGCTTTTTGGAAAACGCCACCACACTTTCTTCATCTTCAGCCAACAATAAACGACGCAGGACTTCCTTCTTGTACATCTTTTTAAGCTTTGCTATAACACCCTGATCCATTGGTTGAATCAGTGCTGTTACATTGGGAGGCAGAAAAATTACTTTAAAATTTGCATCAACTGCATTCAATGTATCCGTCTCTGGATGAGATGGTGCATTGTCCAGTAGAAGAATTACTTTTCCAGTTTTCTTTTCTTGTTCTCTCAACCTCTTCACATTTGGGATGAACTGATTTGTATACCAATCAAGAAATATTTCACTATTCATCCAAGCACTCTTCTGTGCTTTGTAACACAATGGGAGACATGTCACATTCTTTAAACAACGTGGTTTTTTGGCTTTGCCGATCATTAGCACCGGTAAACGATGACTTCCACTGGCATTTGCGGCTACCAAAATTGTTACTCTCTCTTTGCACTTTTTAAACCCAGGGGCAGCTGCTTCGCGCTGAGATGCAAGTGATTTTTGAGGCAATGATTTCCAGTATAAGCCAGTCTCATCGGCATTATACACATCATCGAGTGAATAACCTTCTTCTTCCAAAAAAGCCAAGAATGTTTCTTTAAAATTTTTAGCGGCAGTTGCATCGCTAGATAAAGATTCCCCTTGAATCTCCAATTCTCGTATGCCATGACGAGATTTAAAGTTTCTTAACCATCCCTGGCTAGCCTTAAAGTCAGGAGGACCGTCAAGTTGATTGTTGAACTGAAATGCCTTTTCACACAACAGAGAACCAGAGATAGGTTCCCCTTTGCTTCTTCTTTGCACAAACCATATATACAAAGCCTCTTCCAATTTCACATCTTTCGCATTTCTCATGGTTTTACGTTTCTTCGACCCATTTTCACTATCAAATTTCGATGCAAAACTCATAATTTCTTCTTCTTCCTTGTTCGCCCTGAAAAGGACGGTGGTTGCGTTGTGTCCGTTTACGCCGTAGCTGTGATATCTGCACCTTTCGGTCGACACATCCGACTTCAGAATGGCATTTTTTAGGGACCGGGTTTGCCTTCCCATTGCGATCTGTACTCGCTCAGCCAGACTGCACTGATGCAGACTGTTTCCAGGACCACCACGTGGAGGTGGAGTACGGTCTTAGTCAGCTCTGGTTCGCTGACTCTGATGCAAGCAGTCAAGCTATGGGTCGCTGATTGCATTCACTATTGCTGCATCTTTGGGTCCCACTCATAATTTTATCCTTGTTACTTTTGATGTCAGAGACGGTAGCTTTCCCAACATTGAACATCCTCGCAAGTGAAGACACAGTTTCACCTTGTCCTAGTCTCTTGATAATTTCTGTTTTCGTTTCAATTGACAAAACATTGCGGTTCCTTTTATATGCTTTAGGCCTACTGGAAGATGCCATATCGCACAGAGAAATACTTGTACACCAAAATTATTCTGCTGTAGTAGCAGACACAATTATTTTAAGTTGAACTGTCTGTTTAGCCAGTGTTCTACCTAGAACGCACACGTACACTTTATTGGTAAACCAGATATTAACTGACTTTATGATCTAACTGACTTCCTGTACGTAAGCGACCGACCATTACCCCATCCCATTCTCTACAAATTGTTCGCACACATTTGAAGTTTGCCGCATCAAAAGATTCAGAATTTTAGTCTAACGTGACTGTGGCATCTGATTTTTTTTTTTTTTTCTAGAACAAGTGTTCGGATAATTGGATGTTCGGATAATTGGGGTTCGGATAAATGGAGTTCTACTGTATATATATTTTAAACTTTGGAATACAATAAAATTAGAATCTGGCAACTTCCACGCGGAACAACCTCAATGGCTCGATGCTCGCTCAGCCGTGAATCAGTGACAGTTGTGCGAGAGCCACTGCCAGTAGAGGTATGTGATAGTCTGTGTCTTGATATAGCTATTGAGTGTTGTAAACTATTGAATGATGTAATCCGCAGTTTACATTGCTTACGCAAAACAGTCATGAGTAACACTGATCGTCATAAAACACCTCGAAAATTCGAAACTTAGCCTATGCTATATTGTTCTTGAAGCAGGTACAGGTGGCTAAGCTTTAGTGAATTTCCAAAGTCAATTCATTGAGTTCCAAATTATCCATATACTTATTCAGTATGTTTGACTGTCTTACTAACGTTTTTCTGCATGAATTTCAGTTTTTTTCTAATCCTTATAAATATATATGATCCTTATTCTTTTGTGTTTTTGTTTTTACTTCTGTATTTTTCATACCCCAAGATGAAACGTGTTCAAAATTAGTGGTGCACAAAAGAGAAAACTAGCAAAAAAGAACCAACAAAAAGCCTTGGATTTAGTGGCCAAGACTGGAAAGCTGACAAATTGTTTCACACAAGTTACACAACATGACCTTCCGGATCAAAACTAATCTCCGTCATCAGAAATGGACACCACTACCACTTTGTTCACTTCAAGGTCAGAATATCATGATGACGTTGAGGTCAATGAGGTGTCACAGGCTGGTTCCACTAGCACATGTCTCACTACTGATCTCACGGTGCCTGTAAATTCTCTTGATGTCTCTACTGCAAATGTTGATGCAAGTCGCTTTACAAGACAGTCTGAACTTGAAATAATTTCTGAAAATAAAAGTCTACTGGACCATGGTGAAATGATTCAGTCTGCAAAAGATGAAGCAAATAAAGCAAAAGAACCAGGGTTGTGGCACGATTTCTCTGCTGATGATGTGGCTTATTGGATTGCTTGTGGACCCAGTGACTGTCAACACCACAATGGGCCACTTGACAAGTCTTACCGGACTTTCAATGGTGGCAAACCAGCAAGATACTGTTCACAAAAACTTTTCTTTGTGGCAAAAGCCAATGGTGAGCAATACAAGAGAGAGTGGTTATTGTATTCACCGTCAACAGGGTCAGTTTACTGTGTTGTTTGTAAACTGTTTGCTCATAAAAGTTCCTCGCGTTTTGTTAAAAGAAAAGAGTTCAGTGACTGTCGAAATACTATTGTAATTGATCATCATGAAAGAAGCACTACTCACCGAGACTCTATGCTAACATACTTAACTCGCAGACAAGGTTTGGGCTTGGGACAACAGTTGGAAAAACAAATTAAAGAAGAGTGCAATTACTGGGAACATGTCTTGAGGCGTGTAATAGCTGTTATTCGTACGATAGCTGAACGTGGCATGGCTTTTCGAGGAACAGATGAAAGATTTGGGTCATTGCAGAATGGGAATTTTTTAGTGCTGCTTGAGCTCATAAGCCAGTTTGATCCATTTTTAGCAGGGCACATTTCGAAATATGAGAATTCTGGAAAAGGAAATCCTTCTTACCTGTCCAAAACCACCCGTGAGGAACTCATTGAACTAATGGCTCAAAAGGTCCACGCGCTCATTATTGACGAAGCCAATTCTTCTGGTTATGTTAGTTTTGTCAGTTGACTCGACGCCAGATCTATCACATATAGATCAGTTAAAGTGTTGTACTTCGATACTTAAAAGATGAGCAGCCATTGAACGCCTTTAAACCTTTTTGGAACCTAAAAGCCATATCGTTGAGGACATGGCAAAGCAAGTGTTGCAGTACTTACGTGAAGTTTCCAAACTAAATTCTTCAAAATGTAGGGGTCAGTCCTACGACAACGCTGCTAACATGTCTGGGCGTTATAAGGGGATGCAGCAAAAAATTTTTAGAAGAAAATAAGTTTCACATATTTGTGTCCTGTGCACTATTCACTAAATCTGGTAGCCCGAAGTGCTGTTGACTGCTGTCAAGTGGCAGTTAATTTCTTCTCTACAGTGCAAAAGCTCTATACATTTTTTTCAGCATCAACCAGCCGGTGGGAAATTCTTGCAGTTTGTATTGGAAATGAATGTGTGTTAAAATCCCTCCGTGATACCAGATTGGAGGCACATTCTATGGCAACAGCAGCAATTCTGAAGTCTTTCTTTAAGATTCTGGAATCTTTAGAATGTCTAGCTGAAGACCAATCACAAAAGGGAGACACTAGAAGAGAAGCAGACAATATTGCAAATAAGATGCAAGAGCTAGAATTTGTTTTTATGTTGAGCCTTTGGGATGAGATTTTGCAAAATTTTCAGAGAGCAAGTTAAGTTCTGCAAAATGAGGATGTGAACTTAACAACATGTGCAGATCTGTATGGGTCATTAGCTGACCAACTGCTGACTTCAAGAGATGACTTTGAAAGATTTGAAGCAATTGCAAAGGAAATACTACCAGATGTTGATTACAATGCAGCTCAAAGTCGTAAACGTATCAGAAAGAAGGTACCCAATGACGGAGATGCACCAGAAGTATATCTGAATGCCAGAGATAAATTTCGTATCACCACTTTTTACACAATTGTTAACAAACTAGAATCTCAGATGAGAAGAAGAGGAGAGGTGTACAAAGAAATAGCGGACAGATTTTCTTTTCTAAGTGATGTGCCAAATAATTTCACTTCATCATCTACTGAAACTGACAGGTACTCTCAGTGTTGTCAAAATGTAATTAATGCTTACTGTGATAAATTGTGAGAAGATAGGACTGAGATATTTATGGTCCCGCAGAAGCAGAGGTAATAGTGACAGCTATGTGAAAAGAAGGTGGTAGAAATAGTATTGTTTCACGAGGAGGGGTAAACGTGTAGGGAAAAGGTGATAGTGTAGAGAGAAACAGGCAGTCTTGGATTGAGTAATTGCTCTAATCCAGTCTATCTTATGACTCTATTTACTTTCAGACGCCCTTACTCTCATTGTACAACATACAAGGTACACAACACTTAAGTACACAAACTTCTGGGACATATAACTACTACGTACAGACGTGAAAACAAACTATGAATAACACACACACACACATATATATATATATATATATATATATATATATATATATATATATATATATATATATATATATATATATATATATATATATATATATATATATATATATATATATCTCTCAGGGGTTTGACCGACACTTTAGAGTAAGGTTTATTAAATTTATTTTCGCTAAATATCACAACATCAAGAAATACATTTTAGTTACATCAGAGAAATGAAAATATAAATCTAATAGGCCTTCCCTCTTGTATAGGAAAATTTAGAAAGATCCCACCCGAGGTAATATACCCAAAAATATCAAATAATTAACAATGGGAGTAGGGGCAGTCAGGACGGGTAAAGAGTAAGTCCTTGATTTAACTATCCCGTGGGCATTCAGATTAGTGAGAGATAAATAAAAGATGTTATATTAGTAGTAACTTAAGAAATAAGTTCTTTCGTTCTGTTTCACTCTCTACACACATACAGTGAGCTCACTTCAGTTATGCTTACCCCTCTGCCGACACTGCATACATTCCATGGAATTTATCAAACACATTGTATTTAAGACTATTATGAGTCCTATTACACTGACTAACAAAAAAAAACTTTTTTTTTCTTTCTCTAACATTTCTATGTTTTTCTGGTCAATATTAATGCGCTGTTTTTAAATCTGCAAACCGTTTTTCTCTATCAGGTCGGGATCTCTAGAAATACGCAATTGAAGTTTTTAACAACGCATACAGTATTACAACATCATTCGTACAATAAGTATAACAGTTATGTAGGCTTGAATTTCTTTGCAATCGACTTTCATCGGTGAATCGCATGTGATACATCACAACAATAATCGGCAAGCATGTTCACACTCCACCGTCATAATTTTCTCGAAGATAAGTGAAAGCTTTGCTCGTTTTATCATGAGCCCCAACTTTATATGTAACAGTGGTAAAATGAAGCTGTCTTTGTTAACTAATGGCTCGTGTATTACATTTTTATGCCCGAGCTGCATACGATCCCGGATAGGCCACACCTTTCTTGCATAATGTTCCTGTCTGTTGCGACTGTCCCATTCACATCGGAAGCAACAAAATTTAGTATACCCAGTCTGCATGCCCGTGAGAATTGCAATGACCTTTAGGTCTCCACAAATCCGCCATTGGTAGTCATTGTACTTTATTTTTTCCAAACGTATAGCCATATTGTCATAAGTTTCTTTCATATGAACAGAGTAGGCGACTGGAATTGATGAAAATAAATTTCTGTTATGCAATAACACGGCTTTTAGACTAGTCTTGGAAGAATCGATGAAAAATCGCCATTCGTTGACTATGTGCTCATGACCATTTACATCTTTGCAATAGCAAATGTCATCATCCATCTCAAAGTATTGAACAAGTTCTCTGTGTCTATGACAAAATTTAGATATCGGAGTATTGGGCGCTAAAAGATTCCATTCTTTGAGTCGCGAACCGAGTAATTCCGCGTGTCCTTTGGTAAGAGCGAGATCACGTATTAGATCTGAAAGTTCTGAATGGTTAATTAAGTAAACACCATCATTCAACGGTATGTAATCTGAGTAAGAATTAGTTTCTAAAGCAGGTAAACTATCACTTTCTGATGGTTCATTCACATCCAGCGGATATTGTTCTGGTGGTACTTGGATCAGACACGTGATTGGATCACGAGGCACTGGTTTCGAAACCGATTCAATATTTGGATAAACCACAGACTTTCTAGTTTTAAAAGTGAAACCATGGATATTTGTCAAGCAGAAGTAACAATCAGTAGTGTGATTTGTATGTTCACGCCATATTACTGGCACTCCAAAAGGCATCGACTTATGCTTCGGCGATTTTCGTAACCAACCTGCCAATGTATTTGCACAAGTCGAACAAACTGCATTTGGCTTCCAAGATTTATTTGCATCTTCAACTTTCGAATCGAAATAAAGTTCATATGCTTTCTTTAGTAATGGTGTAAAGTTTTTCTGGTCAACACGATCGGTAAAATATCCGCACACGTAACAGAACAGATCAGCCGAATTTCTACAACTTCTAGAAGCCATATTTTGCTCAGAATTATTTCAAAATACAGTAACTATTTGAAAAAGTAGCGTAACATATGTCATGCATCTTTTAGCAGTATAAAAAGTAGAATTATGTTGCTTTTTATTAATTTTTAATAAGTTATATAGTAAAAATGAAACGGAGCAAATAACGGTTTCCCAAAAATATATTTATTCACAAATATCTTAAGAACCTGACGTGATAGAGATAAACGGATTTCAGATTTGAAATCAGCGCAAGAAACTGACCTAAGAACACTTATTCTTATATAAGAAAGAAAAATGTTGTTTGTCAGTGTTATTTGTCCAGTTCAGCCCCAGACTCTCCGTTTAGGCAACTGCTATTTTTTCCCGGAGAGTCGCTGAATTGGTGCGTTGATTATTTTTTTTTCCTGGGTATTCCTCTTCGTACTGCAGGTATTGGTTTCGGATAAGTTTTTCTAGGTGGTGGCACTGTCCTAGAAATTTATAAGTTAATAAAGTTTTTCCCGGAGTGGTCTAGCCTCCAGTGGCTGTGACTCTCTTTGTCGTAGTGAATGTGTAAAAAAAAAACATAATGTTACTCCCAGGCTGTTCTCGGAAGGAAATAGCCGAGTATGACCCGTGAATTCTCTCTGTAGAATTCGGTGGTAGGAAAACTTTACTGTAATATGTTTTTTAAAGAAAATTAGTGCTGTAAGTTCTGCCACATCAGGCCAGTAATATTTATATGGATAAGCTGGAAAAATCTTCTGGCATAGTCCCGTTCCAGTTTAACATTTAACAATTTTACATTGAAGTGTTCTGGTTATTTAACCACTCTCATGGATGGAGAAGGTGGACCGCGAAGGGTCTCCAACATCAGATTTTCACCGACAATGTTTGTATGTTTAGGAACATATAATTGGAATGCCATAAGACATCTGGCCATACATATCTATAAGAACCGCTGAATCGCAAAGGTATGATCTACTTATATAAAAGAGAATAGATAACAGGTAATCATACCATAATTATATTCTAACACCCGCGTTTTAGGTAAATCACTCCGGTATTTAATTATCTATATATATCTTTTGGCCGAATATCATCACCAACCAAGATCTGCTTACTCGGAGCAAGCAAGAGGACATGCACACCATCATAGCTGGCAGACGCTGAAGCTGGGTTGGCCATGTCCTCAGAAGAGACCCCGATGCCATCACAAGAACAGCTATGCTATGGACCCCTAAAGGAAAACGAAAGAGAGGCCGAACAAAAACAACTTGGCGGAGGACTGTGGAGGCTGAGATGCAAAGAATGAACCAGAGTTGGGGCACTGTACGAAGGATGGCCGCCGACCGAGCAAAGTGGAATCAATTTGTTGTTGCCCTACAAGACGCCACCAGGCGTAATGGCCACCGACTGCTTTGACGGTCGGCGGCTAAAGATTAAAAAAAAATATGAACACTAGTCACTTAAAATTTACGCATGATGAAAATAGAAATAAATGGTATCAAACAAATTATCGATCGTCTAGCGTCTTATAATATTTTAAGCCTCTCTTACTGGGGAATAGCAAGAAATTAGATTACGTTTACGGCTGGAGAAAATTTAGCTATAATTTTATTTAATACGTTATTCAGCTTAACACAAAATCCCAGTGAAATGTAATGAAGAAACTTTAACGATTAAATCACTCAAAACTCTAATATATTATTACCGCAGCACAGAGAATGAATTAATCTTCACGTATAAAAGAAATCCAAAATTCTTGTTTGGCTCTCATATATGAGCTAGGTACTTTCTTCAAATCTCTGGCGCTATTAATAACTAAATTTTTAAGAGATGCCTATATATATTAAATGAATAGAAATCGTTAGCTACATGCGAGATTTTTCATCTCTGCCTGATTCTCGGGAACTTTTGCGGTCGAACCGTGAATCAAAGCTATTTTTCACAACTTCGCCGCCAGGCTCCGCCGTTCCTGCAGAGATTTCTTCCCCGAGTAGACGGTTCTCGTTCTGGTGTTAATCAGAGGTGTTACAGAACTCGCTCTCTCTTAGTGACTACAAAAGACGTCGATAACTGACCGCCGGTGCCGCCTCTTTGAAGGAATGACAGTAAGAGATCCAGAGATTGCTAATTATAATGGCTCGTGAGAGAAGACCGTAGGCGTGGCTAAATTAAAATTAAGACAGAGGGCGAATGACATGGCTTACAGCGCGCTCACTTGGACATGCTAATTAGGGAAGCACGTGGAGCCCACGTTGGCGAATTTGATTTCAACAAAATGAGGGGTACCGGTGAGATTAAAGTGTAGCTTCAATTTTCATGTCACACTTACCCAGAGGACTTGAACACAAATTTTTCTGCTGAGCTTTAGCAGTTTCACTCATATGTGCGCCATAAGTTCAGTGCAAAAATAAATTGAACAGTCATGCTGAACTTTATAAAATAATTGTAGAAGACAACATTGAGTATGCGTTTCCAAATGTAGACATTGGCTTGCGTTTATTTTTAACATTAATGGTCACAAATTGCACAGCTGAGCGTTCATTTTCTCAGTTGAAGCATATTTAAAATCCCAACAGAACAACTATGCGACAAGACAGACTGGATGCCTTGTCTCTGCTATGTATAGAAGCAGATTTGTTACGTCAGATTAGTTTTGAGGACTTGGTCAAAGACATAGCAATTAAATAAGGAGGAGAAAACCTGTTAAAGTATTAATAAAGTTATAAGTAGGCAACATTAACATTATTTTGCACATTTTGATCCGTGTATTATGAAATGCTATATATCTTCAAGGTTAGAAAGCAATGGAATTAAAGATGTTTTGTTTCGTACAAATAATGATATTTCTTCATTAGATTATATTTTTTTCAAAAATTTACCTTCATTTATTTCAATAGAAAGAATCATTTTCAATAAATATGTGTTTTTGCATTTTTCCCTTATAACAATTTTGTTTACAAAATAAATAAAAAAAGTGTTGAAAATTTGCATTTTTCTGTTGCACTAGATATAAGAAAATAATTTGCTTATATTGCTTACTGCTATTTAGTGTTAAATGAACACAATTTTTAAAACAAATGATTATATTTAATATAGTTATAGGGCCTGGCTTGGTACAAAACTGAATTTTCAGTCTCTTATTTCACATTCAGCACTTATTGAGTATTAATATATTGTCAGTTACACAATGGAAGGGCCGAGGGGACAGCATTGTTAAGTTGTGCTTAGGGCATCAGTTGGACTTAATCCGGCCGTGGGGGCACCGCAGAGTTTTTTCCTCTAGCCATCAAGTCCTTTCACTGCAACACTCGACTTTAGAGGTCACGTAATTTTAGTAGATATAATATCAGAACTTATTTTGCCTTATAATCTTTGGGAGGGTGATTCAAAATCGTGTTCAATACATTTTTACACTTGCACTTTTTCCCGTTATAACAATTTATTAAAAAAATGCATAAAACTGTTAAAAATTTGCATTTTTGTCTGTTGTTTTTTTTTGTTAAAAGTCAATAATTTGCTTATGGTGCTTATTGTTATTTAGTGCTAAATAAAAATAAAAACAGTTTTTATTTTATATAGTTGTGGGGTCTGGCCTGGAAGAAAGCTGAGTTTTCAATCCCTTATTTCACCTTCAGCACTTATTGAGTCTTAATGTCTTATCAGTTATAAATGGGCCGTGGGACAGGATCCCACAAAAAATTGGCACCCGTGGCGGATCCTACATTTGGCAACCACCCACCTCCTCCCCTCATAAAGAATCACACCTGCAAGTATATTTTTAACAGTAAATACTATCATAGTACGGTCCGATGGCACCCCTTTCCTTGCTGGCACCCAGGGCGGGCTGCCCCTCGCACCCCTTAGTACGCCACTGCCGAGGGGGGGGGGGGGGGCACCATTGTTGGGCTGTGCTTGGGGCCTTAATCCGGCACTGATCTACAAATGCAAAAATGTAGAAATGAACATTGTTATTGTTAACCAGAATCGACCTCACTGCACTCCGGGCAAACCCATAGTGGCTCAGTCTCCCTCAGCAAAAGTCGAAGAGTATGAATGCTAATTGTAACTGTAGCACGCTGGGTGTACATACGACGGATGCATCCTCTCTCACGTCCATTTCTGCTAGTTCCACGTTTGATGCCAAACTCCAACAGCCGTAGCCTTGTTGATTCATCCAATGCAGTGTCATTATCCAGCAGGCGATCATTACTTACCCTTAGTATCTCTCCCTTATCCATGTCCAGTGTCCCCACTATGGGTGTTCTCGAGAGAAATGAACAGCTGACGGACACACTGATTGTAGAATACACTTTGTAGACTGTAGAATAAACGTGTTGTTGTGTATTGGCCACTGTTGAATGTCTGGATGCGGATGTTATGTTTAGGGTCATGCACTGATCATCACTGAAGAAAGTCTTCTTCAGTTACCTCTGCATCATCGAATGAACCTGTCATGTTGACATTGAGTGGGAGTGTCAAGTAACGCGAATGGTGTAGTAGTTCGGTGTAACAGACCACTTGATAATACCTCTCACACACTCTCATGTAATGCAATGACGACTTGAACTGCCGCTGACATTTCAATAGTTTAATGAAGGCACGCACACTGGACAGCACGGATACAGTCATGGGTACATGTTGACATAAATTCATTGGTTATTTGAATCGTGGATGATACATTCATGTAGTAGTGAAATATCATTCAACCTAAGGTAGCATTCACTGTTCTGGTAACTAATCACCGTATCCTCTACTGACTGAACGCGTCAATGAGGATCGGTAAACATACAAAAGTCATTGGCCCAACCTTCATTTCATGGCTAAGTTCTTAAGCTGAGATATGTCCAATGTTTGTATAATAATCATAAACCACGACAGTGGGTTTTCACCTCATAACAAGATCTCGATACCACTGCCCGATAGTAGGATATGTCGTGAGAAATTCTAATCCACATATATAAATTAAAAAGTAAATGTAAAGCCTAACAAATAAATTCTATAAAAGGAAGAAGAATGGTAAAGAACAGTGCTGTCACAATGACAGTACTCGAAATCCCCTTTGTTTTATGCTTCGTCTGCAAATTGTAACGTTTCCACGTTAAATATAAGCCACTGCATAATACAAGCGTTTCCACAACACATTAAAACGGGTATTGCATTTCTAAGAAAAAACATTGAGAGGCACACTGCGTATGACGTAAATTAATTACACTACGAATGGACAGATGGATGTAGGATGGAAAGAAGGGAGGGCTGAAAATCAGGAACGCATGCAACACTAAACACGCGTCTCGCTATTAATGCCACCCCCAACAAGCGTAACGCGATATACAATTACTACTATCACGCGTGTAAGGCCACATGCAATAACTTTTTTTCAGACGGACAGTGATAAAAACACTACCCTTCCCAGAGTTAGGTTTTAAAAAACCTGGAAAACGCTTATTAGGAAAGATGACATTAGATGGATTTACGTTTGAAAACATGACAGTACCCAGACACCACATGGGGATTGAAGTGAACAGGAGGTGGTAGAAAATGCACATTTTTAACGCAGCCACCTAGCTCCCTTAGATTGAGATATTTGGATTCCTTAGGGCTTGCTGACACAGAATATGTTAAGTGTTACGCAAATAGTCCAGGAATTAATAAATTATAGGCAAAAGAAAATAATGAGGGTGTCAGACAACCTAAAAACTCGGAGTCGCTCAGTGGCAGAATTTTAAACCACCATTGTACGGAAATAGGCCACAAGTTACATTTGAATTGATTGGATGGAATGATATGTAAGGCTAAACACGATTAGTCGGACTATAAATGCTATCTTTTGTTGTCAAGGGAGACGGAAGTAAGAGTACTTTTTTTCAAACGATGGGGTAGAAATGGCCTGATTGGTTAGGTCTGTTAATATAGTTAATTGATAGCGTTAGTTCGAGACCACTAGTTCAAATAAGCTTGATAAAGCAACAGTGCGTTGAAGCCAGCTCATATTTTTGCTAAATAAAAGCCTGGAACATAAGCAGATGGGAATTTGTGCCAGTATTTGTGCCTACATTCATTGCTAGTCAACGTATCTGTGTTTATTTCCTTGAATTTTGGTAGGTTGAAATATTTGATCTCTTTTTAATGAAAATTGAATGTACATTGATAATTTATGTCTGTATATATGTGCAGTTCAGTAGCGAACATGAGACAAGGCCTATATCTATATATATATTGCTCCAACCTGAACAGAAGGTGTCGGAGAAAAGTCAAACTACATGGAATTACCACATAGTACACTGACACCTACCTTATGACATGGAAGGAATTATAGCTGAAAGTGCAGAGGCGTAGTAACCGTTAGGGAGGTTAATACTGGAGTAAGCTGCTTCAGAAGAAGATAGCAGTTAAACTAAAGCTCTGAACTCTGTGTTTGTGATGTATTGTGCTCAGTCTAGCCAGATAGTATAAATTGGTTCTGAAGTAGGAGGTACATCCTTCTTGTTTCAGGGACTGTGGTCCTAGTTATTGAAGCCGCACCTGGTCTGAGCGTTTGCTGAATCCAGAGGCTGACAGCATACTCTTGGGTCCCTATAGTAACCAGTGAGGTGTCTTCAGAAACAGTGAATAGTCGAGCAGAGGAGTCCTTGCCTGCCGCCATCACGAAAGTTAAGCCCACTGTGGCCAAAAGAGCTCAACACTATGTACCCCTCGTAAATGACACTAACTTAATTAAAGAGGGGCAATTAATTGTTTTAATGTTCGGAACTGAGACCATCTCCAATACTAGTTCCAAACATACACAAGCACATGCAGTCATGATGTCTAATAAGAATCTATCTTGAAGAACAAAACCAGTATTACCTCATATTACCACATCACAACTCACACACATAGATTACTAATATTGTATGTCAATGCAAAGACCACATTTATATCTGTGTACATAATATTTGTAATTACATGTTATAATATTGCCTGGTTCACTGTGTAGTTGAATCAGGATCACTATTGTAGAAAAAATCAATACATCTGTATATATCTGAAATTTATCATTGAATCTTTTAAGATAGTCTTCTAGAGTGTTGACTGTTTGTGAGTGTCACAGTATTGTCAAGTATGGTGGAATAATTAAATTGTTTATCTGTTTGTTGTTGTGGTGACTTACACTTCATCATTTGCATAACCCTAGACATATAACGTTGCCAACACAATATTCCAGAATAATTCTGACTGAGATATAAATATGTGGCAGTAAGTAAGGTTATCTGTAAAACACTACACATATTAGATACAGATACCTTCACAGCTGATCTCAGTCAGTACACTAAGTCCCTATAAATATTTATATCATCCCACTTTACCACATATATTGGGGTCCGGTCCGGGATATTGAATCCTTTACTAGTATAAATATTGGGGGTAATTCACTTCAGGGAATATAAAAAGTTAAAAGGTATCCTTGGGTGGAATTAAATAAGGTTGAGCTCTTGGTGCCTGTTTTGTCCATTGGATATATAATTACAGATTATATTGTTTAGTTAGATATTTTATTTAATTACCTGATATAAAATGGCGGACCTGGCCAAATTTCGATCTGCGGCTGTACAGACTGCAAAAGAGTTGGGATTAGATGGGCAAGTTATGATTACCTATGTCACTACTGAATGTGACAAATTTATTGAACGGGAAGAAAGAAGATTGGAAAAAGAGGCCGAAAGAAGGTTAGAGGCTGAAAAAGAAATTAAGAGGTTGCAGATTGAGGCTGACAAAGAGGCTAAAGCATTGGAGGCTGATAGGGAGATTAAGAGGCTCCAAGTAGAAGAACAAAAGGCAGAAAGGGAAGAGAAGAGATTAGCTGCAGAAAGGGAAGAGAAGAGATTAGCTGCAGAAAGGGAAGAGAAGAGATTAGCTGCAGAAAGGGAAGCAGAAAAGGAGGAGAAGAGATTACAAAGGGAACATGAGCTACGACTAAGGGAGTTTGAGTTTCAGGGCCATGCTCCTGAAAATGGTGCCAGTCCCTTTGCCTCTGATGCTACTGCTACTCAGGGAGCCTCAACCTCAGCTATGAACTTTCATTTAGATCATTTTGTTGAGAAAGACGATGATATTGAGAGCTATATAAATAGATACGAATTATTAGCTACCACATATGGGTTAGAGAGAGAAAGGTGGAGCTTAAAGTTATCTCAAGGACTTCGGGGGGCAGCTTATGAAGTTTTTGCCAAAATGCACAGAGATGATCAGGAAAATTATGACATGCTAAAGCAGGCTCTTTTGTTAAGATATGAAAAGAATGCAGAATTTTACAGAAAAAAATTTAGGAATGCTAAACTACTGTCAGGTGAAACCTATCACCAGTTCTCTGCACGGATAGAGACATACTTGGAGAAATGGACTTCTCTGGGGAAAACCCAAGATCTTAAGGAAATGGTCCTTATAGAACAATTAAGAGAGTCCATGGCTCCAGACCTGAGAAAGTTTCTCATGGAACAAGGTGCAGAGAGACTGGGTGAGTTGCTAAATGTTGCAGAAAGGTATCAAGCGGCTCAAGCAGAAGTATCAGGTAATAAAAAGAAACAGGTGGATAATTTTAGGGCACCACAGAACTTTAATAAATTTGATCCTAGGGATCAAAACAAAGGTAAGCACCAATTTGATAGGCCACGGTATGAAAATAAAAATAAAAACCCACAATTCGATGAAAGGAAATATGATGAAAGAAAATCTTTCAACCAAGGGAAAAGGTGGTGTAAGAATTGTAAGATGAACAATCATGACACTGACCATTGTAGAAGGAAACCTCCTCATTGTGCTGCTATGACATCGGGGAAAAAGGAAAAAAAGGTCAAACCTGCAGAACTACAGGAACCATACCACCCCCCAGTGTGTGAAGATGTCATCTGTAATGGTGTCACTATAAGATGTTTATATGATACCGGTTTAGATTACGATTCCGTTGTGAGTTCTCACCTGGTGCAGGCGGATCAATACACCACAGAAACAGTGGAGATTCAAACTGCAACCAAGGATGTAGCTACCATGACACTTCCCGTCGCCCGGATAAAGGTGAAAACGCGATATGTGGAAGGAATCATAAAAGCAGCAGTGATAAATGAGCCAATCTACCCTCTGATATTGGGGTGTAGATATGTCTTCTTGGGGAATCCCAAGAGACCTGTGATATTGGCAACAGTGCAGACCAGATCACAGTCTAAAAAGGAGGAGGATAATCCAATAAATACTCATCCAGATGAGATGAGGAAGGCACAGGCGGAGGACAAAACACTCAAGCCGTGTTTCAAGAAGTTGCCCAAATCACATACACCTCCAGGCAAGGGAGAATTCTATATGAAGAACAAACTGATTTATAGGAAGGCTGGATCTGAATCCAATGGTCACGGACAGCTGGTCCTTCCCACTTCATATAGGACTAAAGTGTTGGAACTAGGGCACGCGATTCCCTTCAGTGGTCATATGGGGATCAGCGCAACAGGACAGCGAATAGCTTGTCACTATTTCTGGCCAGGAATAACTGAAGATATCAAACGATATGTAAAATCCTGTCCAGAGTGCCAACGAGTAGCACCTAAACATTGGACTGCACCAGCAACTCTGGGAGAAATGCCCATAGTGGGAACACCCTTTGAGAGAGTTGCCGTGGATCTTGTGGGACCTCTCACTCGAACTAAGAGAAGGAACAGCTACATTCTGACTCTGGTGGACACTTGTTCTATGTGGGGAGAGGCGGTAGCCCTGTCATCGATTGATTCTAAACATGTGGCAGAGGCATTACTCACAATTTTCACAAGGTTAGGCTTTCCCAATCAAATCTTGACTGATAATGGCTCTCAGTTCAAGGGGAAACTAACTGAAGAAGTTTTCAGGATCTTCCAGGCCAAACACTACCATTGTAGTGTGTATCATCCCCAAGGGAACGGCCAAGTGGAAAGATTTAACGGCACGTTGATGTCGATCCTGAGAAAGTTGGCACACGAAAAACCAGATACATGGGATCAGTACCTTCACGCCGCCCTCTTTGCTTATCGGGAGGTACCCCATAGTTCAACCGGTATGGCCCCGGCAACATTATTGTTTGGAAGGCCAATAAAAGGTCCACTTGAAGCACTGTTAAGAACGTGGACGGATGAAAAAGCAGAGGAAAATATTACATCCTCATACCAATATGTGAATGAGCTGACCACTCGTTTAAAAACTGGCTGGAAACTTGCCAATGAAAATTTGAAACAAGCCAGGAAGAAACATGCTGCTTATTATAACAGGAAGGCAAAAGACAGAGATTTGGCTGTGGGAGAGAAGGTACTGCTTCTTTTACCCGGAAATCAGAATAAGTTACAAATTGGATGGCAAGGTCCATATACAGTTCTAGAGAAGGTGTCTAGAACCAATTATAAGATAGATAAGAAGGGGAAAGAAAAAATCTATCATGTGAATCTCCTGAAGAAATATTTGGAAAGAGAACATCAGGAAGAGACACACTTGCTAACCTTGTCCATTGCAATGGAGATGAAGAAGGAACCACTTTCATCATTTGAATATCCATTACACCCCTGTGAGACAGCGGCACAGGTGAAAATCAGTACGCATTTAACGAAAAATCAGAAGGAGAGAGTGCAACAGGTTCTAGATAATCATACAGAGGTGTTAACAGATCGACCGGGGCATACAAACTTATTGGAATATGATATGAAACTGATAGACCCCACACCTGTCTGTATGAAGCCTTATTCGATTCCTTTTGCTAAGGAGAAAGCTTTGAAGGAAGAGATAGACTATTTGTTGAAGGAAGGAATTATTTCACACAGTGAATCTTCGTATAGTTCCAGTGTTGTACTTTTAAGGAAACCCTCTGGAGAACATAGACTCTGTATAGATTACAGGAGACTGAATGCTATTACAGAAGGACAGGTGGATCCATTGCCGGATACAAATCAGTTGTTTGCCAGGCTAAATAAAGCTAAGTATTTCTCAAAAGTGGATTTGAGTAAAGGATACTATCAAATTCCAGTAAAGCCTGAGGTTAGACCATATCTAGCTTTTAGTACCTCAGAAGGACACTATGAGTTTAACAGATTGCCATTTGGATTGAAGAATGCACCTAGTGTCTTCTCTAGAATGATGAGAAAATTATTGGACCCTCTGAATAACCCATGCATTACAAATTTCATGGATGATATCCTTATAGCAACAGAAACCTTTGAGGAACACATTGACTCTCTGAACATGCTGTTTAATCGACTTAGGGAAGCGAATTTAACAGCCCGACCAACCAAATGTTGCGTTGGATGTAAAGAATTGGAATTCCTGGGACACACAGTTTATCAGGGAAACATGACCCCTGACCCAAAGAATTTAGAGAAACTAAAGAAAGCCCCGAGACCACAAACCAAGAAAGACGTGAGATCCTTTGTCTCATTATGTGGTTTCTACCAAAAGTATATCAAAAACTTTAATTCCATATGTGCACCGTTAACTGATTTGACACGTAAAGGAAACCCAGATCGAATTACATGGACACCACAATGTGAAATGGCTTACCAAGAATTGAAGGAAAAGCTCACAAGTAAACCTATTTTGAAACTACCTGACTTAAGTCAGGAATTTGTAGTAAGAACGGATGCCAGTAATATTGGGTTAGGTGCAACTCTGCTACAGAAATCAGATGCATTGGATGGGGAATTAAGCCCAGTGGCATATGCTAGCAGAAAGTTGAATAAAGCTGAAACCAACTACTCAACTAGCGAAAAAGAATGTCTTGCAGTAATATGGGCGATAAAGAAATTCAATATTTATCTGTATGGGAAGGCATTTAAGTTGCAAACGGATCACAAACCCTTGTCGTTTCTAGCACAAGCTAGGCATGAGAACACTAGATTACTCCGTTGGTCATTATTGCTACAGCCATTTGAGTTTAGCATAGAGTATATAAGTGGAAAAACAAATCTGGGAGCGGATTTTTTAAGCCGCCATCCGTGTGATGAGAATCACCGTAAGCCCCAGAAAGAATAAATTTCTCTATGTGTATATAGAATTATAGACTGACATATAACGTCTGTTTTAAGAGGGGAGGATTTGTCGTGAGAAATTCTAATCCACATATATAAATTAAAAGTAAATGTAAAGCCTAACAAATAAATTCTATAAAAGGAAGAAGAATGGTAAAGAACAGTGCTGTCACAATGACAGTACTCGAAATCCCCTTTGTTTTATGCTTCGTCTGCAAATTGTAACGTTTCCACGTTAAATATAAGCCACTGCATAATACAAGCGTTTCCACAACACATTAAAACGGGTATTGCATTTCTAAGAAAAAACATTGAGAGGCACACTGCGTATGACCTAAATTAATTACACTACGAATGGACAGATGGATGTAGGATGGAAAGAAGGGAGGGCTGAAAATCAGGAACGCATGCAACACTAAACACGCGTCTCGCTATTAATGCCACCCCCAACAAGCGTAACGCGATATACAATTACTACTATCACGCGTGTAAGGCCACATGCACTAACTTTTTTTCAGACGGACAGTGATAAAAACACTACCCTTCCCAGAGTTAGGTTTTAAAAAACCTGGAAAACGCTTATTAGGAAAGATGACATTAGATGGATTTACGTTTGAAAACATGACAGTACCCAGACACCACATGGGGATTGAAGTGAACAGGAGGTGGTAGAAAATGCACATTTTGAACGCAGCCACCTAGCTCCCTTAGATTGAGATATTTGGATTCCTTAGGGCTTGCTGACACAGAATATGTTAAGTGTTACGCAAATAGTCCAGGAATTAATAAATTATAGGCAAAAGAAAATAATGAGGGTGTCAGACAACCTAAAAACTCGGAGTCGCTCAGTGGCAGAATTTTAAACCACCATTGTACGGAAATAGGCCACAAGTTACATTTGAATTGATTGGATGGAATGATATGTAAGGCTAAACACGATTAGTCGGACTATAAATGCTATCTTTTGTTGTCAAGGGAGACGGAAGTAAGAGTACTTTTTTTCAAACGATGGGGTAGAAATGGCCTGATTGGTTAGGTCTGTTAATATAGTTAATTGATAGCGTTAGTTCGAGACCACTAGTTCAAATAAGCTTGATAAAGCAACAGTGCGTTGAAGCCAGCTCATATTTTTGCTAAATAAAAGCCTGGAACATAAGCAGATGGGAATTTGTGCCAGTATTTGTGCCTACATTCATTGCTAGTCAACGTATCTGTGTTTATTTCCTTGAATTTTGGTAGGTTGAAATATTTGATCTCTTTTTAATGAAAATTGAATGTACATTGATAATTTATGTCTGTATATATGTGCAGTTCAGTAGCGAACATGAGACAAGGCCTATATCTATATATATATTGCTCCAACCTGAACAGAAGGTGTCGGAGAAAAGTCAAACTACATGGAATTACCACATAGTACACTGACACCTACCTTATGACATGGAAGGAATTATAGCTGAAAGTGCAGAGGCGTAGTAACCGTTAGGGAGGTTAATACTGGAGTAAGCTGCTTCAGAAGAAGATAGCAGTTAAACTAAAGCTCTGAACTCTGTGTTTGTGATGTATTGTGCTCAGTCTAGCCAGATAGTATAAATTGGTTCTGAAGTAGGAGGTACATCCTTCTTGTTTCAGGGACTGTGGTCCTAGTTATTGAAGCCGCACCTGGTCTGAGCGTTTGCTGAATCCAGAGGCTGACAGCATACTCTTGGGTCCCTATAGTAACCAGTGAGGTGTCTTCAGAAACAGTGAATAGTCGAGCAGAGGAGTCCTTGCCTGCCGCCATCACGAAAGTTAAGCCCACTGTGGCCAAAAGAGCTCAACACTATGTACCCCTCGTAAATGACACTAACTTAATTAAAGAGGGGCAATTAATTGTTTTAATGTTCGGAACTGAGACCATCTCCAATACTAGTTCCAAACATACACAAGCACATGCAGTCATGATGTCTAATAAGAATCTATCTTGAAGAACAAAACCAGTATTACCTCATATTTCCACATCACAACTCACACACATAGATTACTAATATTGTATGTCAATGCAAAGACCACATTTATATCTGTGTACATAATATTTGTAATTACATGTTATAATATTGCCTGGTTCACTGTGTAGTGGAATCAGGATCACTATTGTAGAAAAAATCAATACATCTGTATATATCTGAAATTTATCATTGAATCTTTTAAGATAGTCTTCTAGAGTGTTGACTGTTTGTGAGTGTCACAGTATTGTCAAGTATGGTGGAATAATTAAATTGTTTATCTGTTTGTTGTTGTGGTGACTTACACTTCATCATTTGCATAACCCTAGACATATAACGTTGCCAACACAATATTCCAGAATAATTCTGACTGAGATATAAATATGTGGCAGTAAGTAAGGTTATCTGTAAAACACTACACATATTAGATACAGATACCTTCACAGCTGATCTCAGTCAGTACACTAAGTCCCTATAAATATTTATATCATCCCACTTTACCACAGGATACATAATCTGTTCTCTTGACAGTGATCAAAAATATGATGACAGGAATATAACATGGCCGCCTTCCTGAGTTGTCGCTCACTCACTCGCAGGAGGGTAGATATAAGCCAAAGTTAATTCAGAATGTGCATATAAATAATTTCATAAAGTTTTTCCATACAGCGCTACAGTAATCACGTTACTTCATGTAGACATAACTGCTGTAGGAAAGCCTGTCATCTTCGTCGATACAAAACACGACCCTAGCGATACGAAGCACAATGTTCCATCTAGGTCTAACCGACTCGAGATCATCAAAAATAGGGTCTGGCATACCCGGAGTCCGAATCACACATATGAGGAGGATCTCTGACAAATAGACTCTTGCAGAGACATAAACTTCTCCTGGAAAAACATCTACGAATCACTGTTAAACCTTAAACAGTGCCAGCCCTGGAAAACACACTCAGCCATTCTTGGGCGACATTATCGGAACTCTTCACAACCCAGTAGGACTACGAAAACCTGCGCTAGATTCCGGCAGAAAGAATATAGTCCGACCTGAACATACAAAGGTATACAATATACGACTGAATCTTCTTTCACTAGACAAGTAGTACACATGAATTCAGGCCATAAACATAACAAGCAAAATTAATCTATTTTCTGGCCCGAACAAATAAGAACGGACATGAATTCAATATCCATGCGCCGAATCAATATCAAGAACGATCACTCATATCATCAAAAGTGTAAATCAATCATGAATTATCTAGCTTTACCAGAGGAAGCATTTTCATACACAAATGAATGCAAATATATATTTTTCCATATTAAATAGCCATATCGTATTTTTGTAATATGTGCGTCAAAATATGCACGCAACACTGATGTATATGACATGACTACAATAATTATACAGGGATGTGTTCAATATTTATATGGACAAAATAAAATGGGAAGCAAAACCCAGAAGCAAATCCTGAAGACGAATAGTACGACACACTGAATAAGTTACTTTTTTTTTTTAGATGACCAAAGTCTAATATACGAAGTTGAAAAACGAAATGTAAAATTATACACAAGCATTTATTCAACCTGTAGAAGATGCTACATGAAGATCAACACATCAAAGACAGAAACTGTGAAGGTCAGCAGATGACCACGCCCACTTAATATACATGTCAACAACATCAGGTTTTAGCAGGTTGCAGTGATCAAATATTTAGGAGGCATTTTTTACTGAAAACAGAAAACATGACAGAGAAATTGTAACAGAATGTAAAAAAATCCAGTCCAGTGACTTACCACCTGCCACCACTACTCAAACATCTGAATATTAGTATGGAAACTAAATGACTTCTCATGAATAGTATATTCTTACCAATTCTTTGCTATCAGTGTCATCCATGGTCACTGGCCAAAGCACAGGAGAGGAACAGTCACAACCTGTGAGATAAGATGCTTGATAAAAGCCATTAATGTTACCAGGAGAAAGAATAAGAAATTATGACATCAGAAAAATTGTTGGACCTACACCCTACATTAAATATATAGAGAGATAGAAAATTAAGTGGTTGGCCATCTCATGAGAATAGAGCCCGATCAATTACCACTAAGCGCCTACAGCAGTAGATCTGGCTTCTGGGGACGAAGAAAACCAAGCGGCAGATGAATAGACAGTATCACAGAAATCATATAACAACAGCAGCCAATGCGACAGACTTGGCTCATCAAGGCAAACTATAGGTCCCCTCTAAACTTCACGGCAGCAGTGGATTAAAAAAAAAGGTCAAAGCACACTAACTTTGTTTTGTGAAAATCGCATTCAAAGTTGTTTTTTTTTTTTAGTATTAGTTGAAAATGAGATAATTATCACATTCCTCTTCTTCTCTTCTTCCGTCCTTAGCCACCGACCGTCAAAGCAGACAGTGGCCATTACGTCTAGTGGCGTCTTAGGGCAACAGCAGATAGGTTTTCTTTGCCATTGTTTCCCATCACGCCTATTGGCGTCTTTAGGGCAACGGCAAATCAATCCATTTGCTGTTGTTTCCGTAATCGAAGTGACTGGCAAACGGGTGATCAGCCCGTTGGTAATTATCACATTATAATGACATTTTTCACGAAGATAAAAAATACTGAAAATATTTGAACTAATAAATTAGAATATGGACCAAATAAAAAAAAATAAAAAATAATTATAAGCCGCTGCCGGAAATGAAAAAAAAAATATGTATATTTGAATTTGCTGTCTAATGTCTTCTTTCTTACCAAGGTCTAATGTTTACGTATTTTCTTTTATTATTTACTCATTCATTTCGACAAAACAGGAAAACAAAACACGCAGCCAGCACACGATAATAGAGTAAAATTTAAATATAATTAACAAGGGACATTCCGCAATAATGGCATTGATGTCATCCAATACCATAATTCCCGCCGTAAGATACTTCGGTCGATCATTCACATTTTTGCACACGGTCATTTGCGCACTTTTTCTATTTTCGAGACATTACATTAACTTTCAACCACAGCTAAGAGGGTGCAACTGTGGCTGAAAGTTAGGCAATAATTGTATTGTTTCCCTTATATGTACTCTCCCGAAAATAGAAAAAAGTGCGCAAATGAAGATCAATGTTGACGGGTTATTGCTAGTCTAGCATAATGTACAAAAATATTTCAGCTCTTACATGCTGTCGTAATTTGAATCTGTATAAACAACACGGTCATATTTTCCGCGCTCAATCTAGGATAAAAGGTCCAAATATAATGGCCAATCAGAACGCTCCTTTTCTAGTGTCTATAAAGATACCTTTTATATTTAGCAGAGGGGGCCTATTCTGTATTTTTAGTGGGAAGGAGTTATTTTATTTCTTAAAGAATAGCGAGAAATAAAAATAAATACATAGCTATTAATACACCTGATATATCACTTAATAAATACAAGTAGGTACCAAGCAGATCTCATAGAAGTAAGTTAATTAAAGAGAAAAATTGGTTTTAGGGATATTTTCACATCTGGGTGGTACCCGATTTAATTACTTAAAAATTACCTAGATTGAAATGCAAGGAAATAGCTAACGATTATACATATAGAACGATAGAGATAAATTGGCCGTTTAATTACCATTTTAAATAATAGAAATCGGTCCAATAATAACTGTAATATAAAATATTTAAACTTAATCACTTTATACGAGCAGGCTGAAATACGCCTAAGTTTTAGTTCTTAAAGATACTTTTGGACTGTGCTTCCGATTGGTCGGGTGCAGCGCTATATATAGAACTGGGACATCGAGTAAGTCCGCCACTATTATTTGAAAAAAATACCAAGCTGAAAGAATCTAGCACACTGTAATTGCACAGTCTTTTTGCCGTTCTGATCTGTTAGCAGAACTAGATTCCCATTGAGGCCAGTCTCAGCTTGTGTGTTATTGCCTGAGGGTAAGAAAGATATATATATATTTGTATATTTTGTTAATTAATTAACCTGTGTATACCCGACTAGGTTTCCAGTGCTGTGTAGAAAAGTGAACCTACAGGACTAATGTGTGCTGCCATACTGACCCAATTGTAAACGGGTGTAGTTTGAAAGACGACAGGTCCGAAATGAAAAATGTGTATAATATTTGCCAAATAAGGCACAATTACGACAGTAAGTTTTAATAGGGGATTTGAATGAGTATTTTCTTCTGGAGCTACACAGTGTTCACGCATATGAGATAGGTGTACAGGAATTGTTGACATGAAGTAATTAAGTAGTCATTTACTATTGTGTACTTAACCAAATCATCGTAAGGAAGCCAATCATGGGCTAAGGACTCTATCATAGAATAAGTACAGAAAAAGAATAATTACATGGAACTGGCTGTAGGAAAAGAACTTATATATCCTGTGCAACCTGTTAACACAAATAACTGAGAAAAGGATAAGATGTGGTGTTGTATGTGTGTGTGTGTGTGGGTTGAAGCAGATACCTACATGGAATGTGGTTATCCTTTATTCCAGGTTCTGTCTCAGTATCATGAAGTAATCACCAACCATTGTTGAGGAAATCTGCTGGTGAAAAAAGCTCTACATATATTAAGAGCTAGACCCAGCATTTCTCATCCAGGAGCTGCAAGTCGTGTGGTCCTGACTTGTTGAATGAAGATCAGCAGCATATACAAAGATAAGTGAACCATACGGTTCACTGCACAGCTACACCAGATACTCACCACAGTTAAAAACTTTATAACTATTACTACCCTTTGTGGTGAAGTGGGATGTTATAAATATGAATAGGGGACTTAGTGTACTGACTGAGATCAGCTGTGAAGGTATATATATATCTAATAAGAGTAGTGTATTATATATAACCTTACTTGCTGCCACATATGTATACCTCAGTCAGAATTATTCTGGAATAGTGTGATGACTACGTTGTATGTCTAGGGTATGTGTATGATGAAGTGTAAGTCATAACAACAACAGACAGATAAACAATTTAATTTATTCCACCACACTTGACAACACTGTGACACTCACATACATATAACACTCTAAAGGATATCTTAAAGGAGTCACTGATAACTTTTCAAATAACAATATGTATTCATTGCTGTCATGAATGAATATGTGTCCTGATTCAAATACAAAGGGAACCAGGAATCACAATCAATTTTAATTACAAGTTATATGTACAGAATTTCTCAATATGAATATGGTAGTGACATATATTATTAAAAGTATCCTATGTGTGTCAGTTGTGTAGTAGTAATATGAGGTAATACTGGTTTTGTTTTGTTCAAGCTCTGTTGGTATTTGTCATCATGACTTCAATAGTTTGTCTTTATTGGAACTAGTATTGGAGATGTTCTCAGTTCCTGATATTAAAACAATTTACTTCCCCTCTTAAGGTTATGTTACAATGTTATTTTAAGATGGGGGTACATAATTTTGAGCTCAGCTGGCCACATCAGCTTATCTTGCGTGATGGCGGCAGGAAAAGACTCCTCTGCTCGATTTCTCCCCTGGGCTCTGGAGACACCTCACTGATAGCTAAATGGACCAAGGAGTATGCTGTCCGACTCTGGATTCAGCAAAGCTCTGACCAGGTGCTGCTCAATAACGTCAAGACCACGGTCCCACAATTCATGGAAACAAACACAGATACGTTGATTAGCAATGAATTCTGGCACAAATACTGGCACAAATTCCCATCTGCTTATGTTCCAGGCTTTTATTTAGCAAAAATATGAGCTGGCTTCAACGCACTGTTGCTTTATCAAGCTTATTTGAACTAGTGGTCTCGAACTAACGCTCCTAAGTGAGTATATCAGCGAGTCTGGCCAATGGAGCCACGTTTCGACAAGTGTTTGAAAAAATTTTAACTTCCTACGTCTCCCCTAACAACCAAAGATAGTATTTATAGTCCGACCAATCGTGTTTAGTCTTATATTTGTTGCGCTCCAATCAATTTGGAGTTTACATGGTAGGCTATTTCCGTACGCACGGTTTTTTTAAACACGTTATAAAAAAATTTTATGAGCAGAAATGATTTCATGCTGTCAGGCATCCCCACTATTTTATTTTGGTTATAACTTGTTAATTCCTAGACTATTTGCATAACGTTGTACATATTCTTTGTCAGCAAACCCTAAGGAACCCAAATATATATATTTAATAGAGCTAAAATGCTGCGTTCAAAATATGCAATTCCTTCTACCTCCTGTTTCGAAGATGTGCTGTCTGGGTACTGTAATGTTTTCAAACGTAAACCCATCTATTGTCATCTTTCTAATAAGAGTTTTTCAGGATTTAAAAACCTAACTCTGGGAAGGTTAGTGTTTTTATCACTGTCCGTCCGAAAAAGTTAGTGCATGTGGCCTTACACGCGTGATAGTAGTAATTGTGTATCGCGCGACGCGTGTTTAGTGTTGCACGTGTTCGGCTTTATGCCTCTCCCTTCTCTCTATCCTTTAGTCCATCTGTCTTTAGTTACGCCGTGTATAAAATGGAATGAATGAAATATTAAAATTAGGTCATTGTTCAGCTTGCGTATCTCAATGTTTTTCCAAGAAATACAGCACACGTTTCATTGAAGAAAGCGGGTAATAATACAGTAGGCTTTTACTATCAACGTGAAAGCGTTACAATTTGCAGACGAAGCATAAACAAAGGGGATTTCGAGTACATTCTTGTGACAGCACTGTTATTTTACCATTGCTCTTTTCTTTATTAGAATTTATTTGTTAGGCTTTATATTTACCTGATAATTTATATATGTGGATTAGAATATTTCACGACACCTCCCCTCTTAAAACAGACATTATATGTCAGTCCTTTATTCTATATACACATAGATAAATGTAAGTCAACTTGACTTTACTCTGCTGTGGTGCTATCATGGTTTTATGTAGTTGGGTCCATTCAGAGTAGGCACTACTCATGAAATCTGCCTCAGACTTCTACAACCAATAATATATTTCGGTTATGTTACTGAACAGCCGCAAGTGTGAGTGCTTGTCTTAATGCTGCTTCGCAACCCGTATTCACCATTTCTCTTCTCTGAGTCTGCGCAATGACATGTCCAGAGAACATTATATTTCCCTCAAAATGTACGTTATGAGGAGATAACATATACCTGGTGATAGCAGAGTTTTCGTAGTGGATCCCATAATCTTCTTATTATCCTGTATGAAACATTCGGAATATCCTCAATCAAAGAGGCAACTCAGGGATTCATTACGTTCCTCCGAAATGTTTACATCCAACAATTTTGTCTGATCTCAGGTTTTACTGGAATCTGATAGTATCCTTTACTCAGATCCACTTTTGAGAAATATTTAGCTTTATTTAGTCTGGCAAACAGCTGATTTGTATCCGGCAATGGATCCACCTGTCCTTCTGTAATAGCATTCAGTCTCCTGTAATCTATACAGAGTCTATGTTCTCCAGAGGGCTTCCTTAAGAGTACAACACCGGAACTATACGAAGATTCACTGTGTGAAATAATTCCTTCCTTCAATAGATAGTCTATCTCTTCCTTCAAAGCTTTCTCCTTAGCAAACGGAATCGAATATGGTTTCATACAGACAGGTGTGGGGTCTATCAGTTTCATATCATATTCCAATAGGTTTGTATGCCCTGGTCGGTCTGTTAACACCTCTGCATGATTATTTAGAACCTGTTGCACTCTCTCTTTCTGAGTTTTCGTTAAATGTGTACTGATTTTCACCTGTGCTGCTGTCTCACAGGGGTGTAATGGATATTCAAATGATGAAAGTGGTTCCTTTTTCATCTCCATGGCGATGGACAAGGTCAACAAGTGTGTCTCTTCCTGATGTTCTCTTTCCAAATATTTCTTCAGGAGATTCACATGATAGATTTTTTCTTTCCCCTTCTTATCTATCTTATAATTTGTTCTAGACACCTTCTCTAAAACTGTATATGGACCCTGCCATCCAATTTGTAACTTATTCTGACTCCCGGGCAAAAGAAGCAGTACTTTCTCTCCCACAGCCAAATTTCTGTCTTTCGCCTTCCTGTTATAATAGGCAGCATGTTTCTTCCTGGCTTGTTTCAAATTTTCATTGGCAAGTTTCCAGCCAGTTTTTAAACGAGTGGTCAGCTCATTCACATATTGGTATGAAGATGTAATGTTTTCCTCTGCCTTTTCATCAGTCCACGTTCTTAACAAAGCTACATATGGACCTTTAATTGTGTGGACCTATTTGTCCATGCACCGGTATGGTCTCTTCCACTCGAAGCTTTATAGTGATGATTTTTCCTCCCAGAATTATCATTCACAAAACGACCGCTACCAATTTTTCTTTTGGGGCTTTCTCCCCACTTAAAATTCTTGATGAGAGATTTCCTCTCTACATCCTCTTCCTCCAGTTTGTTTAAGTCCGATTGAGGGATTTTCGGCTTATCCTGGGGTAAGACATCTTTTTGCACTCTCCGCATAGTGGCCATTGTAAAACAGTTAAGTGAAGCTTGTCCGTGAAAAGGGGCTTCCCATTCCATTTGGTCCACTTTATCAAATCTATTTTTCTTTTTATTATCAGGCCTAATTTTGCCCCGTGGCGTGTCCAGGTCCTGATCCATGTTCCCACTTGTGGGTGTTCCCTCATGTGCTATGCTACACCTTTCTACAAAATTCTCAATGTCCCATCTTGCTTTGGGCCAATAATAATTGTGAGCCACCTTTTGAATGATGGTACCTATCTTCTCATGGTCCCCATCTGGTTTCACATGTAGGCTCCTTATTAAGTCTGCCCTATATCTTTTAGGAAGTACCAGCTGTCCCTGACCTTTGGATCTAGCTCCAGTCTTCCTATACATCAACTTGTTTTTCATGTAAAAATCTCCCTTGCCTGGAGTTGTATGACAAGTTGACAATTTTCTGAAACAAGGCTTGAGTGTTTTATCCCCAGCCTGTGCCTTCCTCATCTCTTCTGGAGTGGTATCTAACATAATATCCTCCTCCTGTCTTGAGGTCGACCTGACCTGAAGGGTTGCCATATACACAGGTTTCCTTCTGCAACGGTCAGTGTCATGATTGTCCATCTGACAATTCTTACACCACCTTTTTCCTTGGTTGAAAGATTTTCTTTCATCATATTTCCTTTCATCGAATTGTGGGAATTTATTTTTATTTTCATACCGTGGCCTATCAAACTGGTGCTTACCTTTGTTTTGATCCCTAGGATCAAATTTATTAAAGTTCTGTGGTGCCCTAAAGTTATCCACTTGTTTCTTTTTATTACCTGTTACCTCTGCTTGAGCTGCTTGATACCTTTCAGCAACATTTAGCAACTCACCCAGCCTCTCTGCACCTTGTTCCATGAGAAACTTTCTCAGGTCTGGAGCCATGGACTCTCTTAGTTGCTCTATAAGGACCATTTCCTTAAGATCTTGGGTTTTCCCCAGAGAAGTCCATTTCTCCAAGTATGTCTCTATTCGTGCAGAGAACTGGTGATAGGTTTCACCTGACAGTAGTTTAGCATTCCTAAATTTTTTCCTATAAAATTCTGCATTCTTTTCATATCTTAACAAAAGAGCCTGCTTTAGCATGTCATAATTTTCCTGATCACCTCTGCTCATTTTTGCAAAAACTTCATAAGCTGCCCCACGAAGTCCTTGAGATAACTTTAAGCTCCACCTTTCTCTCTCTAACCCATACGTGGTAGCTAATAGTTCATACCTATTTAGGTAGCTCTCTATATCATCGTCTTTCTCAACAAAATGATCTAAATGAAAATTCATAGCTGAGGTTGAGGCTCCTTGGCTAGCAGTGGCATCAGAGGCAAAGGGACTGGCACCATTTTCAGGAGCATGGCCCTGAAACTCAAACTCCCTTAGTCGTAACTCATGTTCCCTTTGTAATCTCTTCTCCTCCTTTTCTGCTTCCCTCTCTGCAGTCAATCTTCTTTCTTCTGCTTCCCTTTCTGCAGCTAATTTCTTCTCTTCCCTTTCTGCAGCCAATCTTTTGTCTTCTCTTTCTGCCTCCAATTTCTTAGCCTCAGCCTCAATCTGCAACCTCTTAATTTCTTTTTCAGCCTCTAACTTTCTTTCGGCTTCAAACCTTCTTTCTTCGCGTTCAATAAATTTGTCACATTCCGTAGTGACATAGGCAACCATAACTTGCCCATCTAATCCTAACTCTTTTGCAGTCTGAACAGCAGCAGATCGAAACTTGGCCAGGTCCGCCATTGTCTATCAGGTAAATTTATACAATGTCTAACCAACAATTCAATCTCTAAATATATATCTAATGGACAACACAGGCACCGTGAGCTCAACCTTATTTAATTCCACCCAAGGATACCTTTTAATTCTTATATTCCCTGAAGTGAATTACCCCCAATATTTTTAATAGGGAAAGATTCAAAATCCCAAGAGCGAGACCCCAATATATGTGGTGAAGTGGGATGTTATAAATATTTATAGGGGACTTAGTGTACTGACTGAGATCAGCTGTGAAGGTATATATATATCTAATAAGAGTAGTGTATTATATATAACCTTACTTGCTGCCACATATGTATACCTCAGTCAGAATTATTCTGGAATAGTGTGATGACTACGTTGTATGTCTAGGGTATGTGTATGATGAAGTGTAAGTCATAACAACAACAGACAGATAAACAATTTAATTTATTCCACCACACTTGACAACACTGTGACACTCACATACATATAACACTCTAAAGGATATCTTAAAGGAGTCACTGATAACTTTTCAAATAACAATATGTATTCATTGCTGTCATGAATGAATATGTGTCCTGATTCAAATACAAAGGGAACCAGGAATCACAATCAATTTTAATTACAAGTTATATGTACAGAATTTATCAATATGAATATTGTAGTGACATATATTATTAAAAGTATCCTATGTGTGTCAGTTGTGTAGTGGTAATATGAGGTAATACTGGTTTTGTTTTGTTCAAGCTCTGTTGGTATTTGTCATCATGACTTCAATAGTTTGTCTTTATTGGAACTAGTATTGGAGATGTTCTCAGTTCCTGATATTAAAACAATTTACTTCCCCTCTTAAGGTTATGTTACAATGTTATTTTAAGATGGGGGTACATAATTTTGAGCTCAGCTGGCCACATCAGCTTATCTTGCGTGATGGCGGCAGGAAAAGACTCCTCTGCTCGATTTCTCCCCTGGGCTCTGGAGACACCTCACTGATAGCTAAATGGACCAAGGAGTATGCTGTCCGACTCTGGATTCAGCAAAGCTCTGACCAGGTGCTGCTCAATAACGTCAAGACCACGGTCCCACAATTCATGGAAACAAACACAGATACGTTGATTAGCAATGAATTCTGGCACAAATACTGGCACAAATTCCCATCTGCTTATGTTCCAGGCTTTTATTTAGCAAAAATATGAGCTGGCTTCAACGCACTGTTGCTTTATCAAGCTTATTTGAACTAGTGGTCTCGAACTAACGCTCCTAAGTGAGTATATCAGCTAGTCTGGCCAATGGAGCAACGTTTCGACAAGTGTTTGAAAAAATTTTAACTTCCTACGTCTCCCCTAACAACCAAAGATAGTATTTATAGTCCGACCAATCGTGTTTAGTCTTATATTTGTTGCGCTCCAATCAATTTGGAGTTTACATGGTAGGCTATTTCCGTACGCACGGTTTTTTTAAACACGTTATAAAAAAATTTTATGAGCAGAAATGATTTCATGCTGTCAGGCATCCCCACTATTTTATTTTGGTTATAACTTGTTAATTCCTAGACTATTTGCATAACGTTGTACATATTCTTTGTCAGCAAACCCTAAGGAACCCAAATATATATATTTAATAGAGCTAAAATGCTGCGTTCAAAATATGCAATTCCTTCTACCTCCTGTTTCGAAGATGTGCTGTCTGGGTACTGTAATGTTTTCAAACGTAAACCCATCTATTGTCATCTTTCTAATAAGAGTTTTTCAGGATTTAAAAACCTAACTCTGGGAAGGTTAGTGTTTTTATCACTGTCCGTCCGAAAAAGTTAGTGCATGTGGCCTTACACGCGTGATAGTAGTAATTGTGTATCGCGCGACGCGTGTTTAGTGTTGCACGTGTTCGGCTTTATGCCTCTCCCTTCTCTCTATCCTTTAGTCCATCTTTAGTTACGCCGTGTATAAAATGGAATGAATGAAATATTAAAATTAGGTCATTGTTCAGCTTGCGTATCTCACTGTTTTTCCAAGAAATACAGCACACGTTTCATTGAAGAAAGCGGGTAATAATACAGTAGGCTTTTACTATCAACGTGAAGGCGTTACAATTTGTAGACGAAGCATAAACAAAGGGGATTTTCGAGTACATTCTTGGTGACAGCACTGTTATTTTACCATTGCTCTTTTCTCTATTAGAATTTATTTGTTAGGCTTTATATTTACCTGATAATTTATATATGTGGATTAGAATATTTCACGACACCCTTAAATGATGAAGACAAGGACTATATATATAGCATAGTGAATCCAAAAGTTCAGGGACAGTGAATATAACAACAAGATAAACAGAACGAGAAAGTAGTTTAATCCTTTTAACAATATTCATGATGGAAGAGTCTTTCCAGTTTATTTATTTTGATTTGTAAATAATATTACAGTTCTTCTGTGTAGTCCTGACCAGAAAAGATATTGAGGTCCAGGACCAATAAATTGTAAATAAATTTCATTCAGACTTGCTTGATAATTTTATTAAAGTTTAAGTTCTGTATTTGACATTTATTCCAGTAAATACTTTAATATACCCCTAGATCATTAGGTTAAGGATCGAAGAAGAAGAAGATGATTAGCCAAGTAAAACAAAACATTTAATCAATAATCTTTGTGGGATCAGGAGAGGCAGCAGTTAGGGACTCGGAGTACTACATCATCATCATCATCTTCTCTGGGAACTTACATAGCTTGACCCCACTTTGATGTCTATACACCCTTCACGGCTGTTTGCCAGCAATCTTTTAGTTATTTCCCCTCTTCCCCCGACCGCGCTATTTATAGCTATCGTGTCAGAGGTCACGTGGTAACTTCCTAACTGGAAAAAAAGGTGGCGGATTTTACTTTTGATAGGGCTTAATTAATGTTTTTAGGCTACTTTATTATTATAAATACCGGCTTTAATTTTGCGTAAAGCTAGACTAGAAATGTTAGAGTAAATTTTAGAACAAGAACAAACATTTTATCACAATTAGAACAGAAGATATAATAGTCTGAAATAGTGTAAAATTTAGGTTTTTTTTTATATTTTGTTATGGTTTGTTTATAATGCAATTTTCACTAAATCGGTCACAATCAACATGCATAACAAATTACAGAAATCAAAAGTAGAAAACCTGCAGAAAATGGATATCAAAGATTTGTTTTGGTTTCATGCGTCAAACATTAATTATTGAAACATTAAATTGCAAGTCCACATTTATTACCTAAAATAACACACCCAATTGTCCCCAAAAACATGAGAGCTAACAATTATCTCAATTATACATCACGATGGTCATGTAAAAATAAGTATGGTCATGAGTAAAACGAAATGTTCAATTTAATAGATAAATAGGTGTATTTAAAAAATACATCTATTAAATGATTTCCACACTCTGTTAATTCTGTCAATCTCAAGCAACAACTGCCATAATTTGCTCTAGCCCCAAAATTTCGCTCAATTATCATTCACACTTCCTTTTTTTTATAGGATGAATCTGTACATTCACAGATGGAGAAATTTGTAACAAATGAGTTTCCATTATAAATTTTAATTGTGAAGTTATATTTTTAATACCTCTGGCGCGTCTTTCAATTTTCAATCTTCTCTGTTTTTTCTCCTGTGCCCACGTAAGACCTACTGTTTCCTTCATGGCTATTGCTAATTCTTTGGATATTCTAACTCTACTTTCAATGCATGCTTTCCTGCAAATTTCCTGACGTGACGTTTCTGAACAGCGTTGTAGTTCATGTGCCTGCTGCAGGTCTAATGAATCAGTTGATGTTCCAGCAATATGTTTTCTAACAGTGTGAAGCAATTGAGATCGCTTACGTTTGTTGGCGTTCTGGTGACTGATGTTTCTCTTCTATGTTTAATTAGTTTTTGTAGTACAATAGGCTGTCCTCTGGTTTTGCATTTTATGATATTACGTTTTGCTGTTTCTAGTTTTTTTTTCTAACAATGGATGTGAATAGGGGTTCTTCCTTTTGTGTTAGTGGTTGTGAAGGTGGCTTAGCAAGTAACTGTTGTACTGTGATGTTGCTTTTGAAGACAGGCGAGGTGGATGTACTTGTCGTATGTATAACTGACTTGGTAGGTGTAGATGTGGCAACAAAAACTGGCATGCTAGGGTGAGTAGTGTTATCCACCTCCAAATGAATAATGGTATCGCCTTTAATGTGAGCTGGCACATCAACCTCCAGTTGAACAATATCATCACTAATGTGGGCAGGCACATCAACCTCCTACTGTACAGAGCTATCCTGACTACAGCTAAATGACTGACTAGACATGGAGGGGTCAGAAAGAACATTACAGGGGATAGAGCAGCTTTTTGTTTTTAAAACACCAAAAGATGTCTTTGCAACACAATTGCACAGTTGACATTCACTTATAGTTAAATTATGGTTTTAGTCTTTCCAGATGTGCTGACTGTTTTCCGATAGTAACTTGGCTGTTTCAAGACACTTCTCATTATGCCTCCTTTTTGAATTTTGTATTCGTAAGTAACACTTCTTACAAAATATAGTCGAATGCTGTGTGGGTTTATCATCTGATACGTTAATTCCAAACACAAAGAACAGATCATTAACGTAATTTAGAACAGTTCAGCGCTTTCTGAATTGAACGTGTTGTTTTGGAAGTTAATGCTCTCTTGCCACAGGCTCTGCACAGTGCACTGGCACAATTCATATGATGCAAAACAGTATGTTCCATTTCGTTGTTATGTAGTATAGTTTACTTGTGTATGTATAAAGATAGAGGAATATTTGGGACTATCAAGTCTAACACCAGGATGTAGAATGCTTTATCTGTGAATGAAAGAAGATATACAAACAGTTACTTAGAATTCTTTGGCAGCCGTCGTGTGCACAGGATTGTCTACCAAAGAACACTAATGGAACAGTCCTTATCTCACACACAATTTAAAAAAAAAAATTCATATTATAAATACAAGATTAACAAGACTTGAAAGATAGAACAAAGTATGTAGAAGTAATCTATCTATAGATTTACATGTTTTCTGACGCTTATATACGTAGCTAAATATCATTATAAATGAATGAAAATGCAAAAACAGATGGTGCTTTACAAAGTTATTTTGTTACAACCTTATTTAAGATTTGTGAGTATCAGGAATGCGTTTACAGTAATTTAAATGCTATAAAATCTGGTGACAATATGCTTGTTCGTGTAATGCCAAACTCACAAAACTGACTACCACACATTCTCAAGATATGAAACCAAAAAAAAAAGTATGTGGAAATAATCTTTAGCTTCCCTTCGAGAAGTCTTTATAATTATAAACTCAAACGAATGGGCCGATTTTTAGATATTAAATTAATAAAGAGATTACTTATTTTATGAATTTCCTCAAATGATGACGCTGTTTTCAAAAGTCTGTAACTCCGTCAAAACTAATTTCAAACAAATAAAAATACAATCACAAATAGAACACAGAACAAAGTTATAGTACACAAAAGAATTTTAACGCTGTGTTTATCCGGAACGAGTGTGTAATGATTTATATTTTACTGATTTTACATACACATCAGCTGATTTTCCCCGCCAAAATACTCAGTAGTTTTTTACGGTGCATAAAAATTTTTTATACCCGGTGTCAGAATTCCGGTCACCGAAACTAAAAGATCGCTCTGGTAAAGGGCACAAACAGCCGTGCCTTGCTCTTTTCAGAGAAAGGGGTATTGCTTATAAGACCAGTCTCTTATCTGGCACTATCCTGGTATCATCTGATACATCTATTTGTCCAGGATACCTTTAATTCATAACATCCAAACCTCTCGCTACACATGCGACAATAACCAGTTAGTTCTTCTTCTTCTTCGTTCGCCTTCAGATTTTCACATTTATGACTCTAATAAAGGCAGTTGTCAACCCAAGGTTCCCGACATCTCCAAACAGTTTTTCGTTGACAGAAGTGGGCCGTTGTCACATGCCATTCCGTTCATCACTGCAGTAGGTGTTCGACTGCCATCGGGCCGGCACCGCAGGCGCAGAGCTCCGCCGCACCAATTCCGCATTTGTGGCACAGATGGCATCCCAATCTACCGCGTCCAGTGCGCAGCCGAAAAATGATGACCTGCACTTTCCTGGACAGTTGACGACATACATCACCTATCAAATGGCCCGGGTGCCCCCCTTCCCACCCGGACCCGAATGCAGCCCTCATAGTAGTCTCTGTCATTACGCATGCTGTGTCCACATTATTTTGTTGTAAGGTACCTCCTTCCCCAGGAAGTCTGTCCGCCTCCTCATCTCCCGGCATGCCGCAATGGGCCGGCATCCACTGGATTGTGCACCCGTTGAAGCACCTGGCCAGTCCTCCAAGGGACACCACCAGATCTTTCAACCCTCTAGCACGGCGGTTCCCCAGCGCTGTCACCACCGAGAGGGCATCTGCAAAGATCACAATCCGTCTCCCCGCCCGTGCCCTGCATTCAACAAGTCCCCGCTGCCCGCCCCAGCACCGAAGCCATTGCAGCACCCGCCAGTGGCAATTGCCCCAGAGTGGACTCCACTCCCTAATTCTATGAGGACGCCGGCACCCCCACCCCCTGCCGAACCATCAGTACACGCATGTGTCCAAAGCTCCGCTGGGAACCCCTAGTCAATACACCTGGCCGCCACACACCCTCTATGTGACCCCGTCCGTGCTCCCCCACTTTCAATGCCCGGAATATCAGACCCCAGCCCAGGAAAGCATCTCATCCTCCACAGCCGCGCCCGTTGGCATCCTCTTTGCAACCGAGCCCGCCAGCATGGCACCCTTTTTCCCTGCTTGGGCCACAAAGTCAGTCCGCCCAAGCCCGCCTCGTCCCAGCCCATTCACCCCCTGAAACATGGGGCGACCTTCGGGTCTCTTAAATTGTTCAGCTTGTTGTAGGACTCTGTTGTCACGTCTGTCCCTCATTGACTGTAGCCCTGCAATGTTTACCATATGGTTGACCTTTGTGGACTCTAGGGCCCCTGTCATAATACGTGCTGCTTGGTTTTGGAGTCTGTTCACTCTGTCAAAATTCGACTTTGCTGCCGTCGACCAAGCTGTGATGCCGTATTCCATAGCAGGTCTGACTCTCCCTGTGTACAGCTTTTTGAGGACATTCTCATCAGCACCCCATGTGGTACCAGCCAACTTTTTCATGATGGCCATGCGAAGTTTTGCCCTTAACTGTATTTTGGCCACCTGAGATCTCCACGTCACCTGGCGGTCCAGCGTGATTCCCAAGTATGCCGGTGTCCCATCCTCTTGCACCGCCCGCCCATCCAGTTGCAGCTCCGCCTGCCGTGGCCCGCCCGACAAGGCAAAATTAGTGTGTGTTGTCCTTTGTCCACCGATTTCGAGCAACCACCTTCCGGACCAACCCTCAAGGGCCAGCAGTGAATCCCGCACGCGCACCCCTGCTGTGGCGATGCACTCCCCTGAAGTCCACATGACCAGGCCACCAGCACAGAGGGAGCCGTGGACACTCCCGTGGATGTCCCCTGCTACATCATCTATACATACAAGGAAAAGTGTTGGGGAAAGGACCCCACCCTGTAAGACTCCATGTTCCATTGTAGTCGTTTTGCTTAATTGTCCGTGCACCTGCACTCTTGCTGTTCTGTTTGTTAGATAGTGACTGATCCAGTTATACAATCTTCCACAGACTCCATATTTGAGCATTTTAACTCTTAGCCCATCTTTCCAAACTTTATCAAATGCTTTCTCCATGTCTACCCAGACTGCTAATGTGTGCTTTCCTTCTTGGAAAGCACCTACGACTTCCTGTGCGATGTAGGTGACTTGGTCCTCTGTAGACCTGTGTTGCCCGAAGCCTGCCTGTTGGTGCAGTAGAATTTGTTTTTCTTCGACAAAAAAGGAAAACAAAACACGCAGCCAGCACACGATAGTAGAGTAAAAATGTAAATATAATTAACAAGGGGCATGCCGCGATAATGGCACTGATGTCATCCAATACCATAATTCCCGCCGTAAGGTACTTCGGTCGGTCGGTCAGTCACATTTTTGCACACGGTCATTTGCGCACTTTTTCTATTTTCGAGAGAGTACATTAACTTTCAACCACAGCTAAGGGGGTGAAACTGTGGTTGAAAGTTAGACAATAATTGTATTGTTTCCCTTATATGTACTCTCCCGAAAATAGAAAAAAGTGCGCAAATGAAGGTCAATGTTGACGGGTTATTCCTAGTCTAGCATAATCTACAAAAATATTTCAGCTCTTACATGCGACAATAACCAGTTAGTTCAGAATGTCAAGAAAATCTGGCTAGAAGCAGACGTACCAAGATGGCTTTGACTTGTTCTGCATAGAATTCCAGAACTGGTGTTCACAACATCATTTCCCTTGTCCCTTCTTATGCCGCATGGAACCACAACTGCAGCAGGCCTTCAATGGAAGCCTGCATCAGATTATTCATGTGCTCGTGCAGGACAATCTTGGTAGCAATTTGTTTTACATGACGAGGTTGCCAGCCCCATCCCCAACCTCGTATCTACCTAGTTCTACCTAGACACAAGGTCCGTCTATTATGTAAGGGCACAAGTCTGAATACAGAAGACAATGTGATCTGGTACCACTCTGATTGTGATGTTGGTGACTGTGAAAGGCAATAGGCCATGCTCTCGTCAGCTGGTCTTTGGTTTTTGTTATGAAGTCTTTGCTGCGAGCACTTCTCATCAAGGTCAAGTACATGTAGCTGTTAGGTTTGTTAAGAGGGAAAATTATGTTAGAGTTATTGCATGAGATTTGTTTTTATTAGCTGACTTTTAATTTATAGTCTAAGGGGAATAATCGATAGAATGAGAAGAGGGGTCAAGAGTTGTGCTTGCATCCTAGAGTTGTGGTTACATCCCTTGGTTGAGGATTGTTGATGTTTTGATTGTCTGGTTTTGGCAATGTGAGCGAAGGGATTTATGCACGTGGAATTTATGTCTTTGTGAGTTGTTTGTCTAACAAAGTTGTCCTGAAGTGTTCGAAATTAGTCGCCGTTGTAAATGGACGTCTTAATTTAAATCAGTTGGCTTCTACATGTGGTAGCTATTGGAGGTTTTCATCAGGCCGATACGCCAATGTTTATTGGTTGCTTCTGCGGTGGCAGAAAAGCTGTACTATTGCCCAGACATCCAACTCAATTATTTGCCACGTGAGATATATGACTGTGTTTTAGTTATTCTGAGGACAAGATGTCAGTGTTTCATGTGAGATGAACTGTGTGTATTCTAATTATCAGGTACGTTGCGTTTTGCCTAACTATTAATGAACTGTTGGTAAAGTGAAATACAGTAGACAGCCAAGAGTAAAGTGAACTATAGTAGACAGTCAAGCTTAACGTGAACTATAGACAGTCAAGTATAAAAATGGACTACAGTAGTCAGTTAATTGAATTATACAGTAGTAGACAGCCTAGAGAAAAGGACAACAGAGTTTGGTAAATGTACATCCCTGGCGGTTAGGCCAGTGTCTATATCTAGATACGCCAAATGATAGCTGCTGTTTACCAGTACAGATAATGTGAGACATCATCTTTAGTATATAGCAGTTGAGAACAAGACGTATCAAAAAGGGTTCTCAAAATGGCTAGGTCTAGCAGCCACAGTAGAGCAATCGGATAGCAAGAGAGACATAACTGAAGAAATATTGTTAACTGTTATCGTATCATCGAGTTGTACCTGGTAGCCTATATTGTTCATTGAGAAGGCTGAAGAAAATTGTTGCTGTGAACGATTTATGTCAAGATGCAAGTAGCATCTTATACGCCTCTTATGTAAATAAACATCATCATCTTCTGTTACAAGTCGTTCTGGTGTTGAGCGTACTAGTCTTTTTTTTTGTTGTTGTTGCGAACTCCTTCCGCATTCCACTGCAGAATGCTGAGTGTTTTGTGAGCTTTGTCCGTACTTCTAGCTCTTTGCCTCTGTGTAGCCCAGCGGAACGCAACGGAGTTATTGACATTTTGCTTACTATGTAATGACGTCATCATGGGGCGGCGTACGTTGTACTGTTTCGTTAGGCCTGTGGCCCAGTACATCCGATTTCAACGGGTATTTATGTCGAGTTGCCTTCCTTAGCCTTTGACTGTCCCCAGCCTACATGCAAGGCAGCAGTGTGATCTCACTGTCTGACTGGATTCTAGAAAAACATGTAGAAAATCACTAACGTCAAAAGTTAAGTCCCCATATTGGCAAGGGGAGATCACTCTATCACTACAGTCTGATAGAGAGAGAGAGAGAGAGAGAGAGAGAGAGAGAGAGAGAGAGAGAGAGAGAGAGAGAGAGAGAGAGAGAGAGAGAGAGAGAATGATGTTTAAGGTATTGATACAACAACCGTGGGTCCGCTGTAGGGTTGTGATCTGAACCTAAAATACGATCAACGAGATGTTCTGTCATCAGCGGCCACATATACATAAAAAATAGATCATGCTGAATGTGAATTTATGTAAGTTAGACTTATTTCCCCTTTGTATATTGTCGTAGATTTCCGATAGGAGAATTAAGACTAGGTTTGGTCCCTTCTGAATAGGTTTGAATAGGTGATAGACTCAGTGAGAGTTAGTGAAAGGTAATAGAATTTCCACACACGTGAGATGATAGATTTGATATAGTGGCTGTCTCTGAAAGCGAAAAGAATTCTTCTCTCTCTCACCTATCTTCTACAACAGTTGTTACAGCGTCAGACAGACTACACCAATATACATATTACGTATATTTCTATCACTCACAGGCACGCACATACACGTGACGACAGGTAAACACACAGACGTGGGAAAACTATAACAATGATATATATATTATCTAGAACGAGCTGACCAAACACTATTATTAAGTTCAAGAGCGATTTTATTATCAGGAAAAATCGGCTCACAACATCAAAGAAAGTACATCAAGGAAAATACATATACACATAGTCATAAAAAATCAAGGAAATGTTGCAAGGATGATAGCCCCGTTATAGTGTTAACTCTAGGTTTAGCCCGGCCCCGTTAAGAGAACAGATTATGGCGCCCGAGTCACAGATACATAGGGTTTGAGTCTAAGAGTTGTCTTTGTTTTATCTCGTAATTATATGCACAGAGTTTGAAAAAAATCTGATTTAACCTAAGACAAAACACAAGAACTCTAGCCTTAGCAACAAATTATGCAGATTGAAAAAAAATTAGGACAGCAACAGGGTGTCAAAGATAAAATAGTGAAAAATATCACTCAAACCAGCGTACACTCATTCATTCCGCCATGGCTTCTCACACTGGTACTCACGACTTTGCTTGCTGCCTCTTGGAACACATTGATTTTAGATTTTCACACAGACTCAAAAAATGCAGTCTTCTGCCAAGAAGTCCCCAGTTCCAAAAGACGTATTTAACTCGGAGTCTCCGGGAACGACTACTTGGGTATGCAAATTTGTTCAAATGTCTGATTAAGTCACCTAACAATTATTCCAGGCGCGGGAGTTAGCAGAGCACAGTGTCAATAGCGTAGGTTTCTAAAAAATGATGAATGTCAGGTCGGTGCCTTCCCTCAGTATAGGATTCACTTTAGTCACACCACAGATTTGTCCACAAGATATAATCTAGTCGGGAAATGATTGTTAATATTCACGCCACCAGGCAGCAAATTATATAGAGTTTCTAGAAGAAATTAAGTGCTGGCTCCAAGGTCCAGTATTTATCATTACAGTCTTTGAAAACCCGTTATAGGGATATTAGTATTTCTGTCTAACTTGCACCGTCAGATCAGTGTTACTTGAGAAAACCCACGTGGTTCAAAATAAGGACTGTCTATTTCTTCACAAGTATGGAAACTACTACTAGGTGCTGGTAAAGTTAGGGTCACCCCAAAACTTTCACTGTGTGGAGGAAAAATAACACATATAATATAATAAACAGAATCTGTACTGGTTAAAACTTACATTTAAACTTGCAAGCAGAGAGCTTTGCTTATCATTTAAACTTCCCGTGACGTAAGTTATATTTAAAAATCAGCAATCCTCATAAATTAAGAACACGTGCGTATTCCGTCACCATTCATGAGGCTGGATTCTAGAGTTTATACGTTAGTTTAGAAAAATACACTCGACTGAGTATTAGCAGTTAAATTAAATTTATAAATAGCTACAATTGCCGTTATAAGCTAGAAATTTTAATTTTTAGTCTGCTTTCCACTGAATGCTTCCCTAGAAAATATAATAGCCTACCACTTTATTTCTCTTCTGCGCTAAAGAAATAGATTTAAATGAATTAAGCGATTTAACACTTTAACACTCACAAAATCTATATATCTATCATATTAATTACCTCAACCACAGAATTACAGGTAGTCGCACAACTTAAGAATAAAAATGCTGAAAATATTTCTGGAAGTCTAGAAGTTCGACAAATTGCCGAAACAAACTGAGATCTTCGCTAACAGCTATTCTGTTTTCGAGCGACCTATCTACTGTGGAGTCTATGAGCGAGAATGAAATTAAAGTTTCAAACTTGGCCAATATCTTAAAATCAGACAAAGGGCCCAAACTTATTTCGCCAAGCGAAATTATCTCCCCTACTCCCAACATTTACGTCCGCTTAACGCGTGTCGTAACTGTCACCTACTGACCACGATGTACGCGTGTCAGTTTCAAATCCCAGACAGCCTGACTCCATGGCAGGGCAGTTTTCACACTACAGCTGACCATGGCCCACGGTGAGCGCCGTGTCAGTTTGGGATTTTCGAGACAAATGTCTGGATACTGACCGGTGCAGATGTAAAGTATCACACCTCACCGGGACTATGCCGAGAAGAAGCTCGCGCGCTCGGTGAGAATGTAGACGATTTGCTACGTCCTGTGTTCAGCGAACCGACTTATCACGCCTTCTGACGCCCTGCAGCCCTGACATCTACGTAATATCGTCCTAGCGCGATTCTCAGTTTAAGAGAAAGGAAAACAGGTAAAGTTTGCGAATTATATGAAAATAATATTCGCAAAACGAATGGATGAAAAATATACAGGAAAAAAAAAGTACAGAGATATTAAAAGAGAGAGTTTATGTGAAAGAATAGGAAGAAGATGTAGGAAATTAAATGAATATAAACCCTACGTGACAGAGCCTCCCCCCTTTAAGATATGGAAGCACTCCATGTCTACGTTATGGAGTTTAATTTCCTATAACCGTAGCTTCGGGGTGTCTGTCCTCTTCCCTCTCATCTTCCCCCTCCATCTCTGTCCAATTCCTACTCAAGTCCACTCCTCAAAGTTTCCTTCCCCTGGAATGTCTCATATGCGCGCTTGAAAGAGCGTCGCCGCTTCTGACATTTTTGAAAGATTTCCTGTGATAGCGGTGGAATATCCCTGCCACTATCATCATCTTCGTCAGTTTTGGCGATCGTCAGGAGATGGTCGGAGGTTGGCACTGGTTTTTCCAAGTATCTCTTTAAGAGATTTAAATGGAAAACCTTCTCCTTTCCTTCAATAGAGATCTGGTAGTTAGCCTTAGAAATCTTTTTCAGGACGGTAAACGGCCCTTGCCATCCGATCTTCAGTTGGTTGTTCTCAGTAGGGAGCAACACCAAAACTTTCTCTCCTGCTTCCAGTTCTCTCTCTTCCGCGACTTTCCTGTATCGGTTAGCGTGCTTGGTGCGTGCTCGCTTAAAGTTAGTCGTTGCTAGGTCCCACCCTAGTTTCAACCGTTCCTTTAAAACCGACACATATTTACTGGCTGAGACGACTGTCTCATCAGCCTTCTCGTCTGTCAGAGACTGAAGTAAGGCTTCAAGCGGGCCCTTAATGGGTCTGCCAAATAAGAGTGTAGCTGGCGGAAATCCTGTGGAAGTATGAGGAGATTCTCTGTAGCCAAATAATGCTGCAGGAATACAGAGATCCCAATCTTCAGGTTTCACTTGTGCCAGCTTACTTAGCATCATGGTGAGGTTTCCATTATCACGTTCCACGAGCCCATTTCCGGCCGGATGTTATGGCTTAGTGTGGATGTGCTGGGTCCTAGAGATCTTAACGATCTCATCCATCAACAGGTTTCGGTATGGAGATCCATTATCCGTCTACACTTGCTGAGGGAATCCCAACCGAGTGAAAATCTGCACGAGGGCTTCTGCGACATGCTTGGCATCTGCGCATGTTAGCGGGATAGCTTCTGCCCATAAAGTGCATGTATCGACTAAGGTCACGATGAACCTGTTCCTTCTTTTAGTCCTTTCGAAAGGCCCTAAAATGTCGATCACAACCCGTTCGAATGGTGTTCCCATTATTGGCATTTCACCCATGTGGACTGGGGGTGCCCGTTGCTTGGGTGGCACACGTTGGCACTGGGCACAGGATTTGACATATCTGATAATATCAGTATTTACTCCTGGCCACCAATAATGAGTGGTTATACGTTGGTTTGTGGCGTTCTGTCCCATATGTCCGCTGAAGGGAAGAGAGTGCCCCATTTCTAGGATTTGGCTTCTGTACTGTTTCGGTACTAGGAGCTGGTTGTAACCTTGGTCAGGCTTGCCCGTTCTCCGATAAAGTACGCCATCCTCAGAAAAAATGTCCCCGTGCTGTTTGGGTTCCTTAGCCATGGGCAGTTTCCTAAAGCAGGGTGCCAAAGTAGGGTCCTTGTATTGCGCTTCTTTAAGTTCCATAGGTAACAAATTTGGCGCAGGCTCCCGTTCCTTCTTGGTTTGCCCTCTTGTAGTTACTGCTGCCACAATCGGCTCTTCCGGTTTCCCAATACACACGTATCTCCCGCCAAGTATGACTGGGTAGATGGGATCATCCATAACAGCCGCTTTGATCACACCTCTGACAAAGTCAGAGTGTATCTCCACCAATGCGATGGGAAGCGCTGTAGGTGCATCACTCTTACGAACTCCACAAAGTTTGACCGGGTTTAACCAGGTTTCTGGCAACAATGCAATCGTAAGAAAGCCCCGTGTCAAATAAGCAAGAAGTTTGAGAACCGTTCAAAGTAACAGTACCTCGCGTTGAGGGTCTATCCCCAACAGGTTGGGAATCACTGTCAATAATTCCGCCTTGCGAGACTGTCAATAAGCATCCGATGCGTTTTGGCTCGGTGTGCTCGGTCTGATCATATGTCCCGTGCTCAGGGGTTCTCCCTTTGCCACCTTGTCCTTTCTGGCTACGCTGCCATGTAGGGCGGTCGGGTTGATCAGACTGTTTGGGGTGGTTGGGGTACTTGTTCTTGTAGAACTTGGATTTTTCAGGAGGGGGGTTTTGAGGTCCAGTTTCTCTGTGGTTATTTTGGTTAGAAGCCTGAGAAGATTGCTCTAGGTTATGTTTTCGAAAATGCTCCTCTGTCGGTTTCCGCTTTGTGGCCGGTAGTTCAGCCAGCGCATTGTGATAACGCTCAGACTTTTCCAAAATGTCTTCAAGTTTTTCTGCCCCCTGCTCAGCGAGAAATCTCCGGGTATCAGCAGACAAAGTGTTCTTTATTTGTTCAGTTAGAACAAGTTCCTCAAGACCTTCATAGGTAGAGGGGAGCTGCGAAAGCTCAAGGCACTTTGTTAGATATCCCTTAAGACGAGATGAGAACTGGTGAAAAGTTTCAGAATTCTCTTTCCGGCTGTTGCGAAACAGTTGCAAAAACTTGCGAGCGTTCATTTCAAAGCGCTCCAGTAACGCTTTCTTCAACACATCGTAGTCGTCTTGTTGGCTACTTTCCAGCTTAGAATAAACATCATAAGCAGAACCTTTTAGGGCCTGGGAAAGTTTCATATTCCAACGCGACCTCTCTAACCCGTACAGAGTTGCAATTTTCTCAAATTTTTCTAACCATGTGTCAATCTTCTCATTTGGACAAGGAAAAGATTCAAGAGTGAAAGACATAGCATTTAGTTGAAGAGATTGAGTGTTAGCAGGGTCAGTTAAGGAAGAATGAGGAGAAGACTCTCCATTGCTGGAGGTAGAGGCAGCACCACGACTTTGGAACTCTAGAGTTTTAAGCGCCAACTCGTGCTGTCTCTGTTCCCTCTCCTTCTCCTGCTGTCTCTCCTCCCTCTCCTTCTCGTGCTGTCTCTCCTTCTCTTTTTCCTCATGCTGCATCCTGCGAATTTCCATTTCCTCGTCCATTTTCTTCTGCTGTAATAGACGGTCTGCTTCTTCTTTCCTCCTGGCTTCTTCTTCTTTCCTCTCCGCGTCATATCTCTCAAGTTCGTCTCTGACAAAAGCTTTCGCTTCCTCTCCTTCCAAACCTTCTTGTCTCGCTTCGTCCCTGAGAAGCTGTCTAAGCTTTGCCCTCCCGGCCATATTATGTCAGTGACTGAGACACGTGGAGATAGAAAATAGGAAAAAGAATAACCTGGTTCCTACCACTTACGAGAAAAAAAATTACCAAAAATCAAAAGATGATATCCTTAACCCTGGGATACCTCCTCCAAAGTAAAATCTAACTATCGCTGCTATTATCGGCAATAAAGCACTCAATGCAAAACACGACTACGCCAAATAAATGGTAGTTAAGATTACAACTGAAAATTAAGTTGCTACAGTGGAAAAGCAAAAGAATATTGCAAAAATTAAAGAGAAAAATAATCCCTTAATTTTTAAAAATCCACTATAAGTTCGCCCCTGAAGTCAGATCGGGTAAGGGAGGGAATTAATCTGGACAAAAAGTCCGAAACACACTCCTTAACTTAGTTCAAACGCCGTTCTGCCTCAGTACCCAGTGAATGTTATACACTCACCACTTTACCAGCATTTAGTATTACAATCAGCAGTTAACATATATCCCGACAAAATCAACCTGTAACCAAAATGTATATTATTCAAAGATGCTGTGGAAAAAAACTTATTAGTTTGTGTGGTCAGCACGCTCTTAAACAGATCGTTAGTCTAGGGGGTAATTTTTTTTAAAAGATACAGTCACAAGACATCACACTCTTACTCTATATCAGAATACAGAATCTTAAGTTCAAAAATCCAGATAGACGAGTCCACGTTTGTCGTACTCGTCTTCCTATTCTAAGTTCAAAGACCGGAAACGAGCCCTCATTTGTCGTACTCGTCTTCCTATTCTAAGTTCAAAGACCGGAAACGAGCCCTCATTTGTCGTACTCGTCTTCCTATTCTAAGTTCAAAGACCGGAAACGAGCCCCCATTTGTCGTAGATTTCCGATAGGAGAATTAAGACTAGGTTTGGTCCCTTCTGAATAGGTTTGAATAGGTGATAGACTCAGTGAGAGTTAGTGAAAGGTAATAGAATTTCCACACACGTGAGATGATAGATTTGATATAGTGGCTGTCTCTGAAAGCGAAAAGAATTCTTCTCTCTCTCACCTATCTTCTACAACAGTTGTTACAGCGTCAGACAGACTACACCAATATACATATTACGTATATTTCTATCACTCACAGGCACGCACATACACGTGACGACAGGTAAACACACAGACGTGGGAAAACTATAACAATGATATATATATTATCTAGAACGAGCTGACCAAACACGATTATTAAGTTCAAGAGCGATTTTATTATCAGGAAAAATCGGCTCACAACATCAAAGAAAGTACATCAAGGAAAATACATATACACATAGTCATAAAAAATCAAGGAAATGTTGCAAGGATGATAGCCCCGTTATAGTGTTAACTCTAGGTTTAGCCCGGCCCCGTTAAGAGAACAGATGATGGCGCCCGAGTCACAGATACATAGGGTTTGAGTCTAAGAGTTTTCTTTGTTTTATCTCGTAATTATATGCACAGAGTTTGAAAAAAATCTGATTTAACCTAAGACAAAACACAAGAACTCTAGCCTTAGCAACAAATTATGCAGATTGAAAAAAAATTAGGACAGCAACAGGGTGTCAAAGATAAAATAGTGAAAAATATCACTCAAACCAGCGTACACTCATTCATTCCGCCATGGCTTCTCACACTGGTACTCACGACTTTGCTTGCTGCCTCTTGGAACACATTGATTTTAGATTTTCACACAGACTCAAAAAATGCAGTCTTCTGCCAAGAAGTCCCCAGTTCCAAAAGACGTATTTAACTTGGAGTCTCCGGGAACGACTACTTGGGTATGCAAATTTGTTCAAATGTCTGATTAAGTCACCTAACAATTATTCCAGGCGCGGGAGTTAGCAGAGCACAGTGTCAATAGCGTAGGTTTCTAAAAAATGATGAATGTCAGGTCGGTGCCTTCCCTCAGTATAGGATTCACTTTAGTCACACCACAGATTTGTCCACAAGATATAATCTAGTCGGGAAATGATTGTTAATATTCACGCCACCAGGCAGCAAATTATATAGAGTTTCTAGAAGAAATTAAGTGCTGGCTCCAAGGTCCAGTATTTATCATTACAGTCTTTGAAAACCCGTTATAGGGATATTAGTATTTCTGTCTAACTTGCACCGTCAGATCAGTGTTACTTGAGAAAACCCACGTGGTTCAAAATAAGGACTGTCTATTTCTTCACAAGTATGGAAACTACTACTAGGTGCTGGTAAAGTTAGGGTCACCCCAAAACTTTCACTGTGTGGAGGAAAAATAACACATATAATATAATAAACAGAATCTGTACTGGTTAAAACTTACATTTAAACTTGCAAGCAGAGAGCTTTGCTTATCATTTAAACTTCCCGTGACGTAAGTTATATTTAAAAATCAGCAATCCTCATAAATTAAGAACACGTGCGTATTCCGTCACCATTCATGAGGCTGGATTCTAGAGTTTATACGTTAGTTTAGAAAAATACACTCGACTGAGTATTAGCAGTTAAATTAAATTTATAAATAGCTACAATTGCCGTTATAAGCTAGAAATTTTAATTTTAGTCTGCTTTCCACTGAATGCTTCCCTAGAAAATATAATAGCCTACCACTTTATTTCTCTTCTGCGCTAAAGAAATAGATTAAAATGAATTAAGCGATTTAACACTTTAACACTCACAAAATCTATATATCTATCATATTAATTACCTCAACCACAGAATTACAGGTAGTCGCACAACTTAAGAATAAAAATGCTGAAAATATTTCTGGAAGTCTAGAAGTTCGACAAATTGCCGAAACAAACTGAGATCTTCGCTAACAGCTATTCTGTTTTCGAGCGACCTATCTACTGTGGAGTCTATGAGCGAGAATGAAATTAAAGTTTCAAACTTGGCCAATATCTTAAAATCAGACAAAGGGCCCAAACTTATTTCGCCAAGCGAAATTATCTCCCCTACTCCCAACATTTACGTCCGCTTAACGCGTGTCGTAACTGTCACCTACTGACCACGATGTACGCGTGTCAGTTTCAAATCCCAGACAGCCTGACTCCATGCAGGGCAGTTTTCACACTACAGCTGACCATGGCCCACGTGAGCGCCGTGTCAGTTTGGGATTTCCAGACAGATGTCTGGATACTGACCGGTGCAGATGTAAAGTATCACACCTCACCGGGACTATGCCGAGAAGAAGCTCGCGCGCTCGTTGAGAATGTAGACGATTTGCTACGTCCTGTGTTCAGCGAACCGACTTATCACGCCTTCTGACGCCCTGCAGCCCTGACATCTACGTAATATCGTCCTAGCGCGATTCTCAGTTTAAGAGAAAGGAAAACAGGTAAAGTTTGCGAATTATATGAAAATAATATTCGCAAAACGAATGGATGAAAAATACACAGGAAAAAAAAATACAGAGATAATAAAAGAGAGAATTTATGTGAAAGAATAGGAAGAAGATGTAGGAAATTAAATGAATATAAACCCTACGTGACAGAGCCTCCCCCCTTTAAGATATGGAAGCACTCCATGTCTACGTTATGGAGTTTAATTTCCTATAACCGTAGCTTCGGGGTGTCTGTCCTCTTCCCTCTCATCTTCCCCCTCCATCTCTGTCCAATTCCTACTCAAGTCCACTCCTCAAAGTTTCCTTCCCCTGGAATGTCTCCCATGCGCGCTTGAAAGAGCGTCGCCGCTTCTGACATTTTTGAAAGATTTCCTGTGATAGCGGTGGAATATCCCTGCCACTATCATCATCTTCGTCAGTTTTGGCGATCGTCAGGAGATGGTCGGAGGTTGGCACTGGTTTTTCCAAGTATCTCTTTAAGAGATTTAAATGGAAAACCTTCTCCTTTCCTTCAATAGAGATCTGGTAGTTAGCCTTAGAAATCTTTTTCAGGACGGTAAACGGCCCTTGCCATCCGATCTTCAGTTGGTTGTTCTCAGTAGGGAGCAACACCAAAACTTTCTCTCCTGCTTCCAGTTCTCTCTCTTCCGCGACTTTCCTGTATCGGTTAGCGTGCTTGGTGCGTGCTCGCTTAAAGTTAGTCGTTGCTAGGTCCCACCCTAGTTTCAACCGTTCCTTTAAAACCGACACATATTTACTGGCTGAGACAACTGTCTCATCAGCCTTCTCGTCTGTCAGAGACTGAAGTAAGGCTTCAAGCGGGCCCTTAATGGGTCTGCCGAATAAGAGTGTAGCTGGCGGAAATCCTGTGGAAGTATGAGGAGATTCTCTGTAGCCAAATAATGCTGCAGGAATACAGAGATCCCAATCTTCAGGTTTCACTTGTGCCAGCTTACTTAGCATCATGGTGAGGTTTCCATTAGCACGTTCCACGAGCCCATTTCCGGCCGGAGTATATGGCTTAGTGTGGATGTGCTGGGTCCTCAAGATCTTAACGATCTCATCCATCAACAGGTTTCGGTATGGAGATCCATTATCCGTCAACACTTGCTGAGGGAATCCCAACCGAGTGAAAATCTGCACGAGGGCTTCTGCGACATGCTTGGCATCTGCGCATGTTAGCGGGATAGCTTCTGCCCATAAAGTGCATGTATCGACTAAGGTCAGGATGAACCTGTTCCTTCTTTTAGTCCTTTCGAAAGGCCCTAAAATGTCGATCACAACCCGTTCGAATGGTGTTCCCATTATTGGCATTTCACCCATGTGGACTGGGGGTGCCCGTTGCTTGGGTGGCACACGTTGGCACTGGGCACAGGATTTGACATATCTGATAATATCAGTATTTACTCCTGGCCACCAATAATGAGTGGTTATACGTTGGTTTGTGGCGTTCTGTCCCATATGTCCGCTAAAGGGAAGAGAGTGCCCCATTTCTAGGATTTGGCTTCTGTACTGTTTCGGTACTAGGAGCTGGTTGTAACCTTGGTCAGGCTTGCCCGTTCTCCGATAAAGTACGCCATCCTCAGAAAAAATGTCCCCGTGCTGTTTGGGTTCCTTAGCCATGGGCAGTTTCCTAAAGCAGGGTGCCAAAGTAGGGTCCTTGTATTGCGCTTCTTTAAGTTCCATAGGTAACAAATTAGGCGCAGGCTCCCGTTCCTTCTTGGTTTGCCCTCTTGTAGTTACTGCTGCCACAATCGGCTCTTCCGGTTTCCCAATACACACGTATCTCCCGCCAAGTATGACTGGGTAGATGGGATCATCCATAACAGCCGCTTTGATCACACCTCTGACAAAGTCAGAGTGTATCTCCACCAATGCGATGGGAAGCGCTGTAGGTGCATCACTCTTACGAACTCCACAAAGTTGGACGGTCTCTGCTGTCTCTTGACCGGGTTTGACCAGGTTTCTGGCAACAATGCAATCGTAAGAAAGCCCCGTGTCAAATAAGCAAGAAGTTTGAGAACCGTTCAAAGTAACAGTACCTCGCGTTGAGGGTCTATCCCCAACAGGTTGGGAATCACTGTCAATAATTCCGCCTTGCGAGACTGTCAATAAGCATCCGATGCGTTTTGGCTCGGTGTGCTCGGTCTGATCATATGTCCCGTGCTCAGGGGTTCTCCCTTTGCCACCTTGTCCTTTCTGGCTACGCTGCCATGTAGGGCGGTCGGGTTGATCGGACTGTTTGGGGTGGTTGGGGTACTTGTTCTTGTAGAACTTGGATTTTTCAGGAGGGGGGTTTTGAGGTCCAGTTTCTCTGTGGTTATTTTGGTTAGAAGCCTGAGAAGATTGCTCTAGGTTATGTTTTCGAAAATGCTCCTCTGTCGGTTTCCGCTTTGTGGCCGGTAGTTCAGCCAGCGCATTGTGATAACGCTCAGACTTTTCCAAAATGTCTTCAAGTTTTTCTGCCCCCTGCTCAGCGAGAAATCTCCGGGTATCAGCAGACAAAGTGTTCTTTATTTGTTCAGTTAGAACAAGTTCCTCAAGACCTTCATAGGTAGAGGGGAGCTGCGAAAGCTCAAGGCACTTTGTTAGATATCCCTTAAGACGAGATGAGAACTGGTGAAAAGTTTCAGAATTCTCTTTCCGGCTGTTGCGAAACAGTTGCAAAAACTTGCGAGCGTTCATTTCAAAGCGCTCCAGTAACGCTTTCTTCAACACATCGTAGTCGTCTTGTTGGCTACTTTCCAGCTTAGAATAAACATCATAAGCAGAACCTTTTAGGGCCTGGGAAAGTTTCATATTCCAACGCGACCTCTCTAACCCGTACAGAGTTGCAATTTTCTCAAATTTTTCTAACCATGTGTCAATCTTCTCATTTGGACAAGGAAAAGATTCAAGAGTGAAAGACATAGCATTTAGTTGAAGAGATTGAGTGTTAGCAGGGTCAGTTAAGGAAGAATGAGGAGAAGACTCTCCATTGCTGGAGGTAGAGGCAGCACCACGACTTTGGAACTCTAGAGTTTTAAGCGCCAACTCGTGCTGTCTCTGTTCCCTCTCCTTCTCCTGCTGTCTCTCCTCCCTCTCCTTCTCGTGCTGTCTCTCCTTCTCTTTTTCCTCATGCTGCATCCTGCGAATTTCCATTTCCTCGTCCATTTTCTTCTGCTGTAATAGACGGTCTGCTTCTTCTTTCCTCCTAGCTTCTTCTTCTTTCCTCTCCGCGTCATATCTCTCAAGTTCGTCTCTGACAAAAGCTTTCGCTTCCTCTCCTTCCAGTCCCTCCTCTCTCGCTTCGTCCCTGAGAAGTTGTCTAAGCTTTGCCCTCTCGGCCATATTATGTCAGTGACTGAGACACGTGGAGATAGAAAATAGGAAAAAGAATAACCTGGTTCCTACCACTTACGAGAAAAAAAATTACCAAAAATCAAAAGATGATATCCTTAACCCTGGGATACCTCCTCCAAAATAAAATCTAACTATCGCTGCTATTATCGGCAATAAAGCACTCAATGCAAAACACGACTACGCCAAATAAATGGTAGTTAAGATTACAACTGAAAAATAAGTTGCTACAGTGGAAAAGCAAAAGAATATTGCAAAAATTAAAGAGAAAAATAATCCCTTAATTTTTAAAAATCCACTATAAGTTCGCCCCTGAAGTCAGATCGGGTAAGGGAGGGAATTAATCTGGACAAAAAGTCCGAAACACACTCCTTAACTTAGTTCAAACGCCGTTCTGCCTCAGTACCCAGTGAATGTTATACACTCACCACTTTACCAGCATTTAGTATTACAATCAGCAGTTAACATATATCCCGACAAATCAACCTGTAACCAAAATGTATATTATTCAAAGATGCTGTGGAAAAAAAACTTATTAGTTTGTGTGGTCAGCACGCCCGTAAACAGATCGCTAGTCTAGGGGTTAATTTTTTTTTAAAAGATACAGTCACAAGACATCACACTCTTACTCTATATCAGAATACAGAATCTTAAGTTCAAAATCCAGATAGACGAGTCCACGTTTGTCGTACTCGTCTTCCTATTCTAAGTTCAAAGACCGGAAACGAGCCCTCATTTGTCGTACTCGTCTTCCTATTCTAAGTTCAAAGACCGGAAACGAGCCCTCATTTGTCGTACTCGTCTTCCTATTCTAAGTTCAAAGACCGGAAACGAGCCCCCATTTGTCGTAGATTTCCGATAGGAGAATTAAGACTAGGTTTGGTCCCTTCTGAATAGGTTTGAATAGGTGATAGACTCAGTGAGAGTTAGTGAAAGGTAATAGAATTTCCACACACGTGAGATGATAGATTTGATATAGTGGCTGTCTCTGAAAGCGAAAAGAATTCTTCTCTCTCTCACCTATCTTCTACAACAGTTGTTACAGCGTCAGACAGACTACACCAATATACATATTACGTATATTTCTATCACTCACAGGCACGCACATACACGTGACGACAGGTAAACACACAGACGTGGGAAAACTATAACAATGATATATATATTATCTAGAACGAGCTGACCAAACACGATTATTAAGTTCAAGAGCGATTTTATTATCAGGAAAAATCGGCTCACAACATCAAAGAAAGTACATCAAGGAAAATACATATACACATAGTCATAAAAAATCAAGGAAATGTTGCAAGGATGATAGCCCCGTTATAGTGTTAACTCTAGGTTTAGCCCGGCCCCGTTAAGAGAACAGATGATGGCGCCCGAGTCACAGATACATAGGGTTTGAGTCTAAGAGTTTTCTTTGTTTTATCTCGTAATTATATGCACAGAGTTTGAAAAAAATCTGATTTAACCTAAGACAAAAACACAAGAACTCTAGCCTTAGCAACAAATTATGCAGATTGAAAAAAAAATTAGGACAGCAACAGGGTGTCAAAGATAAAATAGTGAAAAATATCACTCAAACCAGCGTACACTCATTCATTCCGCCATGGCTTCTCACACTGGTACTCACGACTTTGCTTGCTGCCTCTTGGAACACATTGATTTTAGATTTTCACACAGACTCAAAAAATGCAGTCTTCTGCCAAGAAGTCCCCAGTTCCAAAAGACGTATTTAACTCGGAGTCTCCGGGAACGACTACTTGGGTATGCAAATTTGTTCAAATGTCTGATTAAGTCACCTAACAATTATTCCAGGCGCGGGAGTTAGCAGAGCACAGTGTCAATAGCGTAGGTTTCTAAAAAATGATGAATGTCAGGTCGGTGCCTTCCCTCAGTATAGGATTCACTTTAGTCACACCACAGATTTGTCCACAAGATATAATCTAGTCGGGAAATGATTGTTAATATTCACGCCACCAGGCAGCAAATTATATAGAGTTTCTAGAAGAAATTAAGTGCTGGCTCCAAGGTCCAGTATTTATCATTACAGTCTTTGAAAACCCGTTATAGGGATATTAGTATTTCTGTCTAACTTGCACCGTCAGATCAGTGTTACTTGAGAAAACCCACGTGGTTCAAAATAAGGACTGTCTATTTCTTCACAAGTATGGAAACTACTACTAGGTGCTGGTAAAGTTAGGGTCACCCCAAAACTTTCACTGTGTGGAGGAAAAATAACACATATAATATAATAAACAGAATCTGTACTGGTTAAAACTTACATTTAAACTTGCAAGCAGAGAGCTTTGCTTATCATTTAAACTTCCCGTGACGTAAGTTATATTTAAAAATCAGCAATCCTCATAAATTAAGAACACGTGCGTATTCCGTCACCATTCATGAGGCTGGATTCTAGAGTTTATACGTTAGTTTAGAAAAATACACTCGACTGAGTATTAGCAGTTAAATTAAATTTATAAATAGCTACAATTGCCGTTATAAGCTAGAAATTTTAATTTTTAGTCTGCTTTCCACTGAATGCTTCCCTAGAAAATATAATAGCCTACCACTTTATTTCTCTTCTGCGCTAAAGAAATAGATTAAAATGAATTAAGCGATTTAACACTTTAACACTCACAAAATCTATATATCTATCATATTAATTACCTCAACCACAGAATTACAGGTAGTCGCACAACTTAAGAATAAAAATGCTGAAAATATTTCTGGAAGTCTAGAAGTTCGACAAATTGCCGAAACAAACTGAGATCTTCGCTAACAGCTATTCTGTTTTCGAGCGACCTATCTACTGTGGAGTCTATGAGCGAGAATGAAATTAAAGTTTCAAACTTGGCCAATATCTTAAAATCAGACAAAGGGCCCAAACTTATTTCGCCAAGCGAAATTATCTCCCCTACTCCCAACATTTACGTCCGCTTAACGCGTGTCGTAACTGTCACCTACTGACCACGATGTACGCGTGTCAGTTTCAAATCCCAGACAGCCTGACTCCATGGCAGGGCAGTTTTCACACTACAGCTGACCATGGCCCACGGTGAGCGCCGTGTCAGTTTGGGATTTTCGAGACAAATGTCTGGATACTGACCGGTGCAGATGTAAAGTATCACACCTCACCGGGACTATGCCGAGAAGAAGCTCGCGCGCTCGGTGAGAATGTAGACGATTTGCTACGTCCTGTGTTCAGCGAACCGACTTATCACGCCTTCTGACGCCCTGCAGCCCTGACATCTACGTAATATCGTCCTAGCGCGATTCTCAGTTTAAGAGAAAGGAAAACAGGTAAAGTTTGCGAATTATATGAAAATAATATACGCAAAACGAATGGATGAAAAATACACAGGAAAAAAAAAGTACAGAGATATTAAAAGAGAGAGTTTATGTGAAAGAATAGGAAGAAGATGTAGGAAATTAAATGAATATAAACCCTACGTGACATATATCTACGATCAAAGGAGCACTACCAATGGTGTCATTTTTGCCATTGGATATTTCCCTTTACCACTTGGTACCCGAACACGTAGTATTTAAATAATATCAGTGATGTTATCTTCTAAAGACAAACCTACATGGCTTTTTTTTCTTCAAGAAAAATCAATAAGGTTGGCTTTGATGTTACCAAAATGTATGCAAAGACATAACTGTGTACGGCATCGACGGTTTACACAATATAACAAACCCACAGGCCTAGACACGTCAGGGTATGATTACCAAACCGTTTTCTGTTATTCCCCTCTTGATTTTTTTTCCATTAAAAGTACTAATACTAAACCTTTTTCGGGTCTCTAGCAGACGACGATATTAAGACTAGTTCGACATGAGCACTTTGGTTATGATGTCACTGATCTCTGCTTGTTCTAATCCAGCGGCCAGTTTGTCCGTACTGGAAGCCGTGGAGGCGAAATCAGATGTATTTATTTAGAGGCGTATCATCTTTATTTTTGTTGATGTGTTTAACATGATACAGTGTAAGAAACCTGCGACCATAAAAATAAGGGACCAAAAGCTATAGAAAATGCAAACACATTTACATTCTTAGGAAGCATTGTAACACCAGACGGTGCAACACTAGACGGTGTAACAACAGACCAAGAACAAGAAAATTCACCAGTAGCCGAATGAATAAAGCCATGATAGCATTTGCCAGTTGAAACAAAATCTAAAAATATTTCCAGTGTGGCACAAATACACAATTAAGAATTTCTGAGAGTTGCGTACTGTCTTCTGTATGTTGCAGAATGCTGGAGAGTAACGGAAAAGTAAATGTCCAAACTGTCCTTTTTCCACACTATCTTGCCGAATACAATCACCAATTAATAACTGCTAACTCGGAGCAATCAAGAAGATATGCACACAACTGTAGCGGCTAGACGCTGGAGCTGGGTTAGCCAGATCTGCAGAAGAAACCATGAATCGATCACCAGAACTGCCATGATATGAACCCCAGAAGAAAGGCGAAAGAGAGGCCGACCAAAAGCAACTTGACGGAGAACTGTAAAGGCAGAGATACAAAGCATGAACCAGAGTTGGGGCCCCACACGAAGGATGACCGCCTACTGAGCGAAGGGGAGACAGTTTATTGCTCCCCAACGCTACATGGCATGACGGTCACAGATTCCCTCGTTAGTCAGCGGCCAACGACCAAAGAAGAAGAAGAAGGTATAACTTAGTTCTTGTATTCTTTCGATTCTGTTTTAATTCATTTGTCCCTAACGACGGCCTTGTGGCTGTAACGTTTTACTTTGTCATTTTCTTTGGTCTAGTGTCAAACGCATTACATATTTTCGGGCCCCCTATCTATTAAATGACCGCTGAAGGAGGATGCCTTTGACTATGGCTTCCTGTAAAGGAAGCCATCTGCAGTGGTGTTTCCGTGTGTCGTATGGAGCAAACGCAGAAAGGAATGAATGAACAACTAAATATTTATTTAAACAAAGCAGGAACTAAAGCCTTGTCTAAACCTGCAGCATGAACTGTAAAAAATAAAAATCATCCGTGAGGAAAGCATGAAGCAATAACCGCACTACTGCTAACTTGCACTCATCTGTGAACATATCAGCACTTAAGTGTGAGAGTGGCCAATTCAAAATCTCAAGATCAGGTTCGAAGCAGGTATCTTTTGATGGTCTCAAATTAGCCTGTCTTCTGTACAGAGTTCTATAACCGATGTAGGTAACTCAGAATGTCAAGAGCTGTTTTATTTTCGTTAGAAGTTTTCACTTTGAACACATCACGGCATGAAAGTCAAGTACACGTTAAAAAGGAGATGTATTGTTCCTCAGACAGTCTATTGTGAGAAGATGAAAGTTAAATTTATTTTTGAAATTTTCCCAAGCATATATGCATCTAAAAAACAACAGTGAAGTCGTTCTCGGCATTGCTTTCCATTTCCAATATGGGAGTTGTTGTTCACTTCGGAATGGAAAATGTAGTGCCAAAATAATACCGTTATCTGTCAAAGTAGACTTGTGTTTTTTCTTTGGTTTAACTGAAAAACGTCAAGAAAAGTTAGCAGGAAATGTTTTGAGCTTTGATGTTCACTAAAATACATCCAAATGCGTCATTGTTTTCACGATCAGTGACGTACAGACGATAATAAACTGTCAGGCCAGGACACGTCTGAACGATAATTTGAACTTATTTCTTAAAAACGTATTTTGTTACACTGCATTTTATTTTTAGACATTAAAAGCGGAGGCATTACGTCTTTCAGTGGCGTAGTTACTGTGATAGGGTGTGCTAGAAATGTGATGGTGTTGTGATACGTGATCTCTTTCTTGCGGCCAATTCACATTTGCACCAGACCCGCACAACAATAAAACTCTTGATGTTGAGGCAGGGGCTGTACTTATTCATACAACCCTTTCAGTGACCCAAACCCACATAGCAAACTAATGAACAAACACTAAACAAACACCCAGCCAGTGCCCATTCGCTAACCTGAAACACAAATAAAGCATTGACTAGTTAAAATCATAATAATTAAATAATGAGAAAGTGTCACGGGACTTCCCTCCCCTTTGCTCTTGTGACGGTATTGCCTCCCCTGCTTTGCAGTAGTGGTCCAACATTAGCCAAAACTCAACACTATCTATTATAGGCTTCAATGGAGTCTATCTTTACACAAGATTACTCTTGGCAGAAATGTCGATAGAAGAGTTGTAAAGCTTCTATCACATGGGAGTCTTCACAAGATATTCAGATAAGCGAAAACAATGCTGGCTGTCGCTAAGCACGTTAATTCTATAATCTGCCGACACTTTTATGAAGAAATTAGGCAATAGTTTATTCTAGCTCGTTAAGCCCCCACCGCTGAGTTAATCAGTGTAATTTTTATTATAATATATATATAGCTCTGTTTAGAGTGTGTGTTTAGTAACTTTGACTGAGACAAACATGTAGTACATTTAAAAGGATTAAATCGAAGTTAAATTTGTAACATTACAAATAACAAAATGTAATAATCACTTTAAGTTTTAACAGTTGGAAAATAATTTGAATAGTTATGGAAAAGGTTTCATCACTTGATTGGGATTTAACTGAATAAAGGAGGTCACTTTTGGCAGCGGATATTTTCACTTAGCTGCCAATGGTAGTTTCTTCTCCCGCTGGGTCAGTTCCTTTCCACTCTGCTCTCGCTCGTCTCTGGTCAAAGTTCAGGCGCCGCACGTTCCCAGAACGTTCAAGGAGTAACGGCTAAGTTGGTTCTGCGTCTGTCTATAAGACCCTCTTATGATGGCGTCTCGCAAAATGTCAGTCCACTTCTACCTTCACTTGGTTCCAGAGATAGTACTTTCTGCTGGTACCACCAATAACTGGTAATAGAAATAGAAACAGAACGCTCTTCTGAGTATGGCGTTTTCCAACCCATAGTTTTGGGTTCCTATCTTCCCATACCACCATCCCATGTCAGAATTTACCCTCGATGAGAATTAAATTTAATCCTTCGAGATAAAACTTCCTTTACAATTAAACTGAATAGCTTTAGCTTTACATTACATTTAAAGAAAAAGGTTAAACGTACAGATATAATATGTTTTACATTTACATTTCCACTGTTTGAAAAGTGTTCACAATATAAATTCATTTATGTTTCATTTATATTTACATTTATGGAAAAGTTTGAAACTTCTATTAATTTAAAATGAATATTTTCACATAGACATTTACAATGGTTTAAAGGTTTAAAACGTACATTAATTTTAAAGTGAATATGTTTATAAGGACATTTACACTGCTTTGAAAATGTAAGTATTATACTTAGAATGCACAACATTTCTTTCATCTTTCCCTCCCTGCTACACAGGGAATCTGGAACTACATTATGTTTTTAGTTCTCTTTACGAAACTATCATTAAAGCAAACACCAGTGCAGTGGTGGTTCATGAATCATCATTCTAGATACTGAGGTTGCCAGCCCCAAATGACTTTGACATCCAATAGCGAGTTTCACATATTAAACTTCACATGGTAATATATGTATATATGTTAGTTCACATATTACGAGGGGCGTTCAGAAAGTAATACACCACATCGTTTTTCTCAGCTAATAATGAAGATAGAAGCATGAAATTTTGCACACTTCAAATATGGCATGTGCCAATTGTGTGCACCAAATTGCGCCGCAACCGGCCAAATAATACGGCTGCCCTAAACCGTTGAAATGGGCGTGTTAGCAACTTGCGTTATAAGCAGCGAATTGTGATAGAATTTCTCGTTGCAGAGAAGGAAACTGTTGTGAACATTCACAAGCGTCTATGTAATGTGTATGGAAGTTTTGCAGTCGACAGGAGTACAGTCAGTCGCTGGGTTCAGAGAATCAAAGAATCAGGAAGTGGAGATACGGAGCTGCTTGATCGGCCGCGCTGTGGACGTCCTGCCACGGCCACCAACGCAGAAATGTTGAAATGCGCTGAGGGCATTATTCTTACTGATAGGCGAATCACTACTCAACAATTGGCCTTACAGCTGTCAGTCAGAAAGAAAAGTGCGATAATTGACAGCACCTAATAAAAATCAGTACCACAAATGTACCGATACTGCCGGAGAGAACCAAAGATCGACAGAGATCGTCCATTTCATCACAGCTCTGCAGTAGTGGTCCACCAATGGCCAATCTCAAGAGTATCTAAAATGGGTCTTCAAAAGTGTCTACCTTCGCACAAGATTACTCATGGCAGAGTTGTAGATAGAAGGATAATGACGCTTCTGTCACAAGGTAGTGTTCACAAGATAATTCAGAAGTCAAGAACAATGCTGAATAGGGCAGAACACTATTAACTTATATCTGATCCGGCACCTTTTGTGAAGTTTTAAGCAATGGTTTGGCTTGTTCTAGCCCCCAGCTGGTTTAATCCAGCGAAATTCCTTTTGTAATTAATTTTGGCTCTATGGCTGTAAATATATGTATATATATTATTACAGATTTTCGATCATACATGCGCTCTCTTATCTATAATAACTGAATTAACTATGAATTTGTAAAATAACATATAACAAATTTAATAATCAGTTAGTCTTTAACAAATTTAAATAAATATGGATGAAGTTGATTGTAGGAGGCTTTAAAAAATGTGTCTTCACTGAGGCTTAATTGGGGACTGATGGTTATTAGTGTCCGTTGCGTGCCTATTACAAATGACTTTACTTGCTGAGTGCTGCAATGGGTCGTTGTCAGGTCTTTTGTGATGAGAACTCTTCTCTAGAGGCGTCTAGCTGAACTTCACTCCTAATGTCAAGGTAAGTGTCTTCACAACGTGTCCACTGTAGGTAGTTGGTGTCGAACACAGCTTTTGAATCACAAAGTTAGTGGCGAAGATTCTTACTTCAGACTCGTCTGGTACTAAGAATCGTCCAGTAGCTTCGAACCACGAACTTTATGAAAAAATAAAAGAGCAAATACCTCTGCTAAGTACATGTGTGGGCTGAAGATTAACAGGCGCATTGTCTCGCTGTGCACCCACTAATGTTAGCCTCTCTGAATAATTATTCTTCATGAGTATACACGGTATAACTCAGGGAATATGATTAGAAATCTCCGGTATTCTTCTGGTTACTTTAATGGGGAAAATGTGTCTGGACAGCGCGAGGGCAATGGCTTGCCTGAATTACAATTAACAAGGTACATATATCTTACAAAATGAAACTATACACTTCAGGCATATGTGATGTAATCATCGCTTCTCACTGCTCCATTCGGAGTCTGGGGTTGCTTCTACCTTCGCTTTCCTGAGCGAACTAGCATTAAACAGACACCAGTGTTTGCTGTAGTGGTTTATGAACATACTATTTTCATATGTTGAGGTTGCCAGCCTCCTATGCCTTGTATAACTACTTAACAAGTACAGACATGTCACAATTCATATGATAAAACAAATGTTTACAACTTACACCAAACTACTTGGGAACACAATATCCAGGCACAGTAGAATGGACACAGCAACTGTGCGTCGATGCTTCGAACACTTGGTCGGGGAAATTTTAGTATTCCTCTTATGATGAGTGCTTTGATTTCTTAAGTTTCCAGTCTTGGTATTTAAAATTGCGGGTTCTCTTTTAAGTTATAAAGACGCCTAAATACTTTGATCTGTCACTTTTAATTCTGGAATACTAGTACGATGTCTCTCTGGCTCCTGTGAGACGCTAATTTGACATTGCGATGCAGTCTGATCTGTGTCTCCGATTTTGCTAGATTATATTTCCATTTCTGAGGTCAAGTCCCAGATTGTATTCCCGACAAAATTTTCCAATGAAAGCCAAAGTCTATTTCAGCTCTAAAATTAAACCAATGGTAAGCTCTTTAGAACTATGTGGGTCGGGGTGTTAAATCAATACTATCCGACCGCGTGTTTTAAAATATAAATTTTAAAATTCAAAGTTGTGACCTCTGACAAATATGGTAGTAAAACTTCCGATTGTATTTGTACAAATTCACCAATACATAGGTGAACTTCTTTCCTGGCTAATACCTTCCGCCTATATTGTCTCCTCTGACAGGTTATTCGTACTATTGTTACAGAGATGGTCCAGCAGAATTGATTACATATTATCACCTGTGTTCGCGTACACCTCCCAGACGGATTTCTTAGACAGCCAATCTGACTTTCTTTCCATCTATCGTGCGCTACCACCTTGTGTAAGTGCGACAAAAAGCCGTAAAGGACGAAGAAACTGAGCTAACCGGCCCAATAAAAAAAAAAAGAAACTCATAAGGTATAGATATGTACTAACAATTAAGTTCGCACATGTAGCAGCATAAACACTAGTCATTGCAGCAAAGAAGTTGCAATCAACATGACTGGATATAGATTCAGTCGTAGTGATAAAGTTAGTATCTGAGTCCGACAAAATCGAAGGATCTTCTTCTACAATAGTAGTTAAAGAGGAATAAAAGTTAGAGTTGCGACGTACTGAAGTATGTCGAACTGGGCTAAAAGAAGCACTAAAATTAGTATGATTAACAGTTGTATCATCAATACTGCAAGATTTCACCAAATTAGCAGAATGAATCACGTTAGCAGATTTTTGCATAGTCCCTAAGGTAGAAGTAGTAAGGCTATGTTGCCGTTCCCAATCAGCAATTTGTACCGGCGTACAAACCTTTACACAATGTATCTGTCCGACAGTAAGGTCGGCGACAGGTGCTCTGAGCAAACATGCGTCTATGTAACCAGTGAAAAATGGTGTGGCAATGTGGACTATGGCAGTCGGAAAAGTCTCAACTGTCCCATCGAATGTCACACATTTCACCATATTACCAGTTGCACAGGATGGATGGACTAGAGACTGTCTAATTCCAACACTTGCGCATCCAGAATAAAAAAGAACTGAGACTGGATTATTATTCACAAACCCCTTATGTAGAGTAAGAGACCCTCTTCCGTCATGCGCCGCTGCGGCAGGAAGAGGAGGTAGAGGATGACCGCAACTCAAGGTAGTTAAAGCTGTAGGTTTGAACAAAGTTGTGCATTGCGGCACTGAGATGCTCTCTCAAAATCGAAAGCAGAGCAAGCAATAGCATTAGAGACACCCTTATTATTATTACCTTGATCATTCACAACCTGAGGTTCTTGTTGAGCAGAGTTAGCATGGTGACATGATCTATTATTGTTGTGTTGCGATCTACCGCGACTATTATTTCTTTTGTAATTATTGTTATTTGTTCTATTTGAATTATCGTTCTGATTTGAACCCCAGTTTCCATAGTTGTGATTGTCATTCCCCCTTTGATCAAAATTTCTATTATCTGGGTTCTGTTGTCTCCGTGAAGAGTTATTATGGGGTTGATAACCTCTATTGTAGTTACCTCTTCCAAAATTTCCATAATTGTTGGAACTAATATGTTGAGGTCCATTAAATTGCCTCCAGTTCCCTGAAGAAGAATCATTATGTGATGGACCAGATTGGTTCTGTCCAAAATTACGATTATCTGTCCTACCAAAGTTTCGATCAACACTTTGCGATCTACGGCGCCAATTAGGATCATATGGCATTGCTGAAGCAACGGGTAAACCTTCTTCAACTTTAGAATTGCTAACCGTTACATTAGGATGTGCCGTGACATACTGACGACAGCATTGCTCCATATCTTTTATGTTTGGAGGTTTTCGCTCATGTAGAAAGGAAAGAAAAAGTTTACTGATGACATAACTTTGTCACGAAGCAGTAAGTCAACAATGGCCTCATATGTGTGTTCGATTTTTGACAATTCCACCCAACGTGAAAAAGTCAGGCGAATATCTGATATAAAGTCTGAGATATCTTTGCCTGTCTCCGGCAATAGAGACTTGAAGCGTAGGCGATAACCTTCTTCATCCATTTGGTATTTTTTTAACAGGGCCGCTCTGACAACATCATAGTTATTTTTGTCAGTATCTTCCACCGACATCATAACTTTTTGAGCATCACCTGTAAGTAACCTACCAAGTTGATCACAATATTGCGACTTGTCTATCTTATGAGAGTCGCATGCCAATTCAAATCTAGTTAAATAGAATGCAATGTCGTCTCGGGTAGGGTTAAAAGCAGGTAATTTAATATCGTATGGTTTAATATTTGCCTTATTAGAAGAATTATTTGATTCACCTTGTGAATTGCCCATATTCACCAACTTTATTTTCTCCAGCTCCATTGCTAAGACTCTTTCGTCATGTAACATTTTCTCTTTTTCCTTTCTTTCTTCGGCTTCCATTTGGAATTTTCTCTCATCTGCTTCTCTTTGCTGCTGAATTTTTTTCTCTTCAGCTTCTAATTTCTTTTGTTCCATCTCCATCTGAATTTTCTCTCATCTGCCTGCATCTGCAATCTCCTATCTTCAGCTTCCATTTTTTGTTTTTCAACTTCCATTTTCTGTCTCTTTTCTTCAGCCTTTTGCGCCTTGCTGTATTCCGCATGTGTGAATTCCTCTAATTTCTCTCCAGTCTTACCAAGGGCTTTCCGTTGCTCAATAAAGTAATCTAACGTAGACATTATGTCTAATTATGAGATCAATACCTTGTGTAAATATATCCCTTGAGAAACGCACTTAATCCCAACACAGTGGGTGACAAGTCTTTGCGCAAGAACTTGTATAACTACCTTACTTGTCAATAATATAATTACCTATTGTGCATAACAATATTGACAGTGTATAACAAAAATGAATAACAACTACTGGAAAGACAAGACAAAGCATCAAGGACAAACGACAACGTTCGCAGAAATCAAATAAACACTAAAGCAAAACTAAAGTAGAATCTTACAAAGCATGTAACGACAGTTGCGAATCACCAACAAAACAATCGACTACACAGTGTAGAAACGAAAAGGTGTAAAGAAATAAACGATAGAAAGGGGAGGCAGACACAAACAAATTAATCAAAACTAAAGAACAGAGAAAAATATTACAAAAACAATATAGGACATCTCGGCACAACTAAACAAATATATCACAAATAACCAGCACAGTGGACAAAAAACGACAGCAACAAAACGTCGCTGGCAATTTCCACTGCGGGAAATTCGCAATAGTCCCTAAAGAACGCTGTCATAGACCCTCGGTAAAGTGGGATATTCTACGACAGTCACCGCCCAGCCAAACCCGCTGAAATATAAAGACTTATATAATATATAAACAAAGAAACATGTAACATAAAATAAGGAATATAAATAGTATGTGCAGAGAGGAAGGCTTAACTACCACACATACAGAGGCACAGTTTACAAAACATATAGCCACTGATCTTAACTGGCAAAAAAAATCATGGCCTCGAGAATAACAGCAATGCTGTACAATAACACATAGTCCAACGATAGGATGATCCACCGTTGAGAGGTACAGCAACCCAATGATGCAAGGTCTAGATATTCGAATGCTCAGCTTCTTGGCATGTTGACCTTGCCCGTGGAAAATCTTGACTGGGAACGTTGAAAAAAAAAAACTTGACTGCACATCAATTTCCGCTCAGGAAATACGGGCTGGATTCCACTGTTGTAATGACAATACACTTCCGGGCAACGCCGGGTACTTTTGAGTAATAACAACAGTTGCACTGTAGAACATCAGAGAGCTAGCTAACCGCTGTTACAATAGGGATGTAAATGGTGGTTCAGGAAAATAAACAATGTTAATGTTCATACACTGCAGATCTTGTAACGCGAATGACATGGGTAACAGACCTTTAAAGCTGGCGACCACTGTAGAAGTACGTTTCTTGACCAAGGTCCATACTGGCCATCACTGTAGACGTCGATGATACTGGCCAGTACTGTTGAAGTTTTTTAATTATTATTTTTGGAGAACCATATGGTTAGCTGTAGAAGGATGTGAAATTCGAGAGTACAGCCATGATAACACACACACCAATCCACGTATATAAGTCAGGAAAAGTTGTAACAACTGTGGTACGGTTATTCACTGTTTATTACCACAGTAACAAGGACATCATCACATTCAAGACACACTGTCAATAGAACAAGATTGCACTTCATGTAAGTAACATTGATTTCACTACCAAGTAGTGTAGGGTAAATAATATCTCTGTGACTTCTCTTCAACGAGCTGCAAGTAGTGCAGTGTAAATAATATCTCTATGACTTCTTTATCACCTCTGACCAAACTAACCAAGTATATCTCTGGCAAAACAGGCCGCATACATGGCGGGCTTCCTTATATAAATAATGTTAATCTTCTGCATCACATCTGACCAAACTAGTCAGGTATATCTCTGGCAAAAATAGGTCGCATAGATGGCGGGCTTCCTTATATAAATAATGTTAATCTTCTTCATCTCTACTTCCCGCACCGCGAGTAAGTCACCTCAAAATGTAAAGTTCGTAGCTACAACAAATAGCTTCAAAAGTATTGTTACCTGCTCTACATTCCAGGAAACAAACACACAAGAAACACTGGCCATTTCCTAGGCTTTACCGAACTATGCCAGAATCACAATCAAGGGGAATCTTAAATATATTTAATACACAAGGAACTCTGATCCCCTTCTACACTGCCAGAAAAACATGGCGGGACCCCCTTCTCCGCTCAAACCGCCGAGCCAGACTGTCCCCAAACGAAGCAGTCTTCCGGACTCCCCAAAACCTTGGCGCATGCGCGGATCATCGCATGACTTGAGTTTAGTTCACAAACTGGATCGTACTGGGACAGTTCTAAGAAAATCTACGAACAGAACCTTATATGGGCATATAGCTAGACAATAGCAAGCCCAAATGAGATAACAACTAAATCTAACTTATTCCCCAAAATATTACAACTGGTTAACTCCCTTAGACCACAAATATAAAAAAGAAATATAAAAAAGGTCACATTCCTAATTTACAACAAACTGACTCTTAACAGTTTATTATTAATAAGTATCCAAATTATAAATATCGACCAGCTTTGGTTGTTCATTACCGGATTACCGACATACGGAATCGCGAGTAAATAGCCAGACGTTGTGACGATTAATGAAGTAAATTCAGGAGACGCTCTTATATATTGCATGAACATTATGTATACTTGATTACTATGATGTCTTGTGGATTGCATACCGTCAATTAAAATGTATCTTGTGGACTCGTACCACCTATGGACTTGTCAACTATCTATCGTTATTGAAGTTTGGTCAGTTCTACCCCCCATTCGTCAACTTTAAATATCAGCACGATTCTCTTCAACGAAACAAGTCAAAATTAATAAAGAAAAGATAAATAAAGACATGGCCAGAAGTAATGAACCCTTTTTATTAATAAATAACTGTATAAAAATGTCAAGCAGAAAAGACAGACCTCCAGGCCACAAGCACGCATAACAAAGTGGTTAACAATATACACAAAGTTGGAGGAATAGACAATGATGTCACAATAAGAAAACAAAACACATGGGGAGCCTTTCTTACAAAGAGGAAAATATAGAAACAAAAAGAAATTTACAATCTTCAACTCAAATGCCAAGGCCGCCATATTATATTGCTCAGAAACACGACAAATAATCAAAAGGCAATCAGAAAGTTAACATTGTTCACTTACAGGTGCTTCCCCAGAATAGAGGATTATAATCAATCATCAAAACTCTTTAGCTCCCGTAGAAGAATCGGTCTTCAACAAACATATGGCAAGTCCTCCTGTTACGTGATCTTTCTTGTAACGGTAGTTTGTCGACTATTTTAGATTTCATTTTGTTTTATTTTGTTTCCAGAAATATAAAAAAATAAAAATGAGACTTATTAGTCAAAAGGCAATTAAAAACAACTATAAAAGACACATTCAAGTCTAAATGGGAAAAATCACGCAGGCAATAGAAAAAAAATGGTGCCTATCATCAGTTATCTAAGCGAGACCATGTCATCATTTTTCAGTCACGCACTGGACACATCAGATTGAGGTACCGTCTATACCACAAGTACAGGATCGGTACAACAGTTCTCTGCACCTGTAGCATCAGCCACATGACAGCCAAACATCTGCTCCAGTCCTGCCTAATATACAGCAGTGAACGGAGTAGCATATGGCAACAACCTTCTTCTTTCCACGAAAAACTGATTGGAGATGTCAGGGACCATTAGCTGACTACAACCTTTTGTGGCCGGGTAGGGTAGTGGGGGTTGCTGTTCAAATCGAGAGTATTAGATTTTGATGACTAGCTAGCCTGCTAGAGGTGATGATTGCTCTCTACAGTCTTACAGGACTTAACCAGGTTCGGGGATAATCCTCTATGATGTTTTATTTTTAGAGCAGATGGTTATTATTTGTGTTGCACCTGCAGCGATTAGCTTTGGTATGATCCCTTAATAATTTGTAGATTGGCCAACTGCAAACATATGATTCGTCAACAGCATTTGTGTTCAATGAAACAAATGTTTATTCAATTTTCAACAAGAACTGGGTTAAGTCAAATGGTAACCACACCAAATTTGCATAATAGCATGTTGACATTTAATAAACAAGCATAAAAAGTCAATGCATTATTTTAATGATGCAATATTCCTTATTGCATCTCGTGATCTTTTCAACTTGTTAACTTGGCGTGGCTCCTCTATCCTTCTAGTGTTCCTTCGTTTATTTGTTAATGTGGTCTAGATTTCACGACGTTTTTCTTATCTCTTCATTTCAATGAAGAGCCAAACTTTCTCTTATTCATTAGTATTCCTTAGTTTGACGTTCTCTCAGCTTAAGGACCTTCATCCTTGGTAAAAGGTTCAGATATATGCCTGGGTTTACAATTCTTTACCCAGTTTTCGAGCGTAGCTCTGTTTCAGTTATGACTGTGGGCTCTAACAGTTATTGCATGCAATTCTTAGCACTACTTACGGTTCTCGTGAATTCACAAAACATAACATTCTACATTTCGAAGTTACACAGTTGCATTAATTGTGCGAAGTCAATCTCCTCTATTAGAATATCACTGAGCAAGAAGAATTATGTCTTCTCTCGACCGCTCTAAATTCATGACTGCCCAAAAAATGGCTTCGTCTCTAGTTCATTCCGGGGAAAAGAAGGACTGAGCCTAACCATTGGTTGGAAATCACGTGACCAACGCAACTATACAAGCGAAGCTTAGCCTAAATAAATGCGTGGCGTTTCGAAGCTAAACTGGCCTAATTAAACATCTGCATCAAGATTTTTTTAATCTTCTGTTTCTATAAAAATTTATTTTATATGTTAATATAGTCTGTATCTGAAGACTCACGGTATACGCGGTTACATATAGATCCCGGGGCCCTGCAAATGTATCCCGTAGGGAGACATTTGAGTACTATCAAATCTTAAAAAATTTATCCCAAAAATTTCTTAAGTTCAAAAAATGTTCAGAAAAATTTAAAGTTCAAAAAATTTTTTCTAAGTCTAAAAATAATTCGGAAAAATTTAAACTAATTCCTAAACTGGGTTCCTATATCTATGTGAGATCAACTTCTCTATAAAAACTTAGGGATGGACATCAACTTCAAAATTTTTTTTTAACTATCCAGCATTTTTTCATCACATTTTTAAATTGGCAACCCTGACCAACAAAAATATTCATTAAGTCATCACTCAAAAATATGGGGAGTGGCAACATTGGGAACATGAACAATAATATCCTATTTCATTATCATAATCCACATGCATGTTATTCCAACAATATAGTTGACACACTGTATTGGACATTGTGGGGGAAAACCTAATTCTATCTCTGTGTCCTCCGAGTGGTTCAAAATTTTATGTTATTTTCACTCCTGGTGTTCTAATAAGTTTTGGTCCTAACTTATTTATTGAGTAAGCACTCCATGTATATTGCAGTATGAAGTATTCCCGTTTTTTTTTAATTTTAAATATCCACATCATCTTTGCAAATGACGATCCAATTGTATAAGTCAGTTAATTTATCCGTGGTGATCCATCATGCTTTCTTTTGTTATTTATTATTGCATATGGGAAACAATTTCAGACCTGTACATAATCATTTTCAAACCTCAATGTAACAATTTATTCTGATAAGCAATTACAATGTACCAAATAAAATGATTAAAAATCTCATTACTTGTACTTGTTCATTTATTTTTGAAATAACCTGGTATCCTTGACAATATGTATCTGTTATCACTTGTTTATCCTTGTATACCGTTTAGTATTTCCTTTTTTTTTTTTTTTTTTTTTCATAAATCTCATATTCTCCATATATATGTGGTGCTCCAATATTTTATAGGTGTTGACCTTTCCAAGTCCTCTTGTTTATACTGGGAATTCATCAGTATTGACTTTCAATGTATGACATCTAACAATATTTTTATCAACAACACATCGACTAATCATTTGTAAACTTTCATAATTTTATCGCAATATGAGGTAAAATACTTTTGTACATATTTTCAGGATTTCAACACCAACTCTGCCTTCGCAGGTCGAAGGTTAGTCAGAGTTATGTGGTGCCTGTAACATCCGCTGACTACAGCCAGATGGGTGACTTATGGTACTTATAATACAAAAATCCCGTCCGTCAGTTATCTTAAGTGTGGGGCGGGGGTCTATTTCATGGTGTCGTTGACAAAGTTTGCTGCATTTCCAATCTAGGTATTCTTTTCTTATGTCATAATATCTCCACGATATATCTGTGACATGTCTGTCCTTGGGATAACATTATTTTTTTATCCAATATCCTCGGGGTGAGCAAATCTCAGTACGTCCAATTTCATCAATCATTTATTTTTTTTCTCTCCTGTAATTCTGGGTATGTTATGAGTATATTAAATCGTCAATTTATTTCAACTATCTTACAACATTCTGTAATTCGTGATAAGGAATAGTTATTTGTTATACAACAATGTTCATTTTACAAAGGCAATGAGCAAAAATCAAAGAGATATCTTCTCCGAAAATGCGGATGTATCTCTATTTCCTTTACCTCTGGGCGTAGTAATTATTCAGTCATTATTTTTTTTTCATTATTTAATCTCCATTTTGTGTCCTTAGTACCTGTGGTTCCATGGGATTATCATAATCTATTTGTCCCTTGTCTACTGATAATCCTTCAATAATGACTTCAATTATGGTCCTCATGTGTGCAGCTATCATCTGCTCTGATTTGTTCCATGTCCATGGTATTCATAAAATATTCCATTATCTCCTTGTCTTATCTCGTATCCACGAAAGACTAAGATTATTGCTCCTCCAATGTTAATGTGGGGGATTTTGTGCATAAACATTACAATAAAATCTCAGCTGTGACAACATAAAGTTTCACCTTAATATAAAATGGCATCTTCATCATACATAACCAGTTGCTTCTTCATCTCATGTGTCATTAGTGGTTATCATCCGGTAATGGGGTATTCAATGTGGGTTCAGTGTCACATAGGTTATGGTCATTAAATTGCCTAGATCTTCTTCCTATTCTCTCACGCGCATCCTTTTATTTTATTATCTTTCCATACTTGTTTTTCCTGTATTTTTCGCATCACTCGGTTGCGAAAAATATTTTCTTCAGTATTTTTAAACTTTACCTGTTTTGTTTCTCAAAACTGAGAATCGCGCTAGGACGATATTACGTAGATGTCAGGGCTGCAGGGCGTCAGAAGGCGTGATAAGTCGGTTCGCTGAACATAGGACGTAGACAATCGTCTACATTCTCACCGAGCGCGCGAGCTTCTTCTCGGCATAAGTCCCGGTGAGGTGTGATACTTTACATCTGCACCGGTCAGTATTCAGACATTTGTCTGAAAAATCCCAAACTGATACGGCGCTCACTGTGGGCCATGGTCAGCTGTAGTGTGAAAACTGCCCTGCATTGGAGACAGGTTGTCTGAGATTTCGCAACTGACACGCAGAAAGTGGCAGTTTACGACAGCCTCTTCTAGTTACGTAGTTGTTATGAGAAAGGGGAGATTATTTCGTTTTTGCGAAATAAACGTTCATCTCTTTGTCTGGGTTTTCATATATACTAGAATGAGCTAGATTTCATTATCACTCAGTAACTTCGCAGTCAAGACTAGAACAAGCCTCGTTCGATTTCTAAAAATCTCTGGTAAAAGAGATGGCCTTTAGTTTGATCGAAGTGGTTTAGTTCTTAGGAATTCTGTGTTTGAGGTATCATATATTATTATCTAGTATATCTAGTATTTTGTGAAGTGTTTAAAAGTGCTAAATCGCTATTTATTTCTCTAGGTAGATCTGGTGCAGAGCGAATAATTTATAAGTCTGTATTAATTTCTAGTGACGTGTCTCAGTGGAAAGCAGGATAAATTATATTTCCAGCTTAAATTCAGTCGGCTATTACTAAATTTAATTTAACTGCTAAATAATCAGACGAGAACATAATTTTCAAACTAACTTATAACTGCTAGACTAGATGTCTCATGAGTCGTGACGAGAATATATTTATATATATATATATCTCTAATTCATGATGATAAATTTATGACTATAACTTATTTCACGGGAGGTGTTAAATGATAAGTTAAGGTTTACGCCCGCATTTAAAATATAAGTATACCCTTAAACATAGGATGTATAAATATTTCATATATATGTTTCTTTATACAGAGATTTCTGTGGTAACCTAACTATACCAGCGTTACGTACTGATGAACCTATCCTGTGAAGACAAAAAAAACTTTTCCCTTAAAGACTTGGTCGTAAGCTTTTCAAGAACTTTAACGTGAACTGAAATAACGGGCCCAGTGTGCCTGAATTAGTCCTTCCAGAAACGATATTCTAAAGTACAGCCCTTGTGGCAAGTAACATTATTCATAGCATTAAACTTGCCGACATCTTTTTTGACCAAATGTGTGGTGAACCCTGATTATCTGTTGAGAGAAGCTGTCCACCGGTCATTTTCCTAATTTAGGGAAACCTCGTGTTCTGACATTGTGTGCTCGCTTAACCCTAATTCTTACTTCGTGAGTCAAGATACACTAACTTTAGTCTGAAATAGCTGACGCCTGAAGCTGATGCTCCCCGGAGAAATTTCTGAGAAAAACCAAAACCAGCAAACCACTCTGTAGAGCTGGGATCCGCTTCAGTGAACGACAGAACAGACAAAGGGTGTGAATGTTACCAAGGTTGCGCCAGACGGCAAGCTACATCACGTAGGTAATTAGTACAGGGCCCTGATGAAAGAACCGAGTGAAAGTAGACGGTGTGAGGTATGTGAATTTCACCCATGTTTGTAATTCCATTTATGAAACTTGTTGTCAATGCAAGAATATTTTTTTGACTTCCCTCAGGTTAAAACCTACTACACCTAAGTCGGTTCATATTTGTTTACGAGGAAAGAAAGAAAAATTATTAGACAAACTCATATGTATCATTGAATCTCCTGGCTTTCACTTTACTCATAACGGGACTGTGGGCTTACCTTGAGGGGATGAGATCATATTGGGGTCTATCATTTCTTGTAGCAATTTCATTGATTATTGTTTTGACCGCGTGTATATGTTTATTTTCTTTTCTTGATGAATTTTATGTGTTGTGAGGAAATTTTTAGCTGATAAATAAAAACTTCCCTTTGAAACTAAAAGCAGCGTGTTGGTCAGCTCGTTCAGAATATATATATGTAATCATTTTGATAGTCTTCCCACGTCTGTGTGTCTACCTGTTGTCACTGGTGTGTGTGCACGTGAGTGGTATGTTCATTACATATTAGCATATGTTGTCAATAGTCTGTCCGACTCTTACATAAGTGTCGTAGAAGATAGGCCTGAGAGAGAGAGAGAAGAATCTTGTCTTTTTCCAGGGGACCGTTCTATTGATTCGCTACCACTGCACTCGTGGAAAGATCTATTTCTGTATTAACTCTCACTGCAGCTAGCACTGATTCTATCTACTCAGAAGGGACCAACCAAAGTCTTAATTTCCTATCAAAAAATCTACGACATTCAGCATATACAAATGCTGTAAAGGGGTATTTCATTTGCTAGGTCAGCATGTGCAAATGCTATTTCTTTAACATGGGCAAAGGCATCATCAACAAATAGGTGCAATTTGTTCAATCTGGGGTTAGCATATACTAATGCTCTCAAGGGATTCTTCATTTGCAGAAATTCAGCATGCGCAAATGTCATTGGGGTACTTGTGATAGGCAGTATCAACAAAATACTGCTGGAGTATCAGAGATCATGCTGGTGGGGTGTATGACTGGTATAGGGTGATTTATTTATTTTCTTCTTCAGCTGCTAATCTCAGGGCAGTCAATGTTTTACAATATTGGCTTATCATTATCAAAATGTGTGAGGGTGGCATATAAACATATAGCAATCCTATAAAACCATTTAGAATGTTTTCTCTTCTTTTCATTTTTCTTTTCATTTTTTCTTTTATGTCTTTTGTCTCTTTTTCATTTTTTCTTTCTGTTTTGCATATTTTCTCTCTTCTTTTTGTATCAGAAGTACGAAAGAATGATAAAAATCAATTCACTAAACACTAGATATACTATCAATATTCCTAATAGTAAATCCTAACCAATAGGGCTGCAAGTAATAGTTTAGGTTAGAATAGAATGAATGTTGTAGCAGTATCTGTTGTCAATAAGTGGCGAGGAAAGGGTACATCAAGGATCTCCTGATTACAACATGATTGTAATTCCAAGGAATGAATATGATTGGGATTGAAAAAATCACAAGTCTAGAATGTCGTCTCAATATAGTGGAAAGGAAAAATAGTAAGTCAAAGATGAGTAACAGTGGAGTGAAGAAAATCTTATTATAGAGAGTCAAGGTTGGGATATGGAATCTCTTTAGGAGAATGTTTAAAATCTTGACAGTACTAATATACATCTGGGTCTAAAATAATAATGTACATTTGACAAATAAATAATCCTGTGGAGAAAAATAGCATAACATGCAATACTAGTTTTGGGCATGAATTTTATGCTGTTAAGAGATGTCATAGTAGGAACAGTATGATTGGTCAAGGTGATAGAATAAAGGAGTTTAGTATAATTTAGATCAAAGAAATATTAGTATGGGGTAAGAAAAACTACTGGTGTAAAGTGTCTGCATGAAAATGCACTAAGATGCGAAAGTACAGGACTCTGGATCTGCAAGGACAAGAAGTCTGGTGAATGGAGCGTGGAATATGATCAGTTACAAAAGTGTAGATCCATGTTACAACAGAATAGTGTGACACATGTGTTATAGGTAAGGTTGTGTAACATTCTAAATATCAAAAACTGTCTGACTAAATAATGTCTGTAAACTCGTAACACCGTGTGTTATCAATTGTTTTGTCATTTTTATTTCACAAAACTATACTATCTAAAGAAAATCCTCCGTGGGCTGGTCTTGATTTTCCTCTGGGCATAAGTAGTGGTATGGCTGGGAAAAACTTTCTGGCATAAAGTCATCTATAACTGTCAATCTGAACATAGTCAGAAACGAAAGTACATGTGAAAGTTAGTACATTGTTAAAAAGTAATTTCACATTCGCGGTGACCGTACAAGGGATGGCATGTACATTGAAGACTCGAGGGGCGTGTTTTCAGAATAGCTGCAACAGTTTCTCTCTCTGTTTAATTTCCCGGCTGGATAGGCCAGACATAGCTAATCTGAATGTAAACCTTTCCATCTCTTTGGTTTGCTTCTCCAGCTCTAGCAGTGCCATAAGGAAGGCCGGACTGGGATGGTTGTTGACCGGTTGTACAGCGGGTACAGCACTGGAGATGGCATTGTTGACATTGAGAGGTTGATGGGCAACTGAAGAAAACGTCAATGGTTGTACTGTAGCTGGAGGTGACATGACGTTGACTGATTGTTGGGGCGCAAAGGAAATCAGTGATGATGGCAATGTAGCCTGGGAATGTGTGGCTGGGGGTGACATGACTGGCGGTTGTGGCAGTTCTACAAATGTGGCCACAGGAGGCGATTCGTGAGGCTCAGGAAAAACGATTCAACTGTGGTGGAAACCTGTACTGGTGGGATGCTGAATACTGACTCGATACCACTATCTGAGTCTGAGACACAGGACATTGTGTCGTCATCATTGTCATGAAATATTCTAATCCACATATATAAATTATTAGGTAAATATAAAGCCTAACAAATAAAATTAATAAAGAGAAGAGCAATGGGAAAATAACAGTGCTGTCACCAAGAATGTACTCGAAATCCCCCTTGTTTTCTGCTTCGTCTGCAAATTGTAACGCTTTCACGTTGATAGTAAAAGCTTACTGTATTATTACCCGCCTTCTTCAATGAAACGTGTGCTGCATTTCTAAGAAAAACATTGAGACGTACTGCGTAATGACCTAAATTAATCCTAACATTAATTATATTACGTTACCAAAACGAACGAACAGATGGACAAAAGGATAGCGAGAGGGGAGGGCTGAAATCAGGAACGCATGCAACACGCGACGCGCGATATACAAATGCTGGCATCACGCGTGTAAGTCTACAAGCACTAACTTTTTCAGACGGACAGTGATAAAATACACTACCCTTTCCCAGAGTTAGGTTTATAAATCATAACAAACTCTTATTAGAAAAGATAACAATAGATGGGTTTACGTTTGAACACATAACAGTACCCAGACAGCACATCTTCGAAACAGGAGGTAGAAGAAATTGCATATTTTGAACGCAGCCACGTAGCTCCTTTAAATTAGTATTTTTGGGTTCCTTAGGGCTTGCTGACAAATAATATGTAAAACGTTACGCAAATAGTCCAGGAATTAATAAATTATACCCAAAATAAAATATTGGGGGTGCCTGACAGCATAAAATCATTTCTGCTCATAAGATTTTTTTTTAACGTGTTTGAAAAAAATTTACGTTACAGAAATAGCCTACCATGTAAACTCCAAATTGATTGGAGCGCAACAAATGAAAGCCTAACCACGATTGGTCGGGCTATAAATACTATCTTGGTTGTTAGGGGAGACGGGAAAAGATAACATTTTTTCAAACACTTGTCGAAACGTGGCTCATTGGCCAGTCTCGCTGATATACACACTTGGGAGCGTTAGTTCGAAACCACTTGTTTAAATAAACTTGATAAAGCATCAGTGCGTTGAAGCCAGCTTATATTTGGCTCAATAAAAGCCTGGAAGATAAGCAGATGGAAATTTGTGCCAGTTTGTGCCAGAATTCATTGCTAATCAACGTATCTGTGTTATTCGTATGAATTGTGGTAAGCTTGAACCATTCAATATCTTTTAATGAAAATTGAATGTGAATTGTTGATTTATGCCTGTATATATATGTGTAGTTCAGTGGCAAACGTGAGGTAAAGCCTAAAATGCTCCAGCCTGAACAGAGGGTGTCGGAGAGAAGTAAAACGGCATGGAATGGCCAAACAGTACACTGACACCTGGATGATTGACTAGAAAGAAATAATGCTGGAAGTGCAGAGGCGTAGTAACCATTAAGGAGGGTAATACTGGTATAAAGTATTTCAGATGAAGCTGACTGTTGGCCTAACGCTCTGAACGCAATGTTTGTGCTGTATTGTGATCAGTGTAAAAGAGAATATAAATTAGTTATGAAGTAGAAGGTACATCCTTCTTGATTTCAGGGACAGTGGTCTTGATGGTACTGAGCAGCACCTGGTCAGAGATTTGCTGAATCCAGTGTCGGACAGCATACTCCTTGGTCCTTTTAGCTATCAGTGAGGTGTCTCCAGAGCCCAGAGGAGAATTCGAGCAGAGGAGTCCTTTCCTGCCGCCATCACGCAAGATAAGCAGAGTTGGCCAGCTGAGCTCAACATTATGTCCCCTCATCTTGAAATAACTTTATAAAAATAACATTCAGAGGGGAATTTACTTGTCTTAAAATCAGGAACTGTGAACATCTCCAATACTAGTCCCTAAAGACAAACTATTGAAGTCATGATGACAAATACCAACAGAGCTTGAACAAAACAAAACCAGTATTACCTCATTTTACTACTACACAACTGACACACATAGAACATTTGTAATAATATATGTCACTACAATATTCATATTAAATACATTCTGTACATAACTTGTAATTTAAATTGATTGTGATTCCTGGTTCCCTTGTAGTTGAATCAGGACACATATTCATTCATGCCAGTAATGAATACATATTGTTATTTGAAAGTTATCAGTGACTCTTTTAAGATATCTTTGTAGAGTGTTATATGTATGTGAGTGTCACAGTGTTGTCAAGAGTAGTGGATTAAATTAAATTGTTTATCTGTCTGTTGTTGTGACTTACACTTCACCATACACATACCCTAGACACATAACGTAGCATCACACTATTCCAGAATAATTCTGACTGAGATATAGAGATATGTGGTAGCAAGTAAGGTTATCTATAATACACTACTCTTAATAGATATAGATACCTTCACAGCTGATCTCAGTCAGTACACTAAGTTCCCTATAAATATTTATAACATCTCACTTCACCACATATATTGGGGTCTCGCTCTTGGGATTTTGAATCTTTAACTATTAAAAATATTGGGGGTAATTCACTTCAGGGAATATAAGAATTAAAAGGTATCCTTGGGTGGAATTAAATAAGGTTGAGCTCACGGTGCCTGTGTTGTCCATTAGAGATTGAATTGTTGGTTAGACATTGTATAAATTTACCTGATAGACAATGGCGGACCTGGCCAAATTTCGATCTGCTGCGGTTCAGACTGCAAAAGAGTTAGGATTAGATGGGCAAGTTATGGTTGCCTATGTCACAACGGAATGTGACAAATTTATTGAACGCGAAGAAAGAAGATTAGAAAAAGAAGCCGAAAGAAGGTTAGAGGCTGAAAGGGAAATTAAGAAGTTACAATTTGAAGCTGAGGCTGAGACTAAGAGGTTGCAGATTGAGGCTGACAAAGAGGCTAAAGCATTGGAAGCCGAGGAAAGAAGACAAGCTGCAGAAAGGGAAGAGAAGAAATTAGCTGCAGAAAGGGAAGAGAAGAAATTAGCTGCAGAAAGGGAAGAGAGGAAATTAGCTGCAGAAAGGGAAGCAGAAGATAAAAGATTACAAAGGGAACATGAGTTACGACTAAGGGAGTTTGAGTTTCAAGGCCATGCTCCTGAAAATGGTGCCAGTCCCTTTGCCTCTGATGCTACGGTTACTCAAGGAGCCTCAACCTCAGCTATGAATTTTCATTTAGATCATTTTGTTGAGAAAGACGATGATATTGAGAGCTATATAAATAGGTATGAACTATTAGCTACCACGTATGGGTTAGAGAGAGAAAGGTGGAGCTTAAAGTTATCTCAGGGACTTCGTGGGGCAGCTTATGAAGTTTTTGCAAAAATGAGCAGAGGTGATCAGGAAAATTATGACATGCTAAAGCAGGCTCTTTTGTTAAGGTATGAAAAGAATGCAGAATTTTATAGGAAAAAATTTAGGAATGCTAAACTACTGTCAGGTGAAACCTATCACCAGTTCTCTGCACGAATAGAGACATACTTGGAGAAATGGACTTCTCTGGGGAAAACCCAAGATCTTAAGGAAATGGTCCTTATAGAGCAACTAAGAGAGTCCATGGCTCCAGACCTGAGAAAGTTTCTCATGGAACAAGGTGCAGAGAGGCTGGGTGAGTTGCTAAATGTTGCTGAAAGGTATCAAGCAGCTCAAGCAGAGGTAACAGGTAATAAAAAGAAACAGGTGGATAACTTTAGGGCACCACAGAACTTTAATAAATTTGATCCTAGGGATCAAAATAAAGGTAAGCACCAATTTGATAGGCCACGGTATGAAAATAAAAATAAATTCCCACAATTCGATGAAAGGAAATATGATGAAAGAAAATCTTTCAACCAAGGAAAAAGGTGGTGTAAGAATTGTCAGATGGACAATCATGACACTGACCGTTGCAGAAGGAAACCTGTGTATATGGCAACCCTTCAGGTCAGGTCGACCTCAAGACAGGAGGAGGATATTATGTTAGATACCACTCCAGAAGAGATGAGGAAGGCACAGGCTGGGGATAAAACACTCAAGCCTTGTTTCAGAAAATTGTCAACTTGTCATACAACTCCAGGCAAGGGAGATTTTTACATGAAAAACAAGTTGATGTATAGGAAGACTGGAGCTAGATCCAATGGTCACGGACAGCTGGTTCTTCCAAAAAGATATAGGACAGAATTAATAAGGAGCCTACATGTGAAACCAGATGGGGACCATGAGAAGATAGGTACCATCATTCAAAAGGTGGCTCACAATTATTATTGGCCCAAAGCAAGATGGGACATTGAGAATTTTGTAGAAAGGTGTAGCATAGCACATGAGGGAACACCCACAAGTGGGAACATGGATCAGGACCTGGACACGCCACGGGGCAAAATTAGGCCTGATAATAAAAAGAAAAATAGATTTGATAAAGTGGACCAAATGGAATGGGAAGCCCCTTTTCACGGACAAGCTTCACTTAACTGTTTTACAATGGCCACTATGCGGAGAGTGCAAAAAGATGTCTTACCCCAGGATAAGCCGAAAATCCCTCAATCGGACTTAAACAAACTGGAGGAAGAGGATGTAGAGAGGAAATCTCTCATCAAGAATTTTAAGTGGGGAGAAAGCCCCAAAAGAAAAATTGGTAGCGGTCGTTTTGTGAATGATAATTCTGGGAGGAAAAATCATCACTATAAAGCTTCGAGTGGAAGAGACCATACCGGTGCATGGACAAATAGGTCCACACAATTAAAGGTCCATATGTAGCTTTGTTAAGAACGTGGACTGATGAAAAGGCAGAGGAAAACATTACATCTTCATACCAATATGTGAATGAGCTGACCACTCGGTTAAAAACTGGCTGGAAACTTGCCAATGAAAATTTGAAACAAGCCAGGAAGAAACATGCTGCCTATTATAACAGGAAGGCGAAAGACAGAAATTTGGCTGTGGGAGAGAAAGTACTGCTTCTTTTGCCCGGGAGTCAGAATAAGTTACAAATTGGATGGCAGGGTCCATATACAGTTCTAGAGAAGGTGTCTAGAACAAATTATAAGATAGATAAGAAGGGGAAAGAAAAAATCTATCATGTGAATCTCCTGAAGAAATATTTGGAAAGAGAACATCAGGAAGAGACACACTTGTTGACCTTGTCCATCGCCATGGAGATGAAAAAGGAACCACTTTCATCATTTGAATATCCATTACACCCCTGTGAGACAGCAGCACAGGTGAAAATCAGTACGCATTTAACGAAAACTCAGAAAGAGAGAGTGCAACAGGTTCTAAATAATCATGCAGAGGTGTTAACAGACCGACCAGGGCATACAAACCTATTGGAATATGATATGAAACTCATAGACTCCACACCTGTCTGTATGAAACCATATTCGATTCCGTTTGCTAAGGAAAAAGCTTTGAAGGAAGAGATAGACTATCTATTGAAGGAAGGAATTATTTCGCACAGTGAGTCTTCGTATAGTTCCGGTGTTGTACTCTTAAGGAAGCCCTCTGGAGAACATAGACTCTGTATAGATTACAGGAGACTGAATGCTATTACAGAAGGACAGGTGGATCCATTGCCGGATACAAATCAGCTGTTTGCCAGACTAAATAAAGCTAAATATTTCTCAAAAGTGGATCTGAGTAAAGGATACTATCAGATTCCAGTAAAGCCTGAGGTTAGACCATACCTAGCTTTTAGTACCTCAGAAGGACACTATGAGTTTAATAGATTGCCATTTGGATTGAAGAATGCGCCTAGTGTCTTCTCTAGAATGATGAGAAAATTATTGGATCCTCTGAATAATCCCTGTATAACAAATTTTATGGATGATATCCTTATAGCAACAGAAACATTTGAGGAACACATTGACTCTCTGAACATGCTGTTTGATCGACTTAGGGAGGCAAATTTAACAGCCCGACCAACCAAATGTTGCGTTGGATGTAAAGAATTGGAATTTTTGGGACACACAGTTTATCAGGGAAACATGACCCCTGACCCAAAGAATTTAGAGAAACTACAGAAAGCCCCGAGACCACAAACCAAGAAGGACGTGAGATCCTTTGTCTCATTATGTGGTTTCTACCAGAAGTATATCAAAAACTTTAATTCCATATGTGCACCGTTAACTGAATTGACACGTAAAGGACATCCAGATCGCATTACATGGACACCACAATGTGAAATGACTTACCAAGAATTGAAGGAAAAGCTCACAAGTAAACCCATTTTGAAATTACCTGACTTAAGTCAAGAATTCATAGTAAGGACGGATGCAAGTAATATTGGGTTAGGTGCAACTTTACTACAGAAATCAGATGCATTGGATGGGGAATTAAGCCCAGTGGCATATGCTAGCAGAAAGTTGAATAAAGCTGAAATCAACTACTCAACTAGCGAAAAAGAATGTCTTGCAGTAATATGGGCAATAAAGAAATTCAATATTTATCTATATGGGAAGGCATTTAAGTTGCAAACTGACCACAAACCTTTATCGTTTTTAGCACAGGCTAAGCATGAGAACTCTAGGTTACTCCGATGGTCTTTGCTTCTGGCTCCATATAATTTTAGCATTGAATATATATCTGGAAAAACCAATCTGGGAGCGGATTTTTTAAGCCGCCATCCGTGTGATGAGAATCACCGTAAACCCCAGAAATAATAATAAATTTCTCTATGTGTATATAGAATAAAGGACTGACATATAATGTCTGTTTTAAGAGGGGAGGTGTCATGAAATATTCTAATCCACATATATAAATTATTAGGTAAATATAAAGCCTAACAAATAAAATTAATAAAGAGAAGAGCAATGGTAAAATAACAGTGCTGTCACAAAGAATGTACTCGAAATCCCCCTTGTTTTCTGCTTCGTCTGCAAATTGTAACGCTTTCACGTTGATAGTAAAAGCTTACTGTATTATTACCCGCTTTCTTCAATGAAACGTGTGCTGTATTTCTAAGAAAAACATTGAGACGTACTGCGTAATGACCTAAATTAATCCTAACATTAATTATATTACGTTACCAAAACGAACGAACAGATGGACAAAAGGATAGCGAGAGGGAGGGCTGAAATCAGGAACGCATGCAACACGCGTCGCGCGATACACAAATGCTGGCATCACGCGTGTAAGTCTACAAGCACTAACTTTTTCAGACGGACAGTGATAAAATACACTACCCTTTCCCAGAGTTAGGTTTATAAATCATAACAAACTCTTATTAGAAAAGACAACATTAGATGGGTTTACGTTTGAAAACATAACAGTACCCAGACAGCACATCTTCGAAACAGGAGGTAGAAGAAATTGCATATTGTGAACGCAGCCACGTAGCTCCTTTAAATTAGTATTTTTGGGTTCCTTAGGGCTTGCTGACAAATAATATGTAAAACGTTACGCAAATAGTCCAGGAATTAATAAATTATACCCAAAATAAAATATTGGGGGTGCCTGACAGCATAAAATCATTTCTGCTCATAAGATTTTTTTTTAACGTGTTTGAAAAAAATTTACGTTACAGAAATAGCCTACCATGTAAACTCCAAATTGATTGGAGCGCAACAAATGAAAGCCTAACCACGATTGGTCGGGCTATAAATACTATCTTGGTTGTTAGGGGAGACGGGAAAAGATAACATTTTTTCAAACACTTGTCGAAACGTGGCTCATTGGCCAGTCTCGCTGATATACACACTTGGGAGCGTTAGTTCGAAACCACTTGTTTAAATAACTTGATAAAGCATCAGTGCGTTGAAGCCAGCTTATATTTGGCTCAAATATAAGCCTGGAAGATAAGCAGATGGAAATTTGTGCCAGTTTGTGCCAGAATTCATTGCTAATCAACGTATCTGTGTTTATTCGTATGAATTGTGGTAAGCTTGAACCATTCAATATCTTTTAATGAAAATTGAATGTGAATTGTTGATTTATGCCTGTATATATATGTGTAGTTCAGTGGCAAACGTGAGGTAAAGCCTAAAATGCTCCAGCCTGAACAGAGGGTGTCGGAGAGAAGTAAAACGGCATGGAATGGCCAAACAGTACACTGACACCTGGATGATTGACTAGAAAGAAATAATGCTGGAAGTGCAGAGGCGTAGTAACCATTAAGAAGGGTAATACTGGAATAAAGTATTTCAGATGAAGCTGACTGTTGGCCTAACGCTCTGAACGCAATGTTTGTGCTGTATTGTGATCAGTGTAAAAGAGAATATAAATTAGTTATGAAGTAGAAGGTACATCCTTCTTGATTTCAGGGACAGTGGTCTTGATGTACTGAGCAGCACCTGGTCAGAGCTTTGCTGAATCCAGAGTCGGACAGCATACTCCTTGGTCTTTTAGCTATCAGTGAGGTGTCTCCTGAGCCCAGAGGAGAATTCGAGCAGAGGAGTCTTTTCCTGCCGCCATCACGCAAGATAAGCCTATGTGGCCAGCTGAGCTCAACATTATGTCCCCTCATCTTGAAATAACTTTATAAAAATACCATTCAGAGGGGAATTTACTTGTCTTAAAATCAGGAACTGTGAACATCTCCAATACTAGTCCCTAAAGACAAACTATTGAAGTCATGATGACAAATACCAACAGAGCTTGAACAAAACAAAACCAGTATTACCTCATTTTACTACTACACAACTGACACACATAGAACATTTGTAATAATATATGTCACTACAATATTCATATTAAATACATTCTGTACATAACTTGTAATTTAAATTGATTGTGATTCCTGGTTCCCTTGTGGTTGAATCAGGACACATATTCATTCATGCCAGTAATGAATACATATTGTTATTTGAAAGTTCATCAGTGACTCTTTTAAGATATCTTTGTAGAGTGTTATATGTATGTGAGTGTCACAGTGTTGTCAAGAGTAGTGGATTAAATTAAATTGTTTATCTGTCTGTTGTTGTGACTTACACTTCACCATACTCATACCCTAGACACATAACGTAGCATCACACTATTCCAGAATAATTCTGACTGAGATATATAGATATGTGGTAGCAAGTAAGGTTATCTATAATACACTACTCTTAATAGATATAGATACCTTCACAGCTGATCTCAGTCAGTACACTAAGTTCCCTATAAGTATTTATAACTTCCCACTTCACCACAATCATGTACATTGGAGTCTGATACCAATAAGGTGCTATCTGCATCACTGGTTTCAATAGAACTGGCTGTATCAATGTCTGTTTCTTGTTCGTATAGTTCCACTATTTCTCTGTCATTTTGTTCGTTGGGGTCTGGCAAAGCTGTGCCGGGGTTGACACTGTAGTTTCTCATTTCTTGTTGCGTTTCGTCTTCATAAAGATTGCTGGTATATGGTTCAACAATCTGCTTGGGTATAGTTTCTTCAGGATCTGATTGTTCTGAACGACCAATCTTGTTCTTATGGACGAAATTTTCATGTTGGTATCTGTGCACTTTCGTTCCTGCTGTTATGGGACCGATGTGTGCCCTCCATCCATCATCTGTTGTGAGGAGGCAAACTTGTCCGTTTTTCGATGGTATAATTTTAAACTCCCAGATGTTTCTAGTTTTGATTTCATTTATACAATTTCGAACAGATATTCTATGGGCCCTTTTGTTCAGTGTATCCCAATGTTTGTTTCGTGGTCTGCGCTCTGTTTCTTGGGAGATAAAATGTGGAGGTTTTCGCATTGAAACATAGGAGTGGTTTTGGCTTGGTTTTGAACTAGGGACTGTCTCGATCTGGTACCTTCGTTTCTGCAAACCCCTACTTTGATTCTCATGTCTAGTTTCACTGGTGGCGTGTCTTTTATTGTTAAACTTGTAATTATAGGCGGGGAACATGTGTTTTTGATGTCTCGTGTCAGGTGAAGGAGTTTCATTCACGTTTCTAAAATAACAATAGCGTCCCAGTTTTGAGTCATAAGCAAAGACTGCTTCAGTCTGTGGATACGAAATCGATTCTCGTAGATCTTGGTATCGTGGTATGAATATCTCCTCGGTTCTGTTGGGAAATTGTGACGGGTAATGCGGGGCAGTGTCACAGCGAAAACTTTTGCTGAATTGTCGGTACTGCATATAGGCCTGTCTCTGGTGTGGGTATTTTCTCCTTAGGTCCATCTTTCGTGTGTTTCTGCTCTTTAATAGAGGACTGGTCATACGGCACCAAATTGAGATGATCCTCTATCCTTCAAGTGTTCCTTCGTTTATTTTTTAATGTGGTCTAGATTTCACGACGTTTTTCTTATCTCTTCATTTCAATGAAGAGCCAAACTTTCTCTTATTCATTAGTATTCCTTAGTTTGACGTTCTCTCAGCTTAAGGACCTTCATCCTTGGTAAAAGGTTCAGATATATGCCTGGGTTTACAATTCTTTACCCAGTTTTCGAGCGTAGCTCTGTTTCAGTTATGACTGTGGGCTCTAACAGTTATTGCATGCAATTCTTAGCACTACTTACGGTTCTCGTGAATTCACAAAACATAACATTCTACATTTCGAAGTTACACAGTTGCATTAATTGTGCGAAGTCAATCTCCTCTATTAGAATATCACTGAGCAAGAAGAATTATGTCTTCTCTCGACCGCTCTAAATTCATGACTGCCCAAAAAATGGCTTCGTCTCTCGTTCATTCCGGGGAAAAGAAGGACTGAGCCTAACCATTGGTTGGAAATCACGTGACCAACGCAACTATACAAGCGAAGCTTAGCCTAAATAAATGCGTGGCGTTTCGAAGCTAAACTGGCCTAATTAAACATCTGCATCAAGATTTTTTTAATCTTCTGTTTCTATAAAAATTTATTTTATATGTTAATATAGTCTGTATCTGAAGACTCACGGTATACGCGGTTACACTTTAGTAGGGTCATTAATGGGGAGGTATGAGGGCGAACGAGGAAAAAGTAGAAATGGCAGTTATGCTCTTGACTTGACATTTTTAAAATGCATACCCACAAGGTACAACTGAGGATATCAAAAGTTAAAAATAGAGAATGACTTCTCAATCATCGTGTAATTAAGACGTAGTGAAAAAAAATGCCTCACACTAGCAAAGACAACAAGAGAGAAAAATAGTCCCGTGATACTGTATGTTACATTATATTTCCCCTTTGTCCAGATTAAGCAGTAGATCTATTCTTTGAATGTCTCCACAATGTTTCCACTCTATATGTTCTCACATTCGCATTCAAATTCCATCTAATAATGTTTTTTCAAGTAAGGGGCGATAATATGAGGTTTGAAGCGTGGGGAAAAAGGGGGGGGGGGGCGTGGGCTAGCAGCCTCATTATGTAAAACAACTTTCTACATAAACCACAGCTGCAAGAGCACGCGACAGCTTTCGTGCTCGCTTCCTGCACAAGAGGTCAGCTGAGGTAGTGGCTCCATGCTCCTTATGGAGTGAACAAGAAAAACAAATGAATGAATAAAATATCAAAGTATAAAAGCAGTCTAGTAGCAAATACTACCATAGGGAAGTGAAGTGTTAGAGAGTTTACTGTACTAGATGTCAGCTTGTTTAGGTAGGGTAATACTCTCCCTTCCTTGCTGCATTTGCCTTCCCTAACTCACAAGCAGAGTCAGGTATCCTTTCGCAGTTGGGTAACATGATAATACCAGGTTTTGAACCTGGTAACTTTGCGTCAAGATGCAAGCTCTTTAACCACTATGTCACTCGACTCTCAAGATTGAAATATATTCACAGCTGTTGACATTAATGTTTAAAAATGTCCTCGCTCAGCGTGAACATTAAACATAAATAAAAAAGAAATAGGTATCGACACGCTCCTGTCTACCCAGCTGTAAATGGGTACCTGACTTTGCTCTTGAGGTAGGGAAGGAAAAGGCACTTTGTTGCGTGATAAATTCTCGCAACATCATTTTATTACAATATCTATTTTATAACGCAAGGGCAACAACTGCTTGAAATTTATAGTTACTTTTCTCGGTAAGCATTTGTCTTCTCGCGTTGGTGTTGAATGCAGTTGAGTTTTTGAGCTGTGGTCATTTTTCGCGCCGGACTGCGCATGACTTGTCTTGCTTTTTGGTCGATCGGTTTCCGCCCACCACTAGTGGAGTGAGCGATTTGGAATGGTGAAAGAGATGCCTCGTTGAAGAGGGGATCTCCGCTATTTTTTGTTCTGTCAGGAATGTGAGAGTCCTCTTATGGATATTTCGTTTATTCGAGATAATACCTCTAGTGTATTTGCACATGCCGGGAGGCGTGATATTTCTGTGTATTTCATGAAAGCAAGGTAAATTGACTTTTTCATTAACTCTATCGATTTTTGGTCGTGAACGATTTCTGGTTCATAGCCTGTCTTCGAAAGTCGTCGTCACGAGATGTTTTCCTAGCTCACATGTCGCTGTATTGTGCTGCATCGGTTGATGCAGGTCCCAAGGACTATTACTTGCTACTTGGTTACCTGAACTAGGTTTGAAAAACCTTTATTATCTAGAGGATATTTTTGAGGACATTATTTATACTTCGGCAGACGTGTCTGTCTTGCTGAAGTCAGACTAAGGAGAGTGAACTGATCTCATATATCTGGTTATCTCCTGGCTGTTATAGAAAAGGATGGAGTTTTTCACCTGACTACATTTACAGCACTATGAAATATAACATGCATCTGACTCATCATTGTAATGCTGTCTACCGTCTATTGCTGTATTGAATGTTGCTGTGATAATGACTGTTTGATGTGTCTACATATTCGCGTAACCATTTTGTCACTGTGGCGTCCACAATAAATAATGAAGAAAAACGTCAACGGCTGTTTCAAGAATCATTGACTTTATACGTCGTGAGTTTACTGACGTCCTATGTGGATTGCCCTGTTATTTTTGTATGAACATTGTTTTGACTGAACACATCTGCACACTACACAAAACCAGACATGCGGATACCATCCATCATCATATGGCATCACGCATCACACTTAAAAGGTAACTAGTCCCCCACCTTTCGATGCTGGACCTAGCATAGTGAAATCTCTAATACTTCACTCTCCTACGACAATACCTACTATGGGTCTACCTTGTTTTAAAAACAGAAATACTCATTTCTTGAAAAAAAAACGTGTGACAAGCTATGAAGACTGAGCCAGGCAGACACTGCAAATCTTTCAACCTTTACTAGTGCTCTCGGTTATCTAGCTTTCGTCTTCTTTATCATCGTCATTATCTCTACCACCCTCTTACCCCAGGAGGTGCTCATCTTGACTCACCACAACGACAACATCCACGCAACAGGCCACGGTTCTCCACCAGACCTGTCCTGTCATCGCAACGGATGTTTGTCCGCTGTTCTTAATCTGACAGTGGCTATCAGCATCAATCGAGGATTCTCGGTTACGGAACATACAAACACTGGTTATCAACATGAATTTACGTACTAACCCTGTTACCATACCTGTAAGTAAGATAGGACTCTCCATCGAGAAAATGATAGACAAAGGAAAAGGTTATAATTGACACAAGGCAAATAACTGACAATTGGGGGATTTACTATATGGGCAATGATTGGGTGTTGTGAGAAGGGGTGATCCCCGATGTGTGACGTCATAACAAGTAAGAGATAACAGAAGTTGTTCCGGCGTTCCGATTGGCTCCTTCTTGGTAAGCTGCCTGACGTCTTTACAGCCTTGTGAGACACCAGACACAAAAATCTACCTGTCAAACATTACCTTTAATAAAGACAGCTCGCAGGAACTTTGTCAACACGTACAAATAGTTAGACTCGATTAAAAAATTTTCTATCCCACCGATATATTTATATTGCATGCTCATAACTGGTTTGGATACATGTGCGATCATTTCGATTCTGATATCGTGTACATGATAACTGCGTTATTTAACTATTGCCGCGTACATTAATAAACAAAGAATAAATAGTAACAATATTTCACTTCAAGCATGCGACGTCATATAAACATAGAGAATGCAGGGAACATGTTAATGTGATATTATAACTACATACAGAAAGAGAATCTTGCGTTACATAAATAATAATAAAAAATTACCAAGAATTCTATGTTGTACTGAATCTATTAAACCAGTGGCAGAATTATCATGTTAAGCTGTCGTGCTTTAGCCTTTTCCGTAGATAACTTGCTTAGACCGTCTGCGTACAAGGCAGAAGATGATGAAGCAGCTGAAGCAGGATGCCCACAGTCGTCGACAGCAAAAGACATGTTATTTTCACATACAGAGGGTTCAGAACGTTCTACCAGCCAGGACAGCGGGAACACTGAGAATGAAAACGACGTCTTTATGGAAGAAGATGCTAGTGCCACCTCGGACAGACACATACACGATTGTGTCCTAACTTCCGGAGATAAAATAATTTATGCTGCGATAGATGTCAAAGAAGAAGACAACCTGGAAACTGAAGATGAAGCATTAGCAGTAAATTACAAGGTTAAATACTTCACAAAAGATGTTCAAAAACAATTTGGACAGGATACTGATTTTTGCAGGCTTCCTTTCTCTGCCAGGGGCGCCAATGCTGATACGAACAGACAAACATCCAGGCTTCCATCTAATAAAAATTATGCGATTTCACCGTCTGGTCTTGCGGCGCCATCTTGCTTCTGTCATGGGCAGGTAACGTTCTGTCACCATCCAGAAATAACATCCGTTGTTGGTGAGTCTTTTTTTTTAAATTTTCGCTATCGTTTTCAAGCAACAAATTCTATTTTTTTCCCTTCTGGCAATTTAATCTTATTGACTCCTTAGAATAATTGATACCAAATAACCATCCACACACTTAGTTTTCCAGCTCATTCTGCCATTCTTTTGGTTCGTAACGCTCCCAAATATAGTAACACTCGCCAAAGAAAAGTGCGAAAAGGTTGGTGTGCATGCGTCATGTGAACGGCGTGCATGTTCAGACTTTGTTTAATATCGGATGTAAAACAAATATTTTGGTTTTTAATACGGGACTAAAACAACAAAAAATGGGAGAAAATGTTTATAACTATTCTCACTGTCCACCACCTACGGGAATTGTATCCGATGATGAGAAAATTTCAGCGAAACTGTTTAAATATCGTATATATCTTCGTTCTCTCTTCCAAACCTCTACACCTCACGGTAGAAGGGGAACGACTAAGTAAGTAAGTAAGTAAGTATATATCTTCGTATACAACTGTTTAGAAATGACCAAGAATAAGGAAGCTTTAGATCTGAATAGAGAAATCGTAACAAAACTTCCGGGTGAGCTAAAGATCTATTATACGAGCGGCGTTCAGAAAGTAATGCACCACATCGTTTTTCTCAGCTAATAATGAAGATAGAAGCATGAAATTTTGCAAACTTCAAATATGGCATGTGCCAATTGTGTGCACCAAATTGCACTGCAACCGGCCAAATAATACGGCTGCCCTAAACCGTTGAAATGGAGCGTGTTAGCAACTTGCGTTATAAGCAGCGAATTGTGATAGAATTTCTCGTTGCAGAGAAGGAAACTGTTGTGAACATTCACAAGCGTCTATGTGATGTGTATGGAAGTTTTGCAGTCGACAGGAGTACAGTCAGTCGCTGGGTTCAGAGAATCAAAGAATCAGGAAGTGGAGATACGGAGCTGCTTGATCGGCCGCGCTGTGGACGTCCTGCAACAGCCACCAACGCAGAAATGTTGAAATGCGCTGAGGGCATTATTCTTACTGATAGGCGGAATCGCTACTCAACAATTGGCCTTACAGCTGTCAGTCAGCATTGGTAGTGCAAATGCAGTTATAAAAACTCTCGGATTTTCTAAGGTTTGCGCAAGATGGGTTCCTCGAAGTCTCACAAATGACCACCGATAGCAAAGGAAAGCAATTTCTTCTGAATTGTTGGAGCGTTTCAATGCTGATGGAGAGAATTTTTTGGCTAAGATCGTTACAGGTGACGAAACCTGGGCACATCATTTTGAACCTGAGACAAAAAGACATTCAATGGAGTGGCTTCATCCGCAATCACCACGAAGAAAGAAATTCAAGACAATTCCTTCAGCTGGAAAGGTCATGATCACTGTCTTTTGGGACATTGAAGGTGTGATTCTTGTGGACGTTATGCCAAGAGGAGAGACAATCAATTCGCAAGCTTACATTAAGACATTGAAAAAACTCAATCAACGTTTTCGCAGAGTTCGGCCGCACGAGAATCCAGCAGACCTGCTTCTCCTTCACAACAATGCGCGACCTCACACAAGTCTGGCAACACGGGAAGCAATCACCAAATTGGGTTGGACTGTACTACCCCATCCACCCTATAGTCCCGATTTTGCACCCTCTGATTTTCATCTATTTGGTCCACTTAAAGATGCACTCCATGGGACAAGGTTTGAAGATGATGAAGGAGTGATTCATGCAGCGAAGAAATGGCTACATGATCAAGACAAAATCTGGTACGGGCTAGGAATACATGCACTTGTTTCGCGCTGGCATAAAGCCGTACAAGTTGATGGGGATTATGTTGAATAATACCGATGTTTACATGACATATCCATGTATATTGTGTATAAATTTCATGCTTTTTGAATAAACAGCTCCTGAGAAAAACGATGTGGTGCATTACTTTCTGAAGGCCCCTCGTAGTTCCGATAAAATAGTATTTGAAGATCCCAATGATGTTGTGAACTATCCGGCCGATTAAAACTACGGAAAATCAAGGTGCAAAATCAAGGTGTTCTATGTATGAACAATCAGATGTTCACACGTAACATTATTTTTCCACAAGTATTTGAATAAATAAAATTTCCGTTAAGTTTTGGTGCTTTTGAATTTAATTCTCATCATATAACGGGATTTTACTCTAGTATTTGATAATATTTGAGGTATATTATTATATATGAAAAAAGTTAGCATAAAGTAAGTAGCCTCCTACGGTCATAATTGACTATGTGGATGATGCAACGTTAAGGTAATAACTGTTTCTGTTTTTTGCCTGGTGCGTCTCTTGGCATGGTCTTTTCTCTTCTGCTTGTTGTAAAATCTTCTTCTCTCCCATTCTAAGGTGCTGCTGTAAGGTGCATACCCACTTGGTGCGATCCGCAGCGTTGTGCTCCCATGTTGCTTGAATTATGTTCATAATTTTAGCATATTTGATGATCAATTAATACATGGGTCTATTAATCGAAACAAACTATCTATTCAGGATTGATATTCGTAATTCATTCTCACTTCTTCCTTTTATTTTCATCATGATCATGTGCCTTTTATTTAGCTATTATACCATCCATACACAATTCTCTTTATATGCAAGTGATATTCACTATTTTGAGTTTGGTTCACTGAGAATCGGTAATTATAAGCCCCTCCATTATGTGTAAGGATGTCCGGTTTTACATGACTCGAAGACCCACAAAGGCACGAGAACCGTTAAAATCGTTTTTACATATTACATAAGAAAATAATGCGCATAATAAAATTATATGGAAATCTGCAACAAGCCATGGTCCTGCTTTTATCAGCAACAATTCCAAGTGCAGTCTATTGTATATCTGTCCAAGTGTCTGTCCTATCGATCTCGGCGCACATCACAACGACCCAGAAAACTGAAATTTGGGGATTGCCTTAAATTCAGCTGTCATAGGCAAGCTTAAATATCACGTATTCCATGTCAAAAATGAACCAAAGCAAAATATCGCATCTTACAAATCTGAACACTGAGTTATGTATATCGCCGGGAGAATCGATGTCTGCTAATATTTGGGAAGACACAATATGCGATTCCACAATATCAGTATTCAAATATAAAATTAATATTTCAGTAGCATGTCATATTTTCTGAGTCAGATGCAGCCAAATTTAAAATAGTTTTAGGGCTATTTCATTAGTGATCGATGAAATGGCGTGAAAATGTCGGAAATTCAAGATTGGTAATCACAACTTTGTTTTACACCGGCAAAGATTTTGTGATTAAACAGTTTAATATGTAATCACTAATGTAATTTAAACACATAGTTATTGTTATACAGAAATGGCATCATTGCACTCCAGGCAAACCCACAGGTGCTCAGTCTCCATCAGTATATGTCGAAGAGTGTGAATGCTAACTGTTCCTGCAGCTCGCTGGTTGTAAACACGACGGATGTATCCTCTCATACGTCCATCTCTACTAGCCTTACGTTTGATGCCAAATTCCAACAGTCTTAACCTTGATGACACATAGTTAATACAGTAAAACAATTGAAAGGGAGCTCAGCTGAAGCGTGAGAGAAAATATTGTATTTATTTAAATGTGAGAGATGAGAAAGTTAAAAGATCTGCTTATATACGAGAAGTTTCAACTGTTTTGGTCTGCATTGTTCGTTGTCAGTTTTGTGTCTGGCTAGCTCCATGTTTAGTTTTCTGTAGGCAGATGTTAATTACATTTTTAAAATCGCCAAATTTAATTTTCTTTTTAAAGTTTGACTCACCTGACTATTTCTTCATCAGACAGCCTGGGCTCGTGTAAAGCTATCGTTGCTAAGCTGTGTCACGCCGATCTCTGGGCATCCTTTCATCGTCTTGGTACGGAGATGATCATCACAAAGTCGGGACGGTGGGTATTGTGCGTCCTTGTCTTACATTCTCTCTGTCTCAATCAGTTTAACTTCTGCATTGTCGCCTTAAGTTCTCTGTCACCACCAGTATAATTTCTCCTGTATCATCGCCTAACACACATACAGTCACTCCCTGTCTCCCTCAGTCTAATTTCTCCTGCTTCGCCGCCTTTTACTCTCTCTCTCTCTCTCTCTCTCTCTCTCTCTCTCTCTCTCTCTCTCTCCTTTAGTCTAATTTTTCATGTGCTCAATAAATTCGCTCCCTTGTATGTTACTTCTTAATTTGAAACTAAAATATATTTTCATGAGATCCCCAATGTGGAGAATCAGACAAATATTAGTGGAACAGGAGGCGAGTAAAAAAACGTTGGCATTGTATATGATACACTGACCAAAACGGGTTGATAGATTTACAAGGCAGTCCTAGTTCTAGAATCCCCGCAATACGAGAAATAGCTAGAGACCGAACAATAGTTGGAGAAGAGAACTGGAAACAGACATGAAAGGGGGTTTAAAAAACGGACATGGAAAGATCTTTAATGGATGACCCAGGATATGAGTGTACTTTCTGGGCTTCTCTACGGTGCAGAATACTGGATAGTACCAGAGAAGGAAATGTCGAAATTGTCCCAATTCCACACAATTTTGCCTAAGAAAAATTCTCCGAGTCTTTTGTCGGAATACCGTCACCAACCAAGAACTACTTACTCGGAGTAACCAAGAGGACATGCACACCATCATAGCTGGCAGACGCTGGTGTTGGGTTGGCCACGTCCTCAGAAGAGACCCCGATGCCATCACAAGAACAGCTATGCTATGGACTTCTGAAGGAAAGCGAAAGAGAGACCGAAGAAAAACAACTTGGCGGAGAACTGTGGAGGCCGAGATGCATAGAATGAACCAGAGCTGGGCACTGCACGAAGGATGGCCGCCGATCGAGCAAAGTAGAAACAGTTTTGTTGCTGTCCTACAAGACGCCACCGGGCGTGATGGCCACTGACTGCTTTGCCAGTCGGCGGCTAAAGATCAAAGAAGAAAGAAGATATGATATGAAGGCATTTGTTCCACAGAGAGCTCAAGTTAGTGAATAAATGACTGATTGTACGTTATAAGTTTAAAGTCCCAACAATATAGTTACTACTTACTTAGTCATTCCTTTTCTATCTTGTAGAGTAGAGATTTGCCAGAGAGTGCGCCACATTATCCTACCGACTGTTCCCAACAATATAATTACAGTTATATTATTTAACAAATAAATAAACCAGCATCTCTCTCTGGTGCATCTTCTGCACGCGCCAGGTGTGAGTCAATAAATCTGTAAATTATGTTCTACTACTACTTTAGTCATCCCTCTTCTACCGTGAGGGATAGAGATTTGGAGGAGGGAGCGCCATACTATTTTTCGGCTGTCTTCCTTCTGGCCTGGTTTCAACCTAGCCCTCGGTCCTTTATAGATTATCAAATGTTGTCCTCCCAGCCGACGCTGGGTCGTCCTGGATCCCTGGCTCTTTGTTTCCCATGCTTGTCGTGGTAGCCGATCTTCTCCCATTATGCAGACATGGACAAACCATCATAGGTCGGACCGTTCTACTTGAGTCTTCACTTTTAAATTATGTAAAAAATATAATCATCATTACCATAATCAATTTGCTTCTTATGGATTACGGAACCACTACTGTAGACGGTAACCTTGCAGAAAGCCTGCACCAAACAGTTACATCCCCTTGCAGAAAGCCTGCACCGAGCAGTTACATCCCCTTGCAAAAAGAGCTGTGTGCTTTCTGTGCTTCTCTATGGCGCGGAGAGCTGGAGAGTTACAGAGAAGGAAATGTCGAAATTGTCCTCTTTTCACATAATATGCCTAAGAAAAATTCTCGAATCTTTTGGCCGAATATCATCACCAACCAAGATCTGCTTACTCGTAGCAAGCAAGAGGACATGCACACCATCATAGCTGGCAGACGCTGGAGCTGGGTTGGCCATGTCCTCAGAAGAGACCTGTTGCGCACATATTTTTTGACGCACGGATTACGCATACCATGTAAAATGTTTTAATTGTCTGTTGAAGATATATTCATCTTTGAATGCATGTTTTGGTCTTGAGGGACGAAACTCAGATTGGGCAATAAGTAGTCATTCTGTGAGTTATCGCTCTTTGTAGCGTTCTTAAAAATAGAACTCGGCGGATGAATTTAGACTTACTTGAATCTATTCTGTGTTTGGTTAGGAATAGATTGTTCTTGCTTCAGAATGTCTATGGTCCGAATCTATGTGTAGTGCTTGTCTATGTAGGACGAGTATGTCTTATATCTTGATATCTTAGTATGTTTAAGTGGAACTATTTGTTCTTGTACTGTACTGAAGGGGGTCAGGTGTTTTCGGCGGATGAAGAGAGGTGAGGGGGTTCTTCGGTGGTCTAGGCCTAGGGCGGGAAGTCATGTCGGAGAGATGCCCAAGAGTTTGTGATCTCTTTAAGTTATTCTGGGGACGAAGATAGTTTCTTCCAGGATCGTTTAGTCCATGAGTTCCCCAGTTGTGATTCTATAACGCCGGGAGAGCGTTTTTGTGCTTGCTAGTGTATTTCTTATGTCCAGGTAAAAAAACGTACTTTTGCTGACTTCGTTCATTCCTAGGCTTAAGATGGGCAGACGTTTACATGAACTTACCTATGAATATGTTGGGACGACATATTCTCTAGCAGCACTAAATATGTTTATATGCAGCAACTATGAGGACAGAATATGCTGATCCTTGTAGAATCATTTATTGTTGATGAACAAAGCTTCGATTGAAGATTTGGCTATACACCCGTATAGTGAGTGATGCTCAACCGGGAACCAGCAGCCATTGTGGAATTCGATTGATTTTGGAATTCTACTTATTGTAAATCATTAGCAGAGAACGGGAAAACCTCCTTATTATCAGGTGATGATTGAGAGATCACTATTATAAAGAAATTAACATTATCTTCACAGAGATTTGCTGTAATTTACCTAAAGGAATCTTCGCTAGAAAGAGATCCTGTTTAGGAGTCAAGTTTGAACAGTATTGCTTAATTGACATGCTCGGTCAGTAAGGTCTACTGACTGTATTTATAAACTATGGAAATCTTGGTGTTTACAGATGTTCCATTGCAAGATTATTCTTCATGAATGCTAATTTAGGACGGTAGTCCATTGATCAATATTATGCTGTCTATGTCGACTCATGTTCCTGTAACTGTACCCAATCTGTCAAGTGTGTGCGTCCAATTAAACTATTGAAACGACTACAGTGGTCTGCATTGGTGACATAACGTAATGAGTGAATGAGTGCCTTATACGGGTCAACATACGAACAGTCCACCATTCGCCTAACTCATACTTCACACTCACACTCTATATTTGCATAATCCTGCGTTGGTTGAGTTGACCTTTGCTCCCCCTGGAGCCTCCATCATATTCACCACTGGTTTGCGTGAGGAGAATGAAAGCAGTACTTTACAGCATGCCTGGTATACACAGTTACCCTCAAGAAGAAAAGGGAGAGTTATCAAGACCCCGATGCCATCGCAAGAACTGCTATGCTATGGACCCCTGAAGGAAAACGAAAGAGAGGCCGACCAAAAACAACTTGGCGGAGGACTGTGGAGGCTGAGATGCAAAGAATGAACCAGAGTTGGGGCACTGTACGAAGGATGGCCGCCGTCCGAGCAAAGTGGAATCAATTTGTTGTTGCCCTACAAGACGCCACCAGGCGTAATGGCCACTGACTGCTTTGACGGTCGGCGGCTAAGGATCAAAGAAGAAGAGAGCAGAAAGCCTGCACCAAGCAGTTACATCCCCTTGCAGTCGTAGTTTATGTGGTTATTTGTTTGACATAATCAGGCTGCCAGCCTTATACCTCATATTAGTCGCCCTGTACGACATGCTTGAGGGTGCAGTTGGCCTATTCTTTCTTTGTAAGTCTTTAAATTATGTAAAATATGGGAGTAATTAAATGTAGTTTTACTGTAACTACAATAAATACGTAATAAAATGATCGGTTCCAAACTGTCACATTTCCCGCATTCTCAGGTAACTCTGTCAATTGAGATTTGGTAGATAATCCTAGCGTGCCAAAATTACGATATTTACAGTATGGATTTATCTTGGCAAGGCAAATTATTCTTATATAACCTACTCGCTGTGCTCTAGAGAAAATACAGTGAAAAGTTCCTTTAAAGACTGTCGATTACTGTATATTAGTCTTTATATGTTTGCTCATACAAAACCTTTCTATAAATGCTTATAACCTTTTTAATTTGTTTTCCTTTTTTTTAAATTCATTCACCAGACGTATGTTCCCGCCGTTAAAGGTAAAGCTCAGCGGTTTGAACCAGGAAAAACTATACACTGTAAGACTGGACTTTCTTCAACCAGATACAAGAAAATATAGATATATTTATCACAGGTAAATAAGTGTTCACCGGTTGATGTTATCAGAGACAGTACCAGAGATCTCACTTTCACGTGTAAAACTGAATACATAGAAACTTGTAAAGCATGCTCTGTTTCAGACTGTCATGCATTATTTATTGCATTTATAATACATTATTTTTTCCCGTAGCAGAATATGAGTCTCCATCCAATCATCAGATGATCTACATTATCCAGTTTATCACTGTTCGTCTGTCTTCGAATTACAAGTCACTAAAATTAAAATTAACCCATTTATTACCAATCATTATTCCTAGTCCACCCCTCCTCTTCACAGTTCCCGGTGGTTAGTTTCCGGATCAGGGGATGTAATCACGCCACAAAACCACAAAACTGCAGAAGGACCAGTCAGTGGGCAAGTTATCTGCTCCCAGATCGTGTCATTTGAGAGGCTAAAACTGACCAACACAGAACCAGCCAAAGCCGGTCAGGTAATATGTCCCTTATATAAGACCTATAAATTAGAACATTTGACACATTAATTGAAATAAGATGTAAAAAATCCATCGATATGACTTACCAGCTGGCACCACAACTCAAACTTCCAAGTAACAGCATGGCAACTAAATGATTATGAAAAATAGTATATTCTTACTAACTCTTTGCTATTAGTGTCAAACATGGTCACTGACCAGAGCACAGGGGAGGACAATCTCATCGCGGGAGATGAAATTATTATAAAGGGCCTTTAGTTTTACCAGGAGATACAGAATGAGAAATTATGGCGTTAGAAAAATTGTAGGAACTATATACTGTATCAAATATAAAGAGAGACAGAAAATACATTGCTTTTGCTATCTTATGAGAATCGACCCGATTAATTACCATTACGTGTCTACGATACGTCACAGCAGTAGAAGATCTGGTTTCATGATAGACCAAGAGGCAATTGGATAGATACTGTTATATAAATCATACATCAACACGGACTCATAACAACAAATGCGATACACTTGACCCAGGAACAAAAATGTCAGCTTCTCACAACGCTTCACTGCGAAAGATGACGAAAAAGTAAGTAGTAAATAAGTACAGCCCAAAACAAAATACAAAAGTAATAATAAAACAATTTATTCAAACAGGCTACTTGCGTATTCGCGAAAACATAATAAGAGAATAAAAAGAATATTCTACATTCTGCCATTAAGTGTAGTTGTCAGATGTAAGATAATGTGAAACGCAATATTAACATGGGTAAAATGTAACAAATGGTCCTGATATAACAATTTGTGGAAATACCGGTAATTCATTTTCTACACAAGCACATTACACATATAACAACATAAAGAGCGTGGGGCACTTTGTAACAATCCACGACAGCGGAATTTTTATCTTACTTTGTTGTTTTGTTTGTTTATGAGTTTGTTTGTGAACTATAATGTCCACCTGAAGCATCTCGAAAATAATTTTGGTGGCATGGTCACAATATAACACAGGAAGCACAGTTTTCAAGTCTTCATAAAACCGGATCCAGCGAGCCTATGCACTATTAAAGGAAACATTGCATTTGGAAGTCAAACATATTTCCAAATGTGACATATATAACACTGACTAATTATTACTAAGATAATGGATAGACACTATATGTATTAAAATTATATCTTATATAACAACATTATTTACTAATAAAAACACTTTATTGTAAAACAAAGCAGTATTGAAAATACCCGCACAAATTTATTTTTTAAATTATTCTAATATTATAATTAAAAATTTTTTCCTAGCACCTGTAGTACTGAGTATGCAATATTTTAGATGTAAGAAAGGGCAATTTAAATCCTACCCCCTGCAGACCCAAGTAAAACAGTCCCAATTAAGATGGTTTGGCCATGTCTGCAGAATGGGAGAAGATCGGATACCACGACAAGCATGGGAAACAAAGAGCCAAGGATCCAGACCCCGAGGACGACCCAGAGTCCGCTGGGAGGACAACATTAGACAATCTTTGAAGGACCGAGAACTAGAATGGAACCAGGCCAGGAGGAAGACAGCCGATAGGATAGCCTGGCGCTCTCTCTTCCAAACCTCTACACCTCACGGTAGAAGGGGAACGACTAAGTAAGTAAGTAAGAAAGGGCAATACTGAAAATAACCACATGGAGAAGAGAATTGGTGACAGAAGTGATGAGAATGAAGAAGACTTAGAAAAACCTGGAGCTGATGGCACGTGATAGGAAGACTTTTCACAAGATTGTTGATAGCCTATGCTCCTTGGGGAGTTGAAAGGTGACAGAAGAACAAGAATAATTTTGACAACGCACCTTTTTTATTGCACGTTTTCATAAACCTGAAATGTGTAAAATATGTATTTTGCGTCATGCCCCACGTGTTACAATTTGCCCAATCGCCTTTAACCCCAGCTACACGGCAAACTGTAATAAGTGCTACAGACACAAAAACTGTTTGATATAAAATTTAAAGACAATAAAACAGTACAAACCTCTTCAATATTTCGACGCCATATAACAAATATATAACACGCAGGTAATTAGATGCATGTTGGTTTTATATTTTATGAGTAATATCAAATTTCCCCAAGAAGTTATATTTAGTGGCACTACTTTTCCTACTCCATTTTACTTCAGCCACGTGACACTTTCAACTAGCATGCGAGTGACACATACAGTTCACTAGAGATCTATGACTATGGGGAAGTCTACAGCTAACATTACAAGACAACAAGTTGTGAGCCCTATAGTAGATAACGGAAAGAAGGGACCTCATATAGCTCATTAGGAAGCCCTATTCACTGAACTCTCTCCGAGGCCCTACATAAAAAGATGTAATAAGGGCTGAAATGTGTTTCTCAATTTCTAGAGGGACATCTCTCTCTAACCCAGGTACGAGGCCCTACATGAGCGAAAGCTGTGAAATCCTTTAAATCCGCCATTTGCCTCCCACAAGTACAAAAGATGGGGGAAATTTTAATAAAAAGGAATAATGATGAGCAGTCCATTTACTAAGCTCTGGAAACACTTTATGAGATGCACGTCAAGGCTAAAATACTCTGAAGAAAGAGACAACAGCAATCCGTCAGCGACAAGTTCTCATACTGCGTCAAAGAAGCTTTCAGTCTACCAATCCCTCCTCCTCCCCCCATATCCTACGTCACGATAAGATGAATAAAAAGTTGGCTCACTACTCCTATCAAACTTTCAAGTTTTTAAACACAAATAAAACTGGACTGCAGGGCAGACATATAATAATAATAATAATAATAATAGCCCCTTCAGTCATAACTGACTATGGGAATGCGCCCCTGAGGTGGCAGCCCTCAGCTGCTTATTTTCCTGGTGCTCCTTTCGACGTTTTCTCCTCACCTCTGCTTCTTGTGTGAGCCTCTCTTCGCCCAATCTGAGGTGGTGCCGTAAATAGCATCGCCACTTAGTGCGATCAGCAGCTTCATCCTCCCATGTTGCTGGATCCATGTCCAGTGCCCTCATATCTCTCTTGCACACATCTTTGAACCTCAGCTGTGGTCGCCCAACTGTTCTCTTGCCATCTGCTAATTGTCCGTAGAAGATATCTTTTGGGATGCGACCATCTTCCATGCGGCGAACATGGCCAAGCCAGCGAAGTCTGCGCTGTCTAAGCAGCGTATACATACTTTGAAGGCCAGCACGTGACAACACCTCGACATTTGTCACTTTATCTTTCCACGAGATGCCGAGGATGCGGCGTAGACACCGCAAATGGAAGGTATTGAGCCTTCTTTCTTGCTTAGCATAGGTCGTCCAGGTCTCGCTGCCATATAGGAGTGTGCTGGTGACGCAGGCATTATATACCGCAGCTTTGGTCTTCATTGTGAGTTTAGAGTTTCCCCAAACACGCGATGTGAGGCGGGCAAAGGTAGCTGCAGCTTTGCCAATGCGGCTGTCGATTTCTGTATCCAGTGAGAGTTTGTCATTGATGGTAGACCCTAGGTATGTGAAGTGGTGCACCACTGCCAATTCATAGTTATCGATAGTGATAACTGGTGCAGCACCCACATCCTGACTCAGCACATTCGTTTTCTTTAGACTTATTGTGAGGCCAAAGTCCTTGCATGCTTTAGTGAAGCGATTCATCAAGCTCTGAAGCTCCTGTTGGCTTTGAGTGACGACTGCAGCATCATCAGCGAACAACAAGTCTCTTACAGTGACCCTTCTGATTTTTGTTTTTGCCTTCAGCCTTGAAAGATTAAACAGACGGCCATCTGACCTAGTGTGAAGGCATATTCCTTCAGTTGCATCTCTGAATGCATGTTTCAAGAGTAAGGCAAAGAAGATTCCGAAGAGGGTCGGAGCCAGAACACAGCCTTGTTTAACGCCACTTCGTATATCAAAGGGCTGTGACGTGCTTCCAGCATATTGGACTGTTCCCTTCATGTCGTCATGGAATGACTTTATCATTTCCAGCATTTTAGAAGGGCAGCCTATTTTCAGGAGGATTTTAAAGAGTCCATCCCTACTAACCAGGTCGAATGCTTTTGTGAGGTCTATAAAGGCGATATATAATGGTCTTTTCTGCTCAATGACATATAAAACAGCAATAATACCGTACCTATTTCTTGACCATGATCAAGTCAAGATTTTCTTCATTCGTTCAAGGAACAAAAATAATGGACAAGATAAAAGAGAACAATAACATTTTGACCACCCTGAGATATATAAATAGACAGGGACCTAAAAACACAATTGTACATAGACTTGAAGAGAATAATGAATGTTTGATTGGAAATACATTGAACTGACATCGCCGAACAGGAAAGTTTGTCGTTTATGTATTGAAGTTAGGGTTACCAAACGCCCAGATTTCGTCGGATTTGTCCGGCTTTTCATGCCAGTCGGATTTTTTTTTTTTTTAATTGCGAAAAATCAGGCTTTCATGGGACAAACTAAATTACGTGAAAGGCGTCACTGAATCGAGCAAATAATTATCAATAATCCCGGAATATTTCTTGTTGTTGGATCGTTTATATAGATCATAATTATTTGTTAACTTAGGTTTTGTAATTATCGATCGGTATTTTTCTTGTCACCTGTTATGAAAAAAACCCACTTGAATAATAAAAGGGTCACTGCCGACCTAAGGCTGATTTGCCCTACTTGACCTATCGGGCCCCAGGCTCAAAGGGGGCTCCGCAACTCGGGTGACACCTTCAGCTGAAAAAAAAAATATTAAAAAACATATTTTAAACACACGCTTTTAATGCACTAAAAAGTCACACATAATTTTTCAAGGAGTTTATAGCTTGCAGGAAAAAAATTTAATATGAAATTGACAAAAAGCGTGTGGCGCTGATACCTGCATGAAATTAACTTCTGCTTTATACCTTTTACTTATACTTCATTAGACACTTATGGATAAAATATATGATAAGTGCTTAAGCGCCCCATGCTTTTTGTCAATTTGATGTTACATTTTTTGACTGCTAGCTATAAACACCTTGAAAAATTATTTGTGGCTTTTTAGTGCATAAAAAGCTATTTCATGTAGAATCAGCGCCCCCAGGCTTTTTGTCAATTTGATATTACAGTTTTTGACTGCAAGCTATAAACTCCTTGAAAAATAATGTGTGGCTTTTTAGTGCATTAAAAGCTTGTGTTTAAAATATTTTATTTTTATTTTTTATTGTCTTCTTTTTAGTGTTATTTTTTGTTCTTTTTAAAGTCAAATGTAATCGATCCGCTAATGACATTATCAGTTTGCGATAAACGAGTCCAGAGCATAGGAGGCGGATTTCATTATTTAGTATATTACACGGAAAGTTAAAATTTTTTTTGTTTCATTAAAATTTTTTTTTTTGATAGTTGTAAATTACATTTTTTTTTAAAATGTAGTTGTCAGTTGTGTGTATGTCTGTGCACGCGCGTGCGATGGTGTATGTCTGGAAAGGGGAGGGAAGAAGTTTCAATATTTCTCTCAAGAGAGACAATCTTGTTGGAAAGATTATACCTAGATTATTTGGAGTTATCGCCCATTTCACTGATGATACAATTAAAAAAAAAATTATATTAATTTTATTATTTTTCCGACTGATTATTGTTTAGTCTTGGGGAATACACAACTATGCTAAGCTTCAGGGCTATTGCTCATCTGGAAGTGATTGAAAAATCGATTGCAAGATTTGATGGTGACAAGAGAGTGACAAGAGTGTGACATACGTTGCAAGTTAAAGAAAAGCCTATTTAAAAAAAAAAGAAACTTTAAGGAACGAAGATTATTTCAAATAAGTTATTAAAAATAAAAGCAATAATACCTTGTATTTTCTTAAATATAAAACAATATTTATGTTTTTCACCATATGTTGGCATAAAACGTTTATCTTATGTCTGGGGGGGGGGGGGGGGGGCACCAGAATGGCCCAAACCGGGCCCAAAAATTACTAAGGCTGACGCTTAAAGCGATACTACATTAAGTAGATTAAAACCTTGTCCTCTATTGCAAGTTACAAATAATTTTAATATTTAATTAAATATTAATTAAACATTATTGACATTATATTTTTATTACAAAAAACCTACGCTTAGTGCTAAAATAAAGTGTGTGCGCAGATGAATTAAAAAAGAGAACTTTTCTGCGTTGCCGTGGTCGGCAAGATTGAAAAACAGAATGTCATGTGTGCAGAGACACCAACAGAATAAAGAAGCTGCTACAGACGGCTCTTTTGCTTTTCATACTGTGAACATCACAGTAATTTCATATCAGTGAACTGTACTTCAAAATACTTTACGTGATTTAGAAGTTGCCAACAAATTTGCATGCGCCAGCACGAAAGCACTCTATTGATTCGACTTCAACAACTCCATTGATACGCTTTTTGCAAGACTGGAAGACAACAACGATGTGAACAAACAAGGCTTGTGCAAAATATTTTAAATAATCACTTAGTATTTTTACTTGAAAGTTGGTTTACCATACAAATTAATGACGATACAGAATACACTAAATAGGGCAGCAGAAACCATTTCAAAATATGACTGTAACACTTATATAAAATGTGACTTCGTCAGAGAATTGTGTTGCGTTAACTTGGGATAATTGTAACAAAATGTTATATGGAACTGGGCTGAGGAGAACAATACATTTATATGTGTATTTAAAAAGAAATCTAGCTTTGTTAAATAAGATTTTTATCATAAGAAATTTATAAATAAACACAAAATCAAGGTCATTTAATAAAAGTATTATGTTAAAAATACGTTTCACTGTTATTTATTTACTGAAATAAATATGTCCTACTTTTTCAGTATAGTGTTCTCCAGAGACCTCCTTTTCACGAAAAATATTGAACATTGTCCCCTCTTTGCGTCGAAGGATATGGTAACCCTAATTGAAAGTCTGTGCTCAACGAGGTGCTGAAAAGTAATGATCGAGATATAAAACATAAAGCAGTCAATACTTTTCGAATACCATCTGCCACATCTTTACAACTTGCTTTCAAACTGTTTCAGGCATCTCTCGTGTCGATGCAGAAGTTTCAACCGCAAGTGGTAGTAGAGGACGTAGGTAGAGTAGATAACGAGGACGCATCACCAACAGAACGATATGTCATCATATTTCCTCAAACATCGTTCATGGCTGTCACCGCTTACCAGAATCATCAGGTAAGTTTTCGTCTTCGCGGAAAATGAGTTTAGGGGCCATCCATAAAAGACGTCCACAAAATTCTGGCATTTTTTACCCTCCCCTCCCCCATGTCCACTTTTAATTGACACCCCCCTTTGTGGACTTCCACTCCACACGGTCTTGATTAAACACATAAACACATAAGCTTAAATTTGTAATCACCTGCCTATATTTTAAACTTAGTTTAGTTCTATACATTACTTCATTTGTATACAGATAACTCAATTTAATTATGTGAACCACAACTTACTAAACATTGCACATTACATAGTAACATACAAGTCTCAACTCAGTGTTGCATACAACTGAAACAGTTTTAACTTAATATCTTACAGTAAGTAACAAACACACACAAAAACCCACTAAAACTATGTAAATTCGCATAGAAAAGAATCTAATTATGAAATCACAATAATTGTGATGTCGGTTCCCAGAGAGTTAATATACTAAGGTTTGTTTGTTCTAGAGAACAGGAGCATAGAAGTTAAAACATGAAACGGCGTTTTTCGCACTGTGGTTTAAGTGAAAGCTTTCTTAAAATATTAGAATCATCGCACGTAGAGGCCAACAAACTTTTTTATTCGGATTTCACAGGTCAAATCACAAGTATCCCATCTAGAAATGGCGGAGAGGTTTAATAATGTAGTTTTATTACAGGAACCGACCAACATCTTTTGCTGATTTTCTTAAACTCTAATAATCTGTTACAACTGAAAACAGAGAACCGATTTAAAAAAAAACACAAAAAAAAAACTAATAATAATCATAGGCAGTAAACTAAGGTTCACAATGTTTTATTCCACACATCAATTTAAAGCCAAGCGATCCCTGCCTTTCTGTCTTCTTGAAATATTTTCAAATTAATGTGATGTTAGTTTTTGCCATGACAATCAACAAAGCTCAAGGACAATCATTTGATCATTTAGGTGTATGCCTATCAGAAGCATTCTTTGCTCATGATCAACTTTACATAGCATTCACGGGAGGAATGAACCTAGAAAATCTTACGGTATATATTCAGGGCACGGGCTATCAAGGCAAAAATTTTAAAAATAACGGTACGCTTACAAACATTGCAGTAATTAAAGGACTATAAATTAATTAGTCACATTACACCCTAGTTACCTATTCCCTCATCTCAGCCTTCTAAATGTGCTGCAATGCCAAGGGTTTAAGATATTGACTTTAATTCTTCCCACGTCATTGTTTTGAAGGGTATACTTTCTCGTTATAATAATATAACTACAACAATATGGGCAATAATAAGACCTACGACATTCCATCCAAAATCGTTCTTTCGTTTTTCGCATAATTCGCCGACAGAACACTTACCAACGTTGTATTCTGCTGCAGAAGTTTCCAGCCTGTACTGAACAGTGACACACTACCAAAGCCGCACGATTTCTCAGCGCTTCATTCACTCATTTCATTTATTCACTGCAGCTGACTGTGAATCACAGGCCTTTAACTGTGAATCACAGGCCTTTAACTGTGAATCACAGGCCTTTAACTAATCTACTTCAAGCCTAACTGTGCTGAGCCATTTTGTTTTAGGTCTTATCGTGTCTTCTATATCCCTATTATATCTGTCTCCGACACCCTTCTCCGTGTGTATTCGGTTTTCTTCTATTTATTTTAACTTGGTTATTCCACAGCTAGGACTGCCGTGAAATGCTAACCATCAGTTTGCTCATTGTGTGTGTGTGTTTTTTTTTCCTCACCACAAAATATAAAATAGACAATGTAAGGATAAATTATTTTTGTTGCATTACGTACGAAAAATAAATAAGAGAAAGCAAAGGAGAAATTGATATTCTGCTTGCTCCCTTGCAACTCTCAGGTTGAGAACTTTTGTACTAGTGTTCAATTCAGTTCTAAAAAAATATTAGATTGTCTTGTTCTTGTTGAATGTGTCAGAGGTTTTCTACAAAGAATACTTCTATGATTTGTTCGTTGTTCACATCTCCTTTCATATGGCATTCCAATTGTTACGCACGGATCATTATTATTTTTCGTTTGTATAAACATTTTTCGTATGTATGATCATTTTTTGACTGAAATGTATATTATATATATTTACAGTCAAAGGGACAGAACCCGAAATATTGATACTGCTATTTTTTAGGAGTTTACCTCCTCTTGTATAGAGACACGTTCGGTCTATAATTTCTTGAACGAAGCGTGACCACATCTCCTTATTTGGTAGTACCAGTCAACTATGGTAGATGTCTGAAAACCTGTCTTAACGCTTCTTTTCATGACCATAAAAGGCGCGACTGTGTAAGACTTTTATCTCGAATGTTCTTAGAATCGTCTTATTGTGAACGGCGACTCAGAGATTGTCGTTCTGCGCATGTCTCGACTTGGTTTTCGTTTGTTGTTCCGGCCAGCTCGGGGAGTTTAGAAATGGGCTAAGTAGCGAGCAGACGCGACCTGCGTCTTGTGATTTTCTGAGGGAAATACATTGTCTTTGTGAGTTAGTTAGTTAGCTAACTAGACTATTTCCCAGTATTATTCAAGCCTGCCTGGAGGCATATGTTCATGGTTGATTTTCCGAAATAAGGTAATTCCTCTTGTATCGAACTTTATGCTATCATCTAGAGGTTCGTCATTTTGTCGCCTTTTTGCTCGCCTGTGTGATTCAAAATGGAGAGGTACTTTGACTAGGATTAAGTCACCGGTATCTTTATACCTGAACTAGTTATATATATATGGGTCGCTCTAGACCAACAAGACTATTGTCTGTGTTCCAGGATTCGTTATATCAGAGATCACGTCCAAGTCAGATGGTTAGACTTAGAAACATTATAAAGGTCGAGCTGACCTGTAATCCATGTATGCTATTCACGTGCAGACAGTAAACGGACTGATTGTATACATCTGATCTGCTAGCATCAGAAAGGGAATATTTATTATTGTCTATGAACAGTGATGATCTGCAGCTGACACTGTTGCAGAATTTTAGATATATTATTTATACAGCTTCACGAACTAGAACTCTATGATTTTGAATGCTGAACTCGTTGAACTATGTTGATGATATAAATATCCTGACTGTTTTTGTGGCGTGCAATAAATGGAAAAAAATTATACAACGAAGTTACCATTTCTATGACTCTACACATCATGTTGCCTGTGTTATACCCTGTGAACTGTTCTACTACCACATACACAGCAACATCCTAAAATCAGAGAAGACACCTACATCTTGCACTTTAATACCAGGTGTCGATAGGGGTGGCAAGTGGTCGTCAATCTTATACGGAGCTAACGTACCTGGCATTGTGGCGCACCATTATCATTTAGCCCTAATCCACCCTTATCATTTTTGGTGGCCATAGGTTGGTTTACTCTGATACCAGCTCTCAAGGGGGTCAACAAACCCAGACATCATCAGCAGACTACAAGACAACGTTGCAGTTTCTATTCATCACCTTTGATGAAAGATTTTGAAAGTACCCGGCATTACTGACAGTTGTTGATATTTTGAAACTACCCGGCGCTGCTCGGCAGTATTGAAGTTTGTCTACAACTAGAAGGACAAGTACCGAGCGAATGGATTTCCTGATCTGTTAAGAAGAAGGACAAGTGCCGTAACAACTGTTCCGGTCTGAGAGGTACTGTTGCAGATTCAGAAGGTCAAGTTCAGAAGCTGTTTCCTGTTAGAAGCTCATTTCCTTCGTCATGGCAGTTTACGAGAGCAGATATGGATCAACGTTGGATCATTGTCCTAAGAATGCTGATCACATCCTGTTCTGAACTGTGCTGACGTTGTGGATACATAGAAGTTAAGTGGCCTGTTTTGTTTGTGAACTGTGCCCTTATGTTCTAGCTGAGCCTTCTAAATTCTTTCACATTTTTTGCTATTTGTTACATGTTATATGTTATTTGTATTTGTATATTTATATGTTTATATTCTGCGGGTTTTCTCGGTTGGGCGGTGTCTTTCAGTAGAAGATACCACGTCACAGAGGTTCTACTGTTAGCGTTTTCGTTAGGGACTGTGCGAATTTCCTACTGTGAAATTTGCTAGCGACAATCGTTGCTATATCTGTTTAGTTTGTGACGAGTTGTGCTTTATTTTTGTTTCTTGTATATTTTTTTTTTCTTTTTCTTTTCTCTCTTTCTTTCTGTTTTTTAGTTTCGATTTCGATGGTTTGTATTTGTAGGTCTCCCCTTTTCTATTATTCAGTTCTTTACGTATATTTTTGTGTATACACTGTAGCGTCATTTGTTTGTCATATCTTCGCATTTTGTCATCACATTTCTTTTTAGTTTCGCTGTTTATTTATTTGACTTATGCGAATGTTTTCGTATTGTTTGATCTTTGTTGTTGTTTACATTGACTCTGATCTTTGTTATTGTTTACATTGACTCTGATCTTTGTTATTGTTTACATTGACTTTGATCTTTGTTGTTGTTTACATTGACTTTGATCTTTGTTATTGTTTACATTGTTGGTGACCTTTGTTATTGTTTACATTGTCTTGTTATTGTTTGCATAGTTCTTGCATAGTTAGCTTTCACTATTGTTACATATATGCTCATGCACTATTGGTCTATAGTGCACTTATCATAACTAACTGGTGGGTTTTTTTTGCTTATGCACTATTGTAGTGCAGTTATGATAAATAACTGATGGTTATGCACTGATTTGGGTAGTGCACTGATGATTAAGAAGTGACTTGTGATATTATTATACATTTGATAATACAAGTTGGTGTCAAGTCTTGTTTCCCACAGAGATTGGGTTAAACATAGTGATTATACAAGCACTTTATTAAGTCTTGTTGCTATTAAGATTGGAATAAGATAATTAATTATTTCAGGTTCTGTACTCACATTTTAGACATCATGTCTACATTTGAGTACTTTATTGAGCAGGGTAAAGCCCTTGGGAAGACAGGTGATAAATTAGAAGAATTTGCGACTGTTCAATATGCCAAGGCATTGAAGTCGGAAGAAAAGAAAATGAAAGAACAAACTGAACAAAAGAGAATAGATGCTGAAAATTTAAAACTGCAGATGCAGGTAGATGAAAAAAGATTACAAATGGAAATGGAAAAACAAAAAAGAGAAGCAGAATCTCAGGAGAAGAGACTTCAGGCAGAGGCTGAAAATAAGAGACTTGAAAAAGAGGCTGAAAATAAGAGACTTGAAAAAGAGGCTGAAAATAAGAGACTTGAAATAGAGGCTGAAAATAAAAGATTAGAAAAACAAGCTGAGGCTGAAGAAAGAAGGTTACAAAGAGAAGCTGATGAGAGAAAAGCAAAAATGGAGCATGAAGAAAAACTCATAGCTTTAGAGTTAGAGAAGTTAAAGTTATTGAACGCTGGTAATGCTAATGATGCAAATAAGGTGTCAGATAAGACTAATGCTAAGGATTTCAAGCTTAATCTACCAGCATTTAATCCCTCAATCGATGATATAACATTTTATCTAGATAGATTTGAAAGTGCATGTAATGTGCATAATATAGATAAAACATTATATGTTTATCATCTGTCCAAGATACTTAGAGGTGATGCTTTGACTTTGTTGAGTATGGTAGATGTGCCTGACAAAAACAACTATGAGGTTGTCAGGGCGGCATTGTTAAAGAAGTACCAACTTAACGAGGACGGATATCGTCTTAAATTTAAAAACATGTTACCAGAAACTGGAGTTGAATTCTCTGAATTCATCTCAGGCATCCGTCTTACTTTTTTACGATGGGTTGAGTTGTCTAAGACAGAGAGTACATTTGAAGCTCTTACGGACTTACTACTTAGAGACAAGGTTATGTCTTCTGTTAATGAATCCTTTCTTTCTTTTCTTCATGAGCGTAAGCCTAAAAACATAAAAGAAATGGAAGAATACTGTAGCCAGTATGTTACTGCGCATCCTCACATAACCATTAGCAACTCTAAAGTAAAAGAAGGTCTGCCAGTTGCTTCGGCAGCACCTTATGGCCCAAATTTTATGCGTAAATTTCAGGGTAGCCAGCAAAATTTCAATAAAAAGAGTAACCGTAATTATGCCCAGAATCATAGTAATCAATTCCAGGGTGATTCTTCTTCCCAGAACTGGAGACATCCTAATACTACACGTTATTCTACTCCGGTTAACTTTAGAAATTTTCACAAAGGTAATCGGTATAGAGGAAAATATTTTTCTCAGAGACCTCAATACCAGGATAATAGAGGTTCTCAACAGTATAGAGATGGTAATGACAGTTATGGAAACTGGAACTCAAACCAGGATAAAAATTACAGTAGGGACTTTAATGATAATTGCAGAGGCAATAATGGTCGCGGTAGATCGCAACATAAGAGAAAAAAATATCAACAGACAAACTCTGTTCAACAAGAATCTCAGGGAGTAGATAAACAGGTTAATGATAATAAAGACCATAATGCTATCGGATGCTCATCTTTTGATTTTGGTAGAGCAAATAAATGTATCCAATGCAGTACTTTATTTGACCCAAAGACCGTTAGTACTTTAAGCTGTGGTCATCCTTTGCCCGCTCTTCCTGCTAATGTTGCTCATGATGGGAGAGGTTCTCTTATATTACATAAGGGGCTTGTAAATAATAATCCAGTCTCAGTGTTGTTTGACTCTGGATGTACTACTGTCGGGGTTAGGCAATCTCTTGTAGATCCATCCTGTGCTACAGGAAAGGTCATCAAATGTGTCACATTTGGTGGCACGTTGGAAAAGTATCCTACTGCTATAATACACATTGCTACTCCTTTCTTCACGGGAGAGGTCCACGCGTGTCTACTTCCAAACCCTATTGCGGACCTTATTATTGGTCGTATTCACGGAGTTAGGGAATGTACCCCACAGCAGATTGCTGTTTGGGAAGAGCAAAACATTGAAGCTACCAATGCGGTGGTCACAAGAGCACATGCTCTGGATCCACCTCAAACTTCATTAACTAATAATGATGAAGTAAATGACCAAGATAGTCACTTGACTATTACACGTGACTCATTTATCAAATTGCAAGAAGAAGATCCTTCTTTACAAAAATTCTTCATTCTAGCAAAAAAAGGTGATCCTAATCAAAATACTAATAGAAAATCTTGGATTTCTATGAAGAACGGCGTACTTGTACGTATGGTACAAGACTCGACTACGTCCACTCATTCACAAATTCTTGTGCCCAAGAGCATGAGATTGCAAATATTGCAACATGCTCATGACTCGCAATGTGCTGGACATATGGGTTTTTCCCGTACAAAGTCGAGGGTTCTTGCGGCTTTCTTTTGGCCATTTGTGAGCAAGGACATACGAATGTACTGTCGCTCTTGCAAAGTATGTCAGGAGGTCAAATCTAAAGGACCACGACATGCTGCGCCTATCCAGGCTGCTGACATTCCTATTCGCCCTTTTCAAAAAATGGCAATAGATATTATCGGTCCTTTTAGAATTAAGTCGGCTAGAGGACATCAATTTATCCTTACATGTGTCGATATGTGCACACGTTGGCCAGAGGCAATACCTCTCAAGAGCATCTCAACTGCTGATATCGCAGACGCTCTTTGGCTGATATTTTCTCGCTTGGGTTTTCCCGGAGAAATATTGTCAGACCATGGCACTCAACTTATATCAGACACTATGTCACAGGTAATGTCTATGCTACACATTAAAAGGTCTCTCAGCAGTATCTATCACCCAATGTCTAATGGGTTGGTCGAACGTTTAAATAGGACTCTGAAAACTTTACTTGGTAAAATAACTGAGGATCATCCTCAGGATTGGGACAGGGTCTTACCCGCGGCTCTCTTTGCGTATAGAGAGGTCCCCAATGAACATACAGGGTTTTCCCCTTTTGAACTTGTTTTTGGCGCGCAACCGCGCGGCCCTATGTCTTTACTTCACGATCTAATCACTGCCGATAATATTAGCGATGAAACTCAATCTTCTTATGAGTACGTCATTGCTCTTAGGCAAAAGATCATCGAGGCATGCAAACTAGCAACTTCGTCTTCCGAATTTGCTAAAGAAAAGGCAAGGCAGTTTGCAAATAAGAATAGATGTCTACGACAACTTTGTCCAGGTGACAAAGCTCTCGTTCTACTTCCTTCAAGGGAGAACAGACTTCTAATTGCATGGAAAGGTCCATATGCAATAGTCTCCAAAATTTCTGATGTCGACTATGTTGTCGATATTGATGGAAAGCATAAAACTTTCCACATAAATATGCTCACGGAATTTTATGAAAGACCTGACTATTTGCAGCCTATTTTCCAGGCTACGGACAATTCTCAAGCACCTCATGGTCAGTACTCATCTCTGTCAGTTATACAGGATGAGGAAACTACTTTTTCTGATGTCAATCTTCCTCTTTCTATGGTCCCACTTTATTCTACGGAATCTTGGAAAAACGTGTCCGTTTCTCCAAATCTTTCCGCTGAGGAACATCGACAAGTTTCTTCGATGTTGCAATCATTTCAGGATGTTCTTACAGACATCCCGGGACACACACATGTCATTGAACATGACATTGTGCTAACTGATCATAATCCTATCAGAGTCAGACCCTATCCAATACCTATCCATTTCCAGTCTCAAGTCGAAAAAGAATTGGATGAAATGATACGTTTGGAAATCATTGAACCATCCACTTCAGCATACTCTTCGTCTATGGTTATTGTTCGAAAGAAGGATAATAACATTCGCATTTGCGTAGATTATCGCAAATTGAACCAAGTTACGAAGTTCGATGCTGAACCTATGCCTTCATTAGAAGAGCTACTCAATAAACTTTCTAATTCTAGATTCTTTACCAAACTAGATTTGTCTAAAGGTTATTGGCAAGTCCCGCTAACAGAACGTGCCAAACCTTTCACAGCTTTTTCTACACCTAGGGGTTTATTCCAATGGAATTTCATGCCTTTTGGTCTTATGAACGCCCCTGCTACATTCGTACGCATGATGCGGCGAATTCTCGCATATCGTACAGATGTCATAGCATACCTAGATGATATCTGTCTATTCAGTGATTCCTGGGAAGATCACTATTTGGGTTTATACGAATTACTGTCCACTCTTCGCGAGTATAACTTGACTGCAAAACCCTCTAAAGCCTTTATAGGATTTAGTGAGATTTCTTTCCTAGGTCATCGTGTTGGTCGTGGTCTTTTAAAGACAGAGGACCACAATGTTTCAAAAATACTTAACATTTCGGTCCCTAAGACGAAGAAACAAGTAAGGAGTCTATTAGGTTTGATCCAATTCTACGGACGATTCATTCCGAATCTGTCCTCCATTATGGCACCGCTTTCTACTTTATTGAAGAAAGGGTCGCCTAATCTGATCCGCTGGTCTAAAGAATGTCAATCCTCATTGGACCAGGTTAAAGCCCTATTTTCATCTCCACCTATTCTTAGGTTACCTACTATTGAGAAGACTTTTGTTCTTCGAAGTGACGCCTCGTCAACTGGGATTTGGGCAGCACTAATGCAGGAGTATTCTGATACTCTGCATCCGGTGATGTATATCTCTAGGAAATTAAATGCTGCAGAAAAGAATTACTCGGTTTTAGACCGTGAGTTATTGGCTATGGTATGGTCTATTCTGAAGTTACAAAGATTTCTTCTAGGCGCACATTTCATTGTGGAAACCGACCAGAAAGCGCTTACTGCTATTCAGAGCAAAAACTTGAAGAGCTCGAGGTCCACTCGTTATGCCATAGCTCTTCAACCATTTCATTTCTCGGTTCGAGCTATCCGTGGTTCGGATAATGTGATGGCAGACATTCTGTCCAGATGCCCACACGATTCCACATGATTCTTCTGTCATATATATTTCCTGATATACAAGCCAATATTATAATGACATGTTAGTAGATTTTTTTTCTCACTTTTTTGGGGCGGAATTTATAACATTGTACCATGTAATTATCTAAGAAGGCTTAGTTAGTGATATACGGGCCAAAAGATCACTCGGCCACATTTAAATAAATTATTTTCAGGATTGTATTAGGAGATTTACCAGTTGTCTTTAAGATTTGTGTTATTGATATTTTCGCAGCACATCATTGAAGTCTGCGAGTTTATGTCCATTGTGGAACTTTGAGGATATCAAGTCCTGTCCTAGATTGGGAGCGGATGATGTCCACATCTTCTTCTATTGAATGTTTTATGTCAACGAAGATCAACACATGTATTACTTATTAATTACTGTTGCTTTATATAATGTAATAATATAGTGCGGTATATTAGTAAATTACACCGCTATTTGCAACACATTGTATGATACCATAATAATATATTTAATTTCATATATTGGTATGAGAATAATTTGATTTTCATTATGATGTTGCCATCATTGTGGCGTGTGTTGGTGGCACCTTCCTGGAATATATAAGCGTATACTTAGATAAATTTTTTCTCTAAGGATCTGAGATATGATCTCAGTGTCGCTCCATGCGTTGAGCTAATTTGTTAGGTATATATCCGCGCATCATACGTGCGTTAGGAGCCTAGATTTTTTTTCCGGCTCCAGGATTTAAAAAAAAAAAATGTTTCATTTTTTTTTTCCCGGGAGGGTGCGGTAATGTTACGCACGGATCATTATTATTTTTCGTTTGTATAAACATTTTTCGTATGTATGATCATTTTTTGACTGAAATGTATATTATATATATTTACAGTCAAAGGGACAGAACCCGAAATATTGATACTGCTATTTTTTAGGAGTTTACCTCCTCTTGTATAGAGACACGTTCGGTCTATAATTTCTTGAACGAAGCGTGACCACATCTCCTTATTTGGTAGTACCAGTCAACTATGGTAGATGTCTGAAAACCTGTCTTAACGCTTCTTTTCATGACCATAAAAGGCGCGACTGTGTAAGACTTTTATCTCGAATGTTCTTAGAATCGTCTTATTGTGAACGGCGACTCAGAGATTGTCGTTCTGCGCATGTCTCGACTTGGTTTTCGTTTGTTGTTCCGGCCAGCTCGGGGAGTTTAGAAATGGGCTAAGTAGCGAGCAGACGCGACCTGCGTCTTGTGATTTTCTGAGGGAAATACATTGTCTTTGTGAGTTAGTTAGCTAACTAGACTATTTCCCAGTATTATTCAAGCCTGCCTGGAGGCATATGTTCATGGTTGATTTTCCGAAATAAGGTAATTCCTCTTGTATCGAACTTTATGCTATCATCTAGAGGTTCGTCATTTTGTCGCCTTTTTGCTCGTCTGTGTGATTCAAAATGGAGAGGTACTTTGACTAGGATTAAGTCACCGGTATCTTTATACCTGAACTAGTTATATATATATGGGTCGCTCTAGACCAACAAGACTATTGTCTGTGTTCCAGGATTCGTTATATCAGAGATCACGTCCAAGTCAGATGGTTAGACTTAGAAACATTATAAAGGTCGAGCTGACCTGTAATCCATGTATGCTATTCACGTGCAGACAGTAAACGGACTGATTGTATACATCTGATCTGCTAGCATCAGAAAGGGAATATTTATTATTGTCTATGAACAGTGATGATCTGCAGCTGACACTGTTGCAGAATTTATATATATTATTTATACAGCTTCACGAACTAGAACTCTATGATTTTGAATGCTGAACTCGTTGAACTATGTTGATGATATAAATATCCTGACTGTTTTTGTGGCGTGCAATAAATGGAAAAAAATTATACAACGAAGTTACCATTTTCTATGACTCTACACATCATGTTGCCTGTGTTATACCCTGTGAACTGTTCTACTACCACATACACAGCAACATCCTAAAATCAGAGAAGACACCTACATCTTGCACTTTAATACCAGGTGTCGATAGGGGTGGCAAGTGGTCGTCAATCTTATACGGAGCTAACGTACCTGGCATTGTGGCGCACCATTATCATTTAGCCTAAATCCACCCTTATCACCAATATTCCACAGTAGCATTTAACATCCATACTCTCTCTCTCTCTCTCTCACTGTCTGTGCGTCTCTCTCTCTGTATGTGCGTCTCTCTGTGTCTGTGTGTGTCTCTCTGTCTGTCTGTCTCTCTCTGTCTGTGCGTCTCTCTCTCTGTATGTGCGTCTCTCTGTGTCTGTGTGTGTCTCTCTGTCTGTCTGTCTCTCTCTGTCTGTGCGTCTCTCTCTGTTTGTGCGTCTCCCTCGGTCTCTGTTTGTGCGTCTCTCTCTGTGTCTATGCGTCTCTCTCTTTCACGAACATCTCTTGATTGTCTACTGAGAGAAGCAACCACTACAAATGGCCGGCCCTCTTGTAGGAAGCCTGTGTCTTAGCACGTGCCGGTGCAGCGGTAGTTTCTGCAGCATTGGAAGAACAGCTCGCTCATCTCTATTTTTTTAACCGTGCCTTTCTTTGTGTCAGCATCGGAAGACACAGTCCCCAGTGTAACCAGAAACTGACTTTATTGTGCTTTTTACAACCACTATTATTTGTTGCTGATCTTGATTAAGCTACATCTTCATTTTCAAATGGATTTTATTTTCTTTCATTATGTCGTTTTTGAGTAATGGTTTGCTGTCCTACAAGTAGCCAGTCAAGTATCTGCCTTCCCCGACGGGAAGATGTTGGGACTAATTGGGTTGTTCTGTGTAAGCTATACAAGTCACCAGTTCGTTTTTGAGATCCACTAGAGCAGTGGTAGACAACTCTATGAGCTGAGGGCACCTACTTTAGAAATCCTGAACTCTCTAAAAAAAAAATCTACATTGATTAAATCATATCTGTTTTCAAGTTTCAACGTATTTGAAATTCGGAATAAGTGCAGCCAGTGGCGTAATAATGGGGGTGCGAGGGGGCAGTCCGCCGCGTGTGACGGCCAGAAATAGGGTGCCATCTGACTTTATTATGATAGTACTTACTGTTAAAAATATACTTGCAAGTGTTTTTATTTACGGAGGAGGGTGCCAACGGTAGGATCCGTCTCGAGTGCCAAATACTGTAGGGGCACCTGTGAGTGCAGCCTTTATGTAAGTTATATCACTTCTACAAAATCTATTTGCTGAGAGTCCATTGACACAGCGCGTGACAACCCAGACTAAAAGATACTTTACCGGATGTTGACTTCACTTCACAGAATAGATCGCGTTGCTATCTCATGTACTTCTCGATCAAAGTGAAATTTTATCAGCTAGCTCGTGAGTTCTCAATAAGAACGCGGAACAATACCTGGACATACCGCGCCTTTACAATCCGTTGGAAGAAGACTAGCCGGAAATGCCTCTAGCTTTGAAATCCTTTACGCCACCTTCGACACCAACAAATAATCCCCTACGATTTACTGGTAGAACTCAATCGACCTATTGCTGACCTCCTGCCTTCGACAAATTGTTTACATCGCTAGCGGTCCTTCTCAAGGATTGTCCAATTAGGCAATCGCAGATCGCCTTTTAATGTCCGTCTAAAAAAAAATACTTTGAAACATTTTTTTGTTCGAATGCAACATTTACCTCTTTTTGGTCGTTCGCTCTCACACAACCACACCTATCTCTCTTATACAGCTGGCAGTTCGTCTCAGGCTTCTGTCGTCACCATACAGTTTGTCCCTCAACTGGGTTGGAGAAAGTCATGCTGTCCTCCTGCTCTTCTCGTGGAGGCGACAGTGGTTGGAGTACGAGTTGTAATGTTTGTTTGTCTTCCCCACATGGGTACATATCTGTCTGTCCTCCCCACATGGGCACGTGTCTGTCTGTCCGATTTTCAATTTGTTATACAAATGGTATCCGAGTCTGCAATGGCCGGTTCGTAGTCTGAAAATGATTACGTGGCCTGTTCTTGGTAATGTACAGTGTATAGTATGGATCTGCAGTATCAGAGACCGGGTGTTACTTATAAATGGGACATTACTGCAGAGTAGTACGCTTTCCTCTAACAAAAAATAAATATAAAAAAAGCCAGAAAATAATTTTCATTCCACTGAGACAATTATATGAAAGCTGTTGTTTAGCGAGATTACACTGAAAAACAACTTTCCTTATCGCGAAGATAAAACAGCGTTATTTTTAATATTAATATGAAATTATGTAAAGCTCTACGAAACTGTCTTATTTATTATGTTGTACACAGGAACAGGGGGAGAGAGAGAGAGAAAGGGGGTCTCAAGATTTTTGAGAACAAGACAAGTGTGAACGCATTCAAGACATCAAAAAAGTAGGGAGAACCCAGACGATGTCTTTGATCCTGATAACAGATCTTGTTGAAGAGACAGGGCAGGTCAAAATTGGACCGATATCGGAGTTCAGGAAAGATAACTGAAGTCGTGTTGAAGTCTAAATCAGCGGCTTGTCTGACTGTGGCGGAGGTCGTCTTCGTTGTGTGTGATACACCTTTGGTATTTACTTAATAAAGAATATTTCCCGTTTGATATACCTTTGGTCTTTGCTAGAAAGAATATCTCATGTTTGATATATCTTCGGTCTTTGCTGAGTATAGAATATTTCATGCTTGATATACCTTCCGTCTTTGCTGAGTAAAGAATATTTCCTGCTTGATATACCTTCCGTCTTTGCTGAATAAATAATACTTCTTGTTTGATATACCTTCGGTCTTTGCTCAGTGAGGAATGTCTCATGTGTGATATACCCGTGTCTTTGCTGAATACAGAATATCTCTTGTTTGATCTATTCTTCTATCTTTCTTCATTAAAGAATAGCTCATGGTTGATATACCTTCTGTCTTTGCTCATTAAAGAATAGCTGATGTTTGATATTACTTCGGTCTTTGCTGAATGAGGAATATTTCACGTTTTATATAAATTCGGTTTTTTTTCTCATTAAGGAATAACTCATGTTTGATATACCTTTGGTCTTTGCTCATTAAAGATTAGCTCATGTTTGATACACCTTCTGACTTTGCTCAGTAAAGAATTGCTCATGTTTGATTTACCCTCTGTCTTTGTTCAATAAAGAATAGCTCATGTTTGATACACCTTCTGTCTTTGCTTACTAAAGAATAGCTCATGTTTGATACACCTTCTGTCTTTGCTTACTAAAGAATAGCTCATGTTTGATACACCTTCTGTCTTTGCTTACTAAAGAATAACTCATGTTTGATATACCTTCGGTCTTTTCTCAGTAAAGAATAGCTTATGTTTGATGCATCGGTGGTCTTTGCTCAATAACAAACATTCTATTACACGCACAACTATTATATCACACAAACAAACATTCGATTAGATGTACAAACGTTGGATCGCATACACTAACATTGCATCACATTCTCAATTTATAAAATATGACTTATTCTGTCAGTGGTAGTTTCATTCACGTTGTCCGCCATTATAGAAAACAGACTGTCCCTTTAATTCATCTCTAGAATTCTAATTATTTTTATGTTTCAGAAACAACCGTTTCGACATTCTCCAAATTTCTGGGTAAACTTGCTGTTAAGTATACATGTATTATATATTCTTGTGAAGTTTTTATCATTTTTATCTAAACTTCTAATGCCTGTCAAAACTTTGACCATGAAGGTGGTTATGAAGAGGCAAATAGACGGTCTGGTGGACACACTGATACAGAGATTCGATGAATAAATATACACAGGGACAGATAGATAGATAGATAGATAGATAGATAGATAGATAGATAGATAGATAGATAGATAGATAGATAGATAGATAGATAGATAGATAGATAGATAGATAGATATATAGGCGGGCATAAAGGTGGGTAGACAAACAGGCAGGAAGACAGGCAGACAGAATGGCAGATTTACTTACATGCAGACAGACAGGCAGAAAGACATAAATAAAGACAGGCAGGCAGACATACAGACAGACAAACAAGAGGCAGACAGACCGATAGACAGAAAAACAGACATACATACAGACAGTCATACAGATAGAAAGACAGAGACAGAAAGGCATACATACAGACAGACAGAAAGGCAGACAGACAGAAACGTAGGCAGATACAAAGGCAGACAGACAGAAAGGTAGGCAGATAGACAGACATGCAGAAGACCCTGGAAGAAACACACAAAAAAGATGTAGGTAAATTACCAAAGTAGACAAAACTACTGTGCGATATATATTTATGGCGAAGGTCACTTTCCGAAGGCGCGTGCATAATTTGATTTTTATTGCAGACCTAAAGGTCTTTTGTATTTGGACACGCGTCCTAATATAACCGACTAGGCTGAACAAGACACGCCTCGCCAAAATTTTATTTAAAAAAAAAAGAATAATAATAATTTCATTTTTTCGCATAATTTGATATAATTTTCTCCGTATAAATTTAGCACTTTGTTTTATGGGGATGCTTTTGCATTGTAAATTAAAATTAAAAAGAGTTTTAATAACAATCAAAAGAAAACGAAGCATAAAAAATGACATTATAACTGTGGACATATCTATGAGAGAGTTATCTCAATATCAGCGATCTTTTTCTAACCGGGCTTTTTGCGAAAAGATCGCTCATTAGTACCATGTACAATAGATTGTCATAGAAACATCACAACTGTTACATTAACATGCCACTTAGTTTTAATTCACACGAGACATTTGTGTTAAGCTGCAGTTGCCATATGTAGTGTCCACACAATTAACCGTTTAGAAAGCTAGAACTCTTTCCTATTCGGATGATCTACCTCTGATAGTTACCATGCTCACAGCATGAAAGTTTCCCAGGAGCAACATCGCTGTCACTACTGCCACGACCACTCGAGATAACAATGTGTCCTCGTGTCTCGTCAGCAGCTCATTCGCAGCAGGGTCTAGTGGATGATACTATCTTTGGCAAACAACTCAAATTGGCCGATGTTTTCTTCTCGCGCTCTTGAACGATTGTTTCAATTGGTGCAATCCAGATTAAAGCGGTGTCACTCTGTCCGTCATTAAGCTCAGCTATCATCAGTTCTAAGATTAAGTCTGTTGCTATTTTCATTTTGTCCAAGTTTTATGACTCTTTTATTGGTGGCAATTGAGGTGGACAACAGGCTAAGACTCCTGATATACAGCTGATTGCCTTTTTTTTTTTTTAAAGTTCTCACAACGCACTTTAGAGAAAAATAATGTCCTCAGTTTTATAATTTAAAGTTACTTAGTCTTTGAGCGTTTGATTGGCTAAGCGAATAATTTAATCGAACCGACCACAATATATCGGGGGTCCTAATAATGTCACCCCCCCCCCCCTCTCCCATTGCAACATCTCCGGCAATGAAGAAGCTGGCAGACTGGCAAAGGAAGGTGGAAAGCTACCTCAGCCTGATACCAGTAAAACTTTTGAAGAGGCCAAGAGTTTTATCAGAAACACATTGGAAGCAGAACACACAGGCCACACAAAAAATGATGCATATTACCAGCTTAACAGAAGAGATCAAGTGATAATCTTTAGACTTCGCACGAGACACAACAGATTGGGATACCGTCTATTTAACAAGCTAAAGATATGAACTACCGATCAGTGTAACTGTGGCACCGGTAAAATGACTGCTGAACATCTACTTCAAAGATGCCCAACATATGTGGAACAGAGAAAGCAGGTGTGGCCAACACCAGAACCATTCCTGGAAAAGCTCTATGGAGATAGAAATAGCCCCAAGCTGACTACTGCTTTCTTTGAACATATTCAAGTTGACGTCTGAGAGTGTACGAAAAAGAAGACCCCCCCCCCCCCCCCCCCGGTCTCCCGGGTAGTGAGATCGGATACCTAGCTTTCTCGGATAAGGGCGAAACAATAGAAGGTCCCGTGTGCAAGCTGTGCACGTTAAAAATCTCATGGCAGTTGGAAATCGTAAAGAGTAGGCCTATCAGGCCGCTGCCCTGGTAAAATTTAAAAGTTAGAAACCTACCCACCACAAAAATAGTTATAGAATGTGTGATTCCTATATACACACATTGGGATTCTCGCCTGTGCTACGGAGTTCGTGCACTGTGCTGAGATCCTCCTTGCGTGATTTAAGCGAGGAGATTGGAGCACTGATGGAGTTGTCCGTGAGCAATGAAGATAGTTCTTAAAACCAAACCAAACCAGACCACAATATTATATATATATATTAGAGAGAGAGAGAGACAGACAGACAGACAGACAGACAGACAGACAGATAATATATAAATATATTATTTTAGATAGGTGAGTACCTATCACTAGAGATCTAGATCATCACAAAAAAATGAAAACAGGAAAGACAGATGCCAACTGTAAGTAAAGAACCAAGTAAGGACGAACATCGAAATCGGTAAAACAAAAGAAAGAAAAACAGAAAGAAGAGTTAAACTACAGCTGTTTGTAAAATGGCCAAGCTGAAACAATATCATAAAAGGTAAAACAAAACATGACTGAAGATTTAATAAGAGTACTTTTGAGAAGATGTAGGAAAAACGTCGTGGGGTGATATTATTATTTTTATTATTATTATTGTTATCTCCAGATTACGACATTGAAGATCGCCAGCAATCCGTTTGCCAAAGGGTTTCGGGAATCTGCAAAAGCCAGGTAACCATTTCTTAGTTGTTAGTACTGGAAGTACCAATAACCACATATCGTGGACAGTACATAGGTCATCACTAGCAACATACATGACTGTCGTAGATTTTTGATAGGTATTTAAGATAGATAGGTCCCGTCTGAATAGAGCTGGAAAAGGTGGTAACTCAGTGAGAGATAAGGTAAAGAAATAGATTTCACGAGTGAAATGGTGGAAAGGTAGAGTCTGTCCCTGGGTTTAGAAGATACTCTAGTCCAGCCTATCTTACGACTGTTTATCAGACAGTTTACCTTAATATATGTATTGACATATACAATATTAACCACTCACGTACACACATACAGATAAGTGACGACAACTTGACGCACAAACGTGAAACTCTATTAATGGAATAGGGATATTGGACCGAGCTGACCAACACACAGGTACTTAAGTTTTTATGTTCAGTTTATTTATCATAAAGAACCGTACAATATTTAATATCAAGATAGAAAAATACAAAAATCATATGCTACAGAAATAATAAAAGAAATAGACCCGTAAGTGCAATTCCCTCTGTTGAGACAAGATCCCGTTAGAAGAAGATATATTAACCCCCAAAAGGTCATAAGATTAGCACTGTGGTATAGAATTTGACTATACTGTAAAGAACAAAGTTCTAATGGATCTATTCTGAAAATAAAATAACAGTACTAGCAAACTAAAAGAAAAGCAAAACAAAGTGAGTACAAAGCTTATACGTTAAAAAGAATTACTCATTCCTTCTTTCTCTCTCTCCAGACAACCCGTGGCCACATTCATTCGTTCTTACCTAATTGTTGATTAGCAACGTCTGGAACAATCTTTAGGATACACACAGCAAATCCAGTGTTATTTTGGCAAAATAAACCCCAGCTCCTCAAAGACTGATTAAATCCTCTTCTTCGGGGAACGTTTACTTCGTTACTGTTATTAGGATTTCTGTTTATGTCACATTAATTAGTCCAGGTAAGAAAATTAACAGTGCTCACAGTGTCAGCAGCTTGGGATTCCAATACATAAAGGAATGTCAGGTATTTAACGTCTCTCAGTATAAAATTCCTTGTCACACCACAAATAGTCGATAGTCGGGAAATGTTAATGTTGATTATTTCGCCACAACGGGCTGAACGAATATGAAATTGGAAAAAAGAAATCTGGATAGCTATAGGTCCAGTTACAATTTATTCTTAATTCTTTTTGTTGGTACTCTGTCTCTTTCTGGGTGTAAACAAGGGGCCAAACAGGTCAACCTTGAAGACCCGATATTTATATAAGAATGTTCTTTTTGTACTGTTGGACTTAGATTCGTTATTCTCAGATTCAGGTTTAGGCGTAGGCTTAGGCCGCTGGTAGTTTTAGGTTTGTGACCCGTACGCAACACAGAAAAAGAAACTAATCTCCAATCGAAACACTAAGAAATCCACTATAACAATGGTCTAAGATTCGACGCTAGATAGTTCTGCAAAATTCTGTGGCTACTAGATAAACTGAGTTTAAAGGATGAGGTATATATATATATATATATATATATATATATATATATATATATATATATATATATATATATATATATATATATATATATATATATATATATATATATATATATATATATATATATATGATTTAGGTAGAGATTCGCTGGCACTTGCTAGATTTAACGCCTTCGCCCAGATATTGGAGAATTCTGCGGTCGATCCGTGAATCAGAGCTCATTTTCGCGCCTCATGCCGACCGCAAAATCGCCACTAGAGAACGGACGTGCTTTGATCTGGCATCTCTCGCTGTAGCTAATTACGTTCCGAGCAAACGGATGTGGGGGGGGGGGGGGAACTGTTGATTATCTCCCCTTTTCACAGATGAATTCCCCCTGACCAAAGTAATTACCGAAAAAGTACGTCTTAACTTATCGCCCTTGATTTTAGAATTAGACGACTCATTCTGATCTGTCAATATTTCAGCGATTGCCCAATCGTTCGCGTGATAAATACAGTTAACGGTTCAGGACTAACTAATAGGTCTGTTGGTAAACATTACTAGTGTCTGTAAGCCAGAGAAGAAAACAGGCGTGGCTACAATCTGAGTTCGACAGATATCGAAGCGCATGCCTTCTGCGTTGAAGAAACGTGGATATTAAAAAGCAAAGAGAGGTGGGAAACAGGTGGAAGCAAAAACGTGTTGATACATGTAAATATATTTACATACTCTGTCACAATGACAAAACATATTCTTCTCCTTTCTCCTTGTCGCTCCTGACTGAGCAAGGAGCCAGCACTGCAGTTGTTCGTAGATAGCCTGCATTGGCTCATGCTGTCCTTACTTACCATAGAGTCCACAATGCAGCATTGTCTCCAGGAAGCCTAAACAAATGTATGCTACTTATAGCCGTATTTTCTATGGCAATAGATTTTACATGATTAGGTTTTGTCAAAGCAAGACAGGAAATTGTGGTGTACTCTTCTGCAACATATCCTGATGACGGCATATGGTCAATGGATCTTTGTAGCCAAACTTATCCTGACTTATGGTCAATGGATCTTTGTAGTCAAATGTATCCTGAATTACGGTCAATGGATCTTTGTAGCCAAACTTATCTAGACTTATGGTCAATGGATTTTTGTAGTCAAACTTATCATGACTTATAGTCAATGGATCTTTGCAGCCAAACTTATCCTGACTTATAGTCAATGGATCTTTGTAGCCAAACTTATCATGACTTATGGTCAATGGATCTTTGTAGTCAAATGTATCCTGAATTATGGTCAATGAATCTTTGTAGCCAAACTTATCTAGATTTATGGTCAATGGATTTTTGTAGTCAAACTTATCATGACTTATAGTCAATGGATCTTTGTAGCCAAACTTATCATGACTTATGGTCAATGGATCTTTGTAGCCAAACTTATCATGACTTATGGTCACTGGATCTTTGTAGCCAAACTTATCATGACTTATGGTCAATGAATCTTTATAGTCAAACTTATCATGACTTATGGTCAATGAACCATTAAAAAAATGAAAGACATGCATGCTCTTATAATATTTGTTAAATTATACTTACACAGTGCAATGCGAGCCTTTACCGTATTTTCCCAACAAGTTGACGGGATCGGTTCATTGTTCGTTTCTAGCACGCTTCACTTAGAGGGGTCGGGAACCTTTTCGTGACAAAGAGCCAAATATTTTAATGTTGTCTCCTTACTTACTTACTTAGTCATTCCCCTTCTACCGTAAGGTGTAGAGGTTTGGAAGAGAGAGCGCCAGACTATCCTATCGGCTGTCTTCCTCCTGGCCTGATTCCATTCTAGTCCTCGGTCCTTCAAAGATTGTCTACTGTTGTCCTCCCAGCGGACTCTGGGTCGTCCTCGGGGTCTGGATCCTTGGCTCTTTGTTTCCCATGCTTGTCGTGGTATCCGATCTTCTCCCATTCTGCAGACATGGCCAAACCATCTTAATTGGGACTGTTCTACTTGGGTCTGCAGGGGGTAGGATTTAAGGCCTTGACGTATCGTCTGGTTGCGTACCATGTCTCTTCTTGTTACTTCAACCACCTTCCTCAGATACCTCATTTCTGAGGTTTGGATCTGGCTTTTATAAATTGAAGAGCCGCATGAACAAAAATCACATGGCATCCCTCATTCACTAAGAGTTAAGAATTAGAGAGCCGAGAGCCGCACGAGATGGCTCAAAGAACAGCATGCGGCTCGCGAGCCGCGGGTTCCCGACCTCTGACTTAGACCAAGGGTTTCCAAACTTTTCTGAGTCCCGACCTCTCCATGAAATCCTTGATACTTAATTGACCTCAGGTAAGAAATACATAAATAAAATAAAGAAGTGATGATAGAGGCACAATAAATTCTTTACCTTTTTATTGACAAAGGTGACATGTTTTACTAAATTTCTTCCCACAGAATTCCGTACGATTCAGTGGTGCCTCCATTAGCACTTTACCGCAAAACAACACAGGATTATCTCCCAGCAGTATCGGCTCATGTGTTGCCAGCTTTTTTCCAGCACGAAGGTTTACACGTGAACACTGGTGAAACAAACATTGGCCGACAATCCAATAATAACTCTTGTAAGAAATTGGCAACTTCGCGATTGATATATATGTCTGTCTGTACGTCTAAGGCCTATCATTTATAAATCCACAGATTAATCTATCTATCTACCAACTTAAATACCTACCTGTCTGCTTGTCTGTCAGTCTATTTATCTTATCTAAGTTACCAGAAGTTGTAAACGTAGACAGAGTATTTGCGGCATGTTGGAGACAGTTATAGAAGATTACCGTAAGAAGTAAAATCAAAAACAAAATAAATAAATAAATAAAATAGTTAATATTTGTTACTTTTAATAATTAATTAAACATTCATAAACTTTATTTGTTTATTATGAGGACAAGAGACTTCATCACACATGTACATTATTGGTTTATGTTTTATGAGACAAGTGCTAATTTTGTTGTCTTACGTTTTATGTGTTATTTGTTGTTACATTTGATCAACCATATTTATTTTACTTCACAATATGAAGGTCCTAGCACAAAAATGATGACGTCAGAAGTTGAACGCAAGGTCAGAAACGCCTGTCAAAATGATTCGACCTCGGCCAGTGCCGTTGGGCAGTCGTTACTGTATCCGTCACAGCACCAGTCATTAAGTATGCCACTGCAACTGCAGCACAGTCATCATAACCACTATATTCAACATCTGCTTGAACTACAGCAGCATGAAAATCAAAATATTGCCTCAGTGACTCACAGTATGGAATCTATACTGCATCATTCACATTATCAGTCAAATTTACTCGCACATATGACATCAGGAGCAACTAGGGAAATACACCCCCAGATGATACTAGAACCAAGTAAGCTAACCTCCACAAGTACGCTACCACCTCCAACACATATATCTTTTCAGACCATGCCAGTTCAAACATCGAAACTACAGTCAAGCACTTCAATTATGGCAGAAACTCCATCGAGCTCAACAGGGCCTCTTACACTACGGACCGAGATCACAACTTCTGCGAAGCTTAATAATATTCAAGCCGCTATGGTTGCAGAAGATACAAGACCTTGCGCAAGTCTCTGCAGTATTGACAGTCAGTTGGACAAGCAATCGCTTTTGCATTCTTTAACTCTGCCGCTGTTTTCAGGGTCTTTCGCTGAGAAGCACTACACGGGTACAAGTGCTCATAGAAGATCATCGGACAACTCATCAGACATTTGTCGTGTATTCATACCTGTTCGTAGCTTGACCGAGCCTCCGAATCTGGTTGGGCCTTGTCGTTGTGCTTTGTGTGAATATGAAGTCATGCGCACAGCGTTTGAATTAGCCCCTAGTGAATCTTTGACTTCTTTGCGATATCGTGGTCCCCAGTCAGACTGATCATCAGAGGAAGATGTGCCACAAAATTTATGAAATAATGTATTATCAGATATGTTTGGCTAAGCTTCAGTATGCTTTTAATTATAAATATTTTGTATGCATTTACCGCGGGTTTTTATTTAATAAAATTACATGACACTACAATAAATGACGGATTTGCCTTTTAAATAAAAGCATTGGATATTTTTAATACATTACAAAGACATGTGCGTAAATAGTGTAGATTCTACACGAGGGGGTAGCTTCCACATGCCCAACCCTCCTTGCTTGTCTGCTACGTAATCGCAAAGTAGTGCAAAGCGCTAAAATTCGTTTGTCTTTTCTCCCTTTATGGGCACACGTGGGCAATTAATGCTAATTACTTGCAACAAACATAAGTTTCTTACAGTTTCCATTACTTGGTAGAAACAGGTTATTATTGCATGGAAAACCAAGCACATTCAGAATTCTGCAACAATTTCTTAACATAGATAATCAAGCATTAGCTGGCTTCGAATGGATCAGAATGATAACTGTTCACTATAGTTCTATAAGAAAATAGAATCGAATTTTTTTTTAATGATTGGGGGTGTGTGTGTGTGTGTGCAGGCGTTGTTGAGAGAACAATTTCAATCATTTGCACTCTAAGGGAGATTATTCCTCCAAAGTACGATTACGAGTGAGCAGGACTTAAAATTAAAGAGATTGGCAATGAAATTTAGTCTCCGTTGAAACTTACTCCAGCGTGTCTAGTTACTATACAAAGTTCATTAGGTCCTGCAGCCTCCAGTTATGCTCTTGAACAATTATAGACCTGGTGGTGTCGTCCAGTGTGTTTAGAAGGTGAAAAATTTTAGACCGGGTGGTGTTGTCCAGTGTGTTTAGAAGGTGAACAATTATACACATGGTGGTGTTGTCCAGTGAGTTTAGAAGGTGAACAATTATACACCTGGTGGTTTTGTTCATTGTGTTTAGAAGGTGAACAATTATACACCTAGTGGTGTTGTCCAGTGTGTTTAGAAGGTGATCAATTATACACCTGGTGGTGTTGTCCAGTGTGTTTAGAAGGGTGGTAATCTGTACCCGTTAAAGTAGTTTTGGCTGTTATGAAGTAGCTATATTCTTTGATTTACAACGTAGAGCTTTAATCAACATCAGTCTCAACTATAGGCCTTCAATCATCATCAGTCTCAACTATAGGCCTTCAATCATCATCAGTCTCAACTATAGGCCTTCAATCATCATCAGTCTCAACTACAGGCCTTCAATCATCATCAGTCTCAACTACAGGCCTTCAATCATCATCAGTCTCAACTACAGGCCTTCAATCATCATCAGTCTCAACTACAGGCCTTCAATCATCATCATCAGTCTCAACGATAGGCTTTCAATCATCATCAGTCTCAACTATAGGCCTTCAATTATCATCAGTCTCAACTATAGGCCTTCAATTATCATCAGTCTCAACTATAGGCCTTCAATCCTCATCAGTCTCAACTATAGGCCTTCAATCCTCATCAGTCTCAACTACAGGCCTTCAATCATCATCAGTCTCAACTACAGGCCATCTGAGTAGAGAAAGGTTCCTATAGGTGAATATGTAACACCGACAGCACGAGTGATACATTAACAAACTAGATAATGATCAAACGATCGTTGGGTTTATTAATGAAATATCCACACATATAGGGTTAGTAATGGTTAGAACGTGATGATGGTGAAAGACGATTCACAAAAAACACACAGATGAGATAATAAAATTGCAGTTAATTAAGTAATAGTTAATTAAGAATGAACTGGTGTAAAGTGAAATGATGATGTGATATGATACGTGTTACCAAAATGGTGAGTACTCTACACAGTCCATGTGTCTCTAAATGCTTCTCCTAGATATGAGGATTCACATGTATGCATAAAATGTCCCAAGTTGTTATACGTTATGTCGAGTGGGGTATCTCTAAGTCGAGGACGTTCTGATGAATACTGTTGTCGTACGGAGAACGCTGACGAGATATCTATGTATATTCCTTCACTGTTTGAGTATATCTCTGTAGTGTTGATTAACAGTTAATAGCTGTCATATGAACAAAAGGTCTGTTGTCTAATCTCCCGAGGGTACTGGTCAGACTGGATATTTTCACGAAACGTTAGTGATATGTAGACTCATAACCTTGCATATGTAGTCGTGATTCATAAAATATATATATAGTCTGCTTCATAGAATGCGCTTAAGAGGGTGTTGCCCTTGCTATAAATATGCGATTCCTCTTTTGAGCTCTTTTGCTTGACTTCAGATAATAATGATCTTTCGAGTGATTTGAATTTATGATGACTCTGTATTGAACTTGTGATAACTCTGTATTGAACTTGTGAGCAAGCAGTATATGGTGATGAAAAATGCTGCGTCCACCTTCTGACTTGTGGGTGAGACAATATTCCTTTTTAATTGAGGAATGAAAGATGTCCTATGGCGAATTCTGCTAGCCAAATGTCCGTTTTTGATAACTTATTTCTGGTTAGACGTCAGACACGTTGCGTGTAGACTCAGACTTCTGATGAACTTCTTTTCCCTTCGCAAAGTCCTTTAAGAACACAATTAATCACAGAACTGAATTATCATCCACTCTGAATAAACACGTGTATTAGGCTATGCGTTTTTGGGTTTAATCTCTTCCTCACAAGGTAAAAAAAACTGGACTCCTTCCTCTTGCAAGCTACGCAGTAGATTATATTTCTGCCAGTCCAATATGGGTTTCTGGATCCGACATCTAGCTCTGCCCATACCAACCAATCCTTAATGGCCCCTCTGGTCACTCATTCACATGATCGCTCTTGTCCCCTGTCAGTCCAAACGTGGGTGTAGTTTGACCTCTGATTGTTTATTGTTCACCTGGCCAAGGTGGGCGTCCAATGTGGTAAACCAACGCTTGTCTGAACCGCGGCCGACCAAAGATAACACCATTAGAGCATGAGACGTTTTCCCCTGGCCAATCTGGGCGTCCAATGTGGTGTCACAGAAATTACAGCATGCCCAGATGTTTGATTAGGATGACCAGATGTGTTTTTACCAGATTTATCACGATGCAATGTGGGCTTCAAACGATAATGTCAGGCATGTGGACTCAATCAAAGGACTTTATTTCCCCCGATGAAAGAACAAATGTGGTTCTCTAGATACCGGTCGCGAGTAATCACAACGATGAAATAGCAAATGTGGGTCGCAAATATTGGATGAAAGAGCAAATGTCGGAGAAAATACAATATGAAAAATGTAGGAAAAGATGGAGCAAAAAAGCCTTTGCGCTCGTTTATCACAATCAGTCTCAACTATAGGCCTTCAATTAATTCACACAAAATCATTATGTCATGTGCCTTCCGTTCAAGTTCTATTCCTGTTTTAAAAAAACATCTTGTCTAAGTCTTTCCTTTCTCAATTCCCCCCCTTTAGAAGTGTTTCGGTCTCCTAAAGCCTGAAGTGTTACCACTGATGAAGTATTCGCTAGCTAAAGCTTTCGTAGTCCAGGGCGTTGACAGCCTCATCATGTTAAAAAAAAATATTACAGAAACCACAACTGCAAGAGCATTTTAATGCTTTGGGGCAGACTACTCGCAAATGGGCCAGCTGTAGTGGTGGTTCCTTGTTTGATTGCCAGGGGAAAGACCAATGTATGAATGAAACGTCCGTCCGCAAATGTCTTGGGTTGACTAACTGAATAAAACTGCTAGTTTCCGCAGGCTATGAAGCAAGCTAGAAGAAAATGGAATCATGGGCCACTTTCTGGACAATACAAAAACACCGTCTAAATAATACCAACGTAAATTGATATTTTAAAATGCTTTACTATGACTGTCCTCCGGGGTCAACTCAGCTTCATGAATTTTGTACCAGAGCAACGCTGGAAGGTTAAGGTGGCCGGCGTGATGTTGACCACTTCACCCCTAGTGTGCCGATGGTCAAAAAAATATGGGCCTAACACCGTATTCCCAACATGCCTCAATGGATGTTTAAGCGGGATCCTATACTTTTCCTTTTCCTATGACTGTCAGGGTACAACACGGTTGTGGTTATTACGTCCTATATAAGACATCTTTAAACCTGCAAACAAAAAAAAAACAAAAAACAAAAACCATGCAGTCAAAATAAAGCACAATACCAAAGTGAACTACTTAACCTCAGAATTTGTCATTGCTGTTGACCTGTCTAATTTTCAGAGAGAACCTAGTAATGTCCACTAAGCTTGGAGGAGTCATTTGAGCCCTAAACGTTACTCTGGCTTTTACCTGGTTGCCAGCATGCATGAGGATCTCACTACGGGCCCATGATAGATAGAGGCAGCTGAGAAGTGGCCCTGTGTTGACCGTGAATATTCCTTGGGAGAGCCCAGAACCAGAGCACAGTATTTTAGCTCTGCATATTTGGAGAGCCCTCTTGGATAGCGGGGAATGCACAGCAGAGGCGTCCCTAAAGTACTTGGCACCCGGGGCAGATGTAACTTATGACATCCCCTGCCCCAATAAAGAAACACACAAGTAAGTAACATTTTAACAGTAAGTACTATATTAATAGTGTCTGATGGCACCCCCTTCATGGCTGTCACCCGGAGAAGACCACCCTCTCACACTCCCCTTAGTACGCCACTGATGCACAGTATGCCACACGCTTCTTCCTCTTAGCTTGAGACCAGATGGGACGATCCTTTAAATGCAAGCCAAGCTGGAGAAACTGGAGCCCATGACTTCAACTTCTTTTCTACAAATGGTAATGGTGTCGATCATATGTGCTTTCTCTGTTCCACACATGTTGGGCATCTTAAAATTCTTACCCTTTGTTTCTGTGTAGCCCGGCGGGACTCTACGGTGTTAGCGACATGTTGATTACTTTTTTAATGACGTCATCATCAAGTGGCGTACGTTAACTGTTTCGTTAGGCCTGTGGCCCAGTGCATTCGATTTCAACAGAAATTTATGTCGGGTTGTCTTCCTTAGTCTTTGACTGTCCCCAGCCTTACCTGCAAGGCAGCAGTATGATCTCTCTGTTTGACTGGTTTATTAAAAAAAATGTGTTCAAAACCCACAATTCACAAATTGTAGTAGTAAAAATTAGATCCCTCAGGAAAGACATAACATTTCTAACAAAGTGGCCGACTTAATTTGATGGCATCGAAGAAGACGTCATTCTGTACTGCTCTTCATTTCAACCTACCCAAAGGGAGCCGCGCTAGCGTAGTGATTACAACACCGATCTAGCGACCGGGTGATGCAGGATCAAACCCGGGCGACGGCATTTGAGGATTTTTCGTCGACCGGGATTTGGACTGGATTAACTCGAGACCTGGCGAGAAACATTTGAAGGAGTGTCGTCGACCAGGGATTGGCGGCTCCTGAGCCGACCCAGCTCTAATGGGTACCTCCGAAATCGGCGAGTACCTGCCTGAATGGCGAGGGACACCTGTCTCTGTACAAGAAAAAAGGGATACTCACGTAAAATCAATGTCAGGTTAGAAATTAATAATAACCTGAGATTTCGCCTCGAGTATTAGCGGGCGTACGTAAAAAAAAAAAAAAAAAAAACACCTACCCAAAAATATTTCCAAGATACACATATCTTCCTGAATTCTTTCGTAGAAGAAATTATCACGACACAATTGTTGGAAACACTTATCTTTACTGTCTACCCAATGGATCTGCTTGAGACACCTCATCACTGACAAAACTTTCAGACGCCGATTATAGACTCTCTCCCTGTACACATTTTATTTCTTGTTACGACGTTCATACGGTAAACTTGCTAATTTTCTAACCTCTGATTCTCTCAACCAATCCTTGTTTCCTCCTATAACGTCATCAGCTTAAATTATATTCGTTCACTCCTGCCCCATGCCGTTAAACAAACAGAATCCGCTCACTAGTATTTCAGTCCCAGTCCTAGAATTTCTACGATGTGAGCGGCTTGAGGCTGACCACAGCTTTTTTTCAAGACAACACCAATAAGAACCTCTTTAAAGAACACTTTCTTCCGTCTCGGATGGCTGTGTTAAGTTATCTGAGTTAATTGCGTTATATTATTTGTTCCCGTTGCTTACTTTTTTTTTTTTGCTTTAGTTTTCTAATGGACGGGGTACCAAGCCCCGTGCCCAGTCCTCCTTAATTTAATAGCCTTCTACGGCATACTGTATGGTATAGTGCTGGTATACTTTTCTTCCCTTTCTGGCCCTAGTAATACGAGCAAATAAAGGAGTATATTGAGAAACGGAATACTGTACATGTATTGTATTTGAACATCTCGTGCGAATGAATCCCAACCAACCAGCAGCACGGCCATCACATTTCAACGTGTAATCGTTTAAGTCTAAAGACGACTCCGTAGAAGATAGATTGACGCGTGTATAGATCTATTAATAGAACACAAAATGACAGCCCTCCAGGTAACATTGTGTGCACTGCATCAGAAAATAAAAATCAAAGTACATGACATTTCGGCCACAAATATTGAATGGTTAAACTAGGGGCGGACTAACAGTGATCTGGACCCCGGTGTGGCGGAAGGTTTTATAAGTGTGATGATAGTACTAGAGTAGAATCAGAATTATCTCCAGAATGTGTGAGGTCCCAGTGACAGAGAGGTACACTGGTATCACTAGATAATCACGGCTGTGAAAGTATCTGAAGTTGAAAAGTATTCCAAGAACAATCAGATGTTACTGCGCCACCTTCGCTGTGTAACTATCTGTGATATTAATGCAATTCAACAAAACTCAAATACAACAATATGGAATGAATAAAGCTGTTGAAATACAATTATATTCCTCTTTATTTACATCTATCTATGTGTGATGGGTGTGCGTGACTGTGTATGAAATAGATGATTTATATTTACAAAACCAACTTGGGTATCCAATTAACATTTAACAAGTTAATATTTAAAATGTCCTTGTAGACTGGAATCAATTAACCGTTAACAAGTTAATATTAAAAAATGTCCTTGTAGACTCTTCCAACATAGATATTTGAATTCCCCCTGTCATATTCACTGTAACAAAGTCTCAGTTAAGCTATCATGGTTCTTTTTAGATCACTAAACAATTTTGACTGTTCTCGCAGCAGGGTGCACGATTGTCATATAAATATACGTAACTTCTCTGTTATACGAAGTGTTGATGTGACATGTACAGCTTTTCAGATAGGTCGGGCTTCTTCTAATCATCGAGACACTGCTGGGGTGAATAGCCTTGATCTTGAACAATTCTTGATCACTGACCTTTGACTGAGTGGCAAGTATGAACCTGCAGATAATTGTAGGATATGTGGCTATTGTGGATAATAATTACCGCATCCCTAGTGAATGTGAGATGAATTTTGTTTTCAGATGTGTGATGATGTCACCATGATACAACGTTAAAATATCTCCAAAATTAACTATGAAATGTAGGGTTAAAAATAATGCGTAAGATACTAGGAGACATGCTCGCCCATGCCAGCCTTTCCCACCGCCATTTAAAACTAACGAGTTAGAAATGCAGACGAAACGTTTACCCTTTGTAGACGGGAGAGAACGGAGGACACAAAAAAGGAAAAATATGACTGAACACGTGTTTGAAGTTCGAACGGCAAAAAAGACGCAAGTGGGGGTGAAAGGAAAAAAATTCACGTCCCCTAGTTGACATAAAGTAAGGAAATGGACAAGAAACGGACATTAGCTCTTGATCGAGACAGTCATTTCTTGGACGTGTTTCGATACTTGGTCTTTATTTGAATGCCGCGGCAAAACACATGAGGGAAGGTTCTCGAACAAATTTCAAAATTTAAACTTGAGAAAAAATATGTTTTTTCTTAATAATAGAGTTATGAAAATAAAACCTAGCTAGTTTGATAGCCCATCTTGAGCAGAGAAATAATATGCTTTCATTTATACAGACGGATAGATAATAAGGAAGATATTGACAAAAGACTGTATTGTTCATATCATACAAGCGACTGCACTGTTAACCCATGTCACTAAAAGTTACCAAAATCTTGGCCTTGAGCCTGCAAACGTAAAAATCGAGCTGTAATTAAAGAGAGGGAATGTGGTGGAGCATTGTAGCTAAAAATAACTTAGGCAGCAGATTCGTGTAGGAAATACATGTAAAACCAAGTGTGTTTTTATGAAAAAAACAAGTAGAGACAGACGGACTAACAGACCGTAATACATACTTGACTGAGATTTGACTGAAGTGACTTTTGGTTGGCAATTTGAAAGTTAGGGGGGAAGTCGGCGATTGGCCAACGCATTTTATAGTAGCGGGATAGAGAGGTGAAAGTTTGCCATTCGACATAAGTCTGTTCAGAGACGCAGTTTGAATCCATGGTGGTGTTGATTCCATAAGAATATAACTATATAGTGGGACGCCATCATACGGCCAGCAGCTCAGCTGAGTTTTGCTAGTAAATTTAACTGTGTTCTCAATTCTGAATTCTGGTAAGAATGAACAATATTTATTCTGTATATTTTAATAATTCGAGTGATTGATACTGCCATATTATAAAAATGATTACGACAAGTAAGTGTTCGCTCTAGATCCCCAGCCCTAGATCAGGGTCTAGAGACATACATACAAAGAAAATATATAGGCACGCCTAACTGAAACTATGAAAAAAAGGATCTAGTGTTGAGATCAGTGGAACATATCACCTATCTTATTTAATAGCAGGAAGCTATTGAACCTATATCAGATGCAATGTAGTCGTGGGGAACTGATACTATGTGAAAACAACTTGGTAAGATGTGCTGTGTGGTCAGAGAGATCTGACCCAGTCTATGTGGTGTTGTTGTTGTGTAGTGTTGTGTGCAGAAGTGGTTCAGGAAGTAGAGTTCTGACACATGACCAATACTTTTGTTTCAGAACTGTGAGTTTCTATTTGGCACCAAAGCGGTGTCAAATGCTGTAGTAATATATACAAGTGAGGACCAGAGCAGTCTATCATTGTGTCAGAGCAGCCGTATATTGCCCCCAGCACGGAGAGGTGGGGCCACAAGACTTTTGTAAAGGATCAACGCAGGCGAGATAAGTTATATCTGGCCTGCTGGACTTTCACCAACGACATTTTCAACTAAATTATCCCTAATTTACCAGTAAATAAAGCCATGACATTGGGGAAATTAAACTATATATATTTATTCCTAAAGTCAACGGACAATGTTTGGCAGTCATAGACTGGGAGTGATTACACCATCCCAACAGCATATCTAGTAATAAGTTCTCCTGTGACTATCTTAATATAATTATTATTAACCAGTCATTTGAAATAATTAAGTACACATTTTCCATTTATTATGTCATATGATTTTGCATTCCATTTATGATTCCATAATATTTCTTATGTTCTGGCCAACTAAACATTTGGTTCAGAACAAAATAAATTTATCAAAAGATTTAACTTTAAAAACTAAAATAGCCTGAGTTAGTTCAGTGTGTTATAAATTTTATTAATATTATTAGACTTCTTAAATATCTGTGTGTGTGTGTGTGTGTAATTTACCACAACACATTACATATCAGTACCCTAGATTTTTAACGTAGCCACATTCATTAGTAAAAAAAAGATATGTGTGAGGTCGTAAGTGGTAGCAAGAAGGGCCTTCTGTAATTCACATCTACATTTATCTCAGGAGCCTTCACAGCTGACCTCATACATCACACTAGGTGACATCAACCATACTATACCATCAAAATCCACTACATATATTGGGGTCTTGTCCAGGGATAATTAGCTTATCAGTAATATTAGGATCTCCTGGTGGGAGAATTAAATCAGGGGAACAAATTGTAAAAATTAAAATTGTCCCTTAAAATTGAAAGTGAAAATAAAAGTTGGTGAATCTTCACAGCCAGTGGTAATTAATTAGTTAACTGGCTAATTAGAATTACTTTAGTCTATAGTAATTAGAATTACTTTAGTTGTTTATTTGTTGAATTTTTACCCTGATCATTGTTATTTTGTGTGATGGCTGAGCTAGCAAAGTTCAGATCAGCTGCTGTGCTAACGGCGAAGGATATGGGAATGGATGGTCAGGTTTTAATTCAGTATGTAACTGCTGAATGTGACAAGTATATTGAAAGGGAAGAAAGAAGATTAGAAAAAGAGGCCAAAAGAAAATTAGAATCTGAAAGGTTGGCTGAAGAGAAGAGGTTACAAATTGAGGCTGATAGAGAACTTAAGAGGCTGCAGATTGAGGCAGAAGAAAAACGACAGCAAAGGGAAGCAGAAGATAAAAAGGCCGAAAGGGAGTCAGAAGAAAAAAGATTGACTGCCGAAAGGGAGGCAGAAGATAGAAGGTTGCAAAGGGAGCACGAATTACGACTAAGGGAGCTGGAGTTACAAGGCCATGCTCCTGAAAATGGAGCCAGCCCTTTTGCCTCAGATGCTGCAGCTAGTCAGGGTGCCTCAAACTCAGCTATGGGGTTTCATTTAGACCATTTTGTTGAAAAAGACGATGACATGGAGGGGTACCTCAGTCGTTTTGAGTTATTAGCTACTACATATGGGTTAAAGAGAGAGAGGTGGAGTTTAAAGTTGTCACAGGGACTGAGAAGTACTTCTTATGAAGTCTTCGCAAAAATGAACAGAGAAGATCAAGACAATTATGACATGTTAAAGCAGGCTTTGTTATTGAGGTACGAAAAAAATGGTGAATTTTATCGTAAGAAATTTAGAAATGCCAAACTGTTGTCTGGGGAGACATACCACCAATTCTCTGCCAGACTAGAAACCTATTTGGAGAAATGGACGGCTCTGGGGAAGACCCAAGATCTTAAAGAAATGATCATGATTGAGCAATTGAGAGAGTCCATGGCTCCAGACATGAGAAACTTTCTCATGGAACAAGGTGCAGAGAAGTTGGGGGAGATTTTAAATGTCGCTGAGAGGTATCAGGCAGCCCAGGCAGCGGTAAGTGGAAATAAAAAGAAGCACATAGAAACTTTTAAAGCTCCACAGCCATTTAATAAATTTGAAAATAGAGAACAGGGTAATAAGGGCAGGACAAACTTTGAACGGCCAAGAAATGACTATCGAGACAGAAACTCACAGTTCAATGACCAAAAATACAATGAAAGAAAACCGTTTAACCAAGGAAAAAGATGGTGCAAATGGTGCAAGAAAGATAACCATAACACCGAATTTTGTAGAAGGAAACCTTCAAACATTGCTGCAATGAAGTCGGGGACTCAAAGATTAAAGGTTAATCCTAATGGACAGCAGGAACCTTATCACCCCCCAGTTTGTGAGGATGTTATTTGTAATGGGGTCACCATAATGTGCCTTTATGATAGAGGTTTGGATTATGATTCAGTTGTGAAGTCTAGCCTAGTGGACCCAAGTCAGTATACCACAGAAACAGTGGAAATACAAGGGGCGACTAAAGACATACCACTCATGACACTTCCCATCGCAAGGATAACGGTGAAAACTCGCTATGTGGAAGGAGAAATCAGAGCAGCAGTGATAGATGAACCAATCTACCCTCTGATATTGGGGTGTAGATACGTCTTCTTGTGGAATCCCGAGAGACCTGTGATCATGGCGACAGTGCAGACCAGGTCACAGAAAAAGGAGGAAGAAGGTGAACCTATAAATGCTCATCCAGAGGAGATGAGGAAGGCGCAGGCTGAGGATAGGACACTCAAGCCATGTTTTACAAAATTGCCCAAATGCCACACACCTCCAAGCAAGGGGGAATATTTTATGAAGGACAAATTGCTATATAGGAAGACAGGAACTAGATCCACTGGTCACGGACAGTTGGTTCTTCCCAAGGTATATAGGGCAAATTTAATAAGGAGCTTACATGTTGGAAAAGATGGTGACCATGAGAAAGTCGGTACCATCTGCCAAAAGTTGCTCGAAAATACTATTGGCCCGACGTAAATGTCGATATTGAAAACTTTGTAGAAGCATGTGGCGTATTTCATGAGGGAACACCCACAAAGGGAAAATATGTGCAGGACCTAGAAACGCCACGGGGCACTCTTAGGCCTGGAAGGAAAAATTATTATACTCAGGTAGACAAAGTGGAATGGGAGCCCCCTTTTCACACTCAGTCTTCACTTGAATGGATTAACATGGCCACTATGCGACGAGTACAAAGAAGAAAGTTACCCCAGAATAAGCTGACAATCCCTCGGTCAGGATTATATAAACTGGATGAAACTAAAAGAGAGCGAAGATCTCTCATAAGCAATCTAAAGTGGGGAGACAAACCCAAGAAAAAAATTGGTAGTGGTCGATTTGTGAGTGATGATTCTAGGAAGAAAAGTCCTCATTATAAGGCTTCTAATGGAAGGGACCCGACGGGTTCCATGAAAAATAAGTATGATAACTTAAAAGTCCAGATGTAGCACTATTAAGGACCTGGACAGATGAGAAGGCAGAAGAGACTGTTACCTCATCTTATCAATACGTGAACGAACTGACCACTCGTCTGAAAGCTGGATGGAAACTGGCAAATGATAATTTGAGACAAGCCAGGAAGAAACATGCAGCATATTTTAATAGGAAGGCAAAGGACAGAGAACTAGCTGTGGGAGAGAAGGTGCTTCTTCTACTACCCGGCAGCCAGAATAAATTACAAATTGGATGGCAAGGTCCATATACGGTTCTAGAGAAGGTGTCTAGAACAAACTATAAAATTGACAAAAAGGGGAAGGAGAAAGTTTATCATGTAAACCTGTTAAAGAAGTATCTGGACAGACCACTCCAGGAAAGCACCCCCTTTCTGACCTTGGCTATCGCAACTCAAATGCAAAAGGAACCACTCACCTCGCATGAATACCCATTACATCCTTGTGAAACAGCGGCACAAGTAAAAGTCAGTAAGCACCTGACTAAAAATCAGAGGGAGAGAGTTCAACAGGTTCTGGAGGAACATACAGATGTCTTAACAGATAAACCAGGCCATACAAATTTGCTACAGTATGACATGAAACTGGTAGACTCAAACCCAATCTGTATGAGAGCCTATTCTATTCCGTTCGCGAAGGAGAAGGCATTGAAGGAAGAAATAGATTATTTGTTGAAGGAGGGGATTATTTCACACAGTGAATCATCTTTTAGCTCCAGTGTCGTCTTGTTGAGAAAACCGTCTGGGGAACACAGACTGTGCATAGATTACAGGAAACTGAATGCTGTCACAGAAGGACAAGTGGATCCATTACCAGACACAAAACAGTTATTTGCCAGATTAAACAAGGCAAAATACTTTTCAAAGGTGGATCTTAGTAAAGGCTATTACCAGATTCCAGTGAAGCCTGAAGTGAGACCTTATTTAGCGTTTAGCACATCGGAAGGACATTATGAATTCAACATGCTACCATTCGGATTGAAAAATGCTCCAAGTGTATTTTCAAGGATGATGCGCAAATTGTTGGATCCCCTGAATAACCCATGTATCACGAATATCATGGATGATATTCTCGTCGCCACAGAGACATTTGAAGAACACATTGACGCTCTAAAAATGTTATATGATAGGCTTAGGGAGGCGAACTTAACTGCTAGGCCAACAAAATGTTGTACTGGATGCAAAGAGTAGGAATTCTTGGGACACACTGTATATCAGGGTAACATGACCCCTGATCCCAAGAACTTGGAAAAACTGCAGAGAGCACCTAGACCACAAACAAAAAAGGACGTGCGATCATTCGTGTCGTTATGCGGATTTTATCAAAAGTATATCAGAAATTTTAACTCTATTTGTGCTCCTCTGACTCGCAAGGGACTTCTAGATAAAATTACTTGGACTGCGCTGTCGTGAAATATTCTAATCCACATATATAAATTATCAGGTAAATATAAAGCCTAACAAATAAATTCTAATAAAGAAAAGAGCAATGGTAAAATAACAGTGCTGTCACAATGACTGTACTCGAAATCCCCCTTGTTTTCTACTTCGTCGGCAAATTGTAACGCTTTCACGTTGATAGTAAAAGCCTACTGTATTATTACCCGCTTTCTTCAATGAAACGTGTGCTGTATTTCTTGGAAAAACATTGAGATACGCAAGCTGAACAATGACCTAATTTTAATATTTCATTCATTCCATTTTATACACGGCGTAACTAAAGACAGATGGACTAAAGGATAGAGAGAAGGGAGAGGCATAAAGCTGAACACGTGCAACACTAAACACGCGTCGCGCGATACACAATTGCTGCCATCACGCGTGTAAGGCCACATGCACTAACTTCATTTCAAATCGACAGTGATAAAATTCACTACCCTTCCCAGAGTTAGGTTTTTAAATCCTGAAAAACTCTTATTAGGAAAGATGACAATAGATGGGTTTACGTTTGAAAACATTACAGTACCCAGACAGCACATCTTCGAAACAGGAGGTAGAAGAAATTGCATATTTTGAACGCAGCCACTTAGCTCTTTTAAAATTGTATATTTGGGTTCCTTAGGGCTTGATGACAAAGAATATGTTAAGTGTTATGCAAATAGTCTAGGAATTAACAAGTTATAGCCAAAATAAAATGATGGTGCTGTCAGACAACACCCAAAATCAGAATCGCTCAGTGGTAGATTTTTTAAACCACCATTGTACGGGAAATGGGCCACAAGTTACATTTGAACTGATTGGCTGGAATGATATGTAAGGCTAAACACGATTAGTCGGACTATAAATGCTATCCTTGGTTGTTAGGGGAGACGTAGGAAGGTAAAATTGTTTCAAACACTTGTCGAAACGTGGCTCCATTGGCCAGACTCGCTGATATAATCCCTTAGGAGCGTTAGTTCGAGACCACTAGTTCAAATAAGCTTGATAAAGCAACAGTGCGTTGAAGCCAGCTCATATTTTTGCTAAATAAAAGCCTGGAACATAAGCAGATGGGAATTTGTGCCAGTATTTGTGCCAGAATTCATTGCTAGTCAACGTATCTGTGTTTATTTCCATGAATTGTGGGACCGTGGTCTTGACGTTATTGAGCAGCACCTGGTCAGAGCTTTGCTGAATCCAGAGTCGGACAGCATACTCCTTGGTCAATTTAGCTATCAGTGAGGTGTCTCCAGAGCCCAGGGGAGAAATCGAGCAGAGGAGTCTTTTCCTGCCGCCATCACGCAAGATAAGCTGATGTGGCCAACTGAGCTCAACATTATGTACCCCCATCTTAAAATGACAGTGTAAAATACAATTAAGAGGGGAATTTAATTGTTTTAATATCAGGAACTGAGAACATCTCCAATACTAGTTCCAATAAAGACAAACTATTGAAGTCATGATGACAAATACCAACAGAGCTTGAACAAAACAAAACCAGTATTACCTCATATTACTACTACACAACTGACACACATAGGATACTATTAAAAATATATGTCACTACAAGATTCATATTGATAAATTATGTACATATAACGTGTAATTAAAATTGATTGTGATTCCTGGTTCCCTTTGTATTTGAATCAGGACACATATACATTCATGACAGCAATGAATACATATTGTTATTTGAAAAGTTATCAGTGACTCCTTTAAGATATCCTTGTAGAGTGTTTTATGTATGTGAGTGTCACAGTGTTGTCAAGTGTAGTGGAATAAATTAAATTGTTTATCTGTCTGTTGTTGTTTTGACTTACACTTCATCATACACATACCCTAGACATATAACGTAGTCATCACACTATTCCAGAATAATTCCGACTGAGGTATACATATGTGGCAGCAAGTAAGGTTATATATAATACACTACTCTTATTAGATATATATATATACCTTCACAGCTGATCTCAGTCAGTACACTAAGTCCCCTATAAATATTTATAACATCCCACTTTACCACATATATTGGGGTCTCGCTCTTGGGATTTTGAATCTTTACCTATTAAAAATATTGGGGGGTAATTCACTTCAGGGAAAATAAGAATTAAAAGGTATCCTTGGGTGGAATTAAATAAGGTTGAGCTCTCGGTGCCTGTGTTGTCCATTAGATATATATTTAGAGATTGAATTGTTGGTTAGACATTGTATAAATTTACCTGATAGACAATGGCGGACCTGGCCAAATTTCGATCTGCTGCTGTTCAGACTGCAAAAGAGTTAGGATTAGATGGGCAAGTTATGGTTGCCTATGTCACTACGGAATGTGACAAATTTATTGAACGCGAAGAAAGAAGGTTTGAAGCCGAAAGAAAGTTAGACGCTGAAAGGGAAATTAAGAAGTTACAATTTAAGGCTGAGGCTGAGACTAAGAGGTTGCAGGCTGAGGCTGAGACTAAGAGGTTGCAGATTGAGGCTGAGGCTAAGAAATTGGAAGCAGAAAGAGAAGACAAAAGATTAGCTGCAGAAAGAGAAGAGAAGAAATTAGCTGCAGAAAGAGAAGAGAAGAAATTAGCTGCAGAAAGAGAAGAGAAGAGATTAGCTGCAGAAAGGGAAGCAGAAAAGGAGGAGAAGAGATTACAAAGGGAACATGAGTTACGACTAAGGGAGTTTGAGTTTCAAGGCCATGCTCCTGAAAATGGTGCCAGTCCCTTTGCCTCTGATGCCACTGCTAGCCAGGGAGCCTCAACCTCAGCTATGAATTTTCATTTAGATCATTTTGTTGAGAAAGACGATGATATAGAGAGCTACCTAAATAGGTATGAACTATTAGCTACCACGTATGGGTTAGAGAGAGAAAGGTGGAGCTTAAAGTTATCTCAGGGACTTCGTGGGGCAGCTTATGAAGTTTTTGCAAAAATGAGCAGAGGTGATCAGGAAAATTATGACATGCTAAAGCAGGCTCTTTTGTTAAGATATGAAAAGAATGCAGAATTTTATAGGAAAAAATTTAGGAATGATAAACTACTGTCAGGTGAAACCTATCACCAGTTTTCTGCACGAATAGAGACATACTTGGAGAAATGGACTTCTCTGGGGAAAACCCAAGATCTTAAGGAAATGGTCCTTATAGAGCAATTAAGAGAGTCCATGGCTCCAGACCTGAGAAAGTTTCTCATGGAACAAGGTGCAGAGAGGCTGGGTGATTTGCTAAATGTTGCTGAAAGGTATCAAGCAGCTCAAGCAGAGGTAACAGGTAATAAAAAGAAACAAGTGGATAACTTTAGGGCACCACAGAACTTTAATAAATTTGATCCTAAGGATCAAAATAAAGGTAAGCACCAGTTTGATAGGCCACGGTATGAAAATAAAAATAAATTCCCACAATTCGATGAAAGGAAATATGATGAAAGAAAATCTTTCAACCAAGGAAAAAGGTGGTGTAAGAATTGTCAGATGGACAATCATGACACTGACCGTTGCAGAAGGAAACCTGTGTATATGGCAACCCTTCAGGTCAGGTCGACCTCAAGACAGGAGGAGGATATTATGTTGGATACCACTCCAGAAGAGATGAGGAAGGCACAGGCTGGGGATAAAACACTCAAGCCTTGTTTCAGAAAATTGTCAACTTGTCATACAACTCCAGGCAAGGGAGATTTTTACATGAAAAACAAGTTGATGTATAGGAAGACTGGAGCTAGATCCAAAGGTCAGGGACAACTGGTACTTCCTAAAAGATATAGGGCAGACTTAATAAGGAGCCTAATGTGAAACCAGATGGGGACCATGAGAAGATAGGTACCATCATTCAAAAGGTGGCTCACAATTATTATTGGCCTAAAGCAAGATGGGACATTGAGAATTTTGTAGAAAGGTGTAGCATAGCACATGAGGGAACACCCACAAGTGGGAACATGGATCAGGACCTGGACACGCCACGGGGCAAAATTAGGCCTGATAATAAAAAGAAAAATAGATTTGATAAAGTGGACCAAATGGAATGGGAAGCCCCTTTTCACGGACAAGCTTCACTTAACTGTTTTACAATGGCCACTATGCGGAGAGTGCAAAAGGATGTCTTACCCCAGGATAAGCCGAAAATCCCTCAATCGGACTTAAACAAACTGGAGGAAGAAGATGTAGAGAGGAAATCTCTCATCAAGAATTTTAAGTGGGGAGAAAGCCCCAAAAGAAAAATTGGTAGCGGTCGTTTTGTGAATGATAATTCTGGGAGGAAAAATCATCACTATAAAGCTTCGAGTGGAAGAGACCATACCGGCGCATGGACAAATAGGTCCACACAATTAAAGGTCCATATGTAGCTTTGTTAAGAACGTGGACTGATGAAAAGGCAGAGGAAAACATTACATCTTCATACCAATATGTGAATGAGCTGACCACTCGTTTAAAAACTGGCTGGAAACTTGCCAATGAAAATTTGAAACAAGCCAGGAAGAAACATGCTGCCTATTATAACAGGAAGGCGAAAGACAGAGATTTGGCTGTGGGAGAGAAGGTACTGCTTCTTTTGCCCGGGAGTCAGAATAAGTTACAAATTGGATGGCAGGGTCCATATACAGTTTTAGAGAAGGTATCTAGAACAAATTATAAGATAGATAAGAAGGGGAAAGAAAAAATCTATCATGTGAATCTCCTGAAGAAATATTTGGAAAGAGAACATCAGGAGGAGACACACTTGTTGACCTTGTTCATCGCCATGGAGATGAAAAAGGAACCACTTTCATCATTTGAGTATCCATTACACCCCTGTGAGACAGCAGCACAGGTGAAAATCAGTACACATTTAACGAAAACTCAGAAAGAGAGAGTGCAACAGGTTCTAAATAATCATGCAGAGGTGTTAACAGACCGACCAGGGCATACAAACCTATTGGAATATGATATGAAACTGATAGACCCCACACCTGTCTGTATGAAACCATATTCGATTCCGTTTGCTAAGGAGAAAGCTTTGAAGGAAGAGATAGACTATCTATTGAAGGAAGGAATTATTTCACACAGTGAATCTTCGTATAGTTCCGGGGTTGTACTCTTAAGGAAGCCCTCTGGAGAACATAGACTCTGTATAGATTACAGGAGACTGAATGCTATTACAGAAGGACAGGTGGATCCATTGCCGGATACAAATCAGCTGTTTGCCAGACTAAATAAAGCTAAATATTTCTCCAAAGTAGATCTGAGTAAAGGATACTATCAGATTCCAGTAAAGCCTGAGGTTAGAACATACCTAGCTTTTAGTACCTCAGAAGGACACTATGAGTTTAATAGATTGCCATTTGGATTGAAGAATGCGCCTAGTGTCTTCTCTAGAATGATGAGAAAATTGTTGGATGTAAACATTTCGGAGGAACGTAATGAATCCCTGAGTTGCCTCTTTGATTGAGGATATTCCGAATGTTTCATACAGGATAATAAGAAGATTATGGGATCCACTACAAAAACTCTGCTATCACCAGGTATATGTTATCTCCTCATAACGTACATTTTGAGGGAAATATAATGTTCTCTGGACATGTCATTGCGCAGACTCAGAGAAGAGAAATGGTGAATACGGGTTGCGAAGCAGCATTAAGACAAGCACTCACACTTGCGGCTGTTCAGTAACATAACCGAAATATATTATTGGTTGTAGAAGTCTGAGGCAGATTTCATGAGTAGTGCCTACTCTGAATGGACCCAACTACATAAAACCATGATAGCACCACAGCAGAGTAAAGTCAAGTTGACTTACATTTATCTATGTGTATATAGAATAAAGGACTGACATATAATGTCTGTTTTAAGAGGGGAGGTGTCGTGAAATATTCTAATCCACATATATAAATTATCAGGTAAATATAAAGCCTAACAAATAAATTCTAATAAAGAAAAGAGCAATGGTAAAATAACAGTGCTGTCACAATGACTGTACTCGAAATCCCCCTTGTTTTCTACTTCGTCGGCAAATTGTAACGCTTTCACGTTGATAGTAAAAGCCTACTGTATTATTACCCGCTTTCTTCAATGAAACGTGTGCTGTATTTCTTGGAAAAACATTGAGATACGCAAGCTGAACAATGACCTAATTTTAATATTTCATTCATTCCATTTTATACACGGCGTAACTAAAGACAGATGGACTAAAGGATAGAGAGAAGGGAGAGGCATAAAGCCGAACACGTGCAACACTAAACACGCGTCGCGCGATACACAATTGCTGCCATCACGCGTGTAAGGCCACATGCACTAACTTTATTTCAAATCGACAGTGATAAAATTCACTACCCTTCCCAGAGTTAGGTTTTTAAATCCTGAAAAACTCTTATTAGGAAAGATGACAATAGATGGGTTTACGTTTGAAAACATTACAGTACCCAGACAGCACATCTTCGAAACAGGAGGTAGAAGAAATTGCATATTTTGAACGCAGCCACTTAGCTCTTTTAAAATTGTATATTTGGGTTCCTTAGGGCTTGATGACAAAGAATATGTTAAGTGTTATGCAAATAGTCTAGGAATTAACAAGTTATAGCCAAAATAAAATGATGGTGCTGTCAGACAACACCCAAAATCAGAATCGCTCAGTGGTAGATTTTTTAAACCACCATTGTACGGGAAATGGGCCACAAGTTACATTTGAACTGATTGGCTGGAATGATATGTAAGGCTAAACACGATTAGTCGGACTATAAATGCTATCCTTGGTTGTTAGGGGAGACGTAGGAAGGTAAAATTGTTTCAAACACTTGTCGAAACGTGGCTCCATTGGCCAGACTCGCTGATATAATCACTTAGGAGCGTTAGTTCGAGACCACTAGTTCAAATAAGCTTGATAAAGCAACAGTGCGTTGAAGCCAGCTCATATTTTTGCTAAATAAAAGCCTGGAACATAAGCAGATGGGAATTTGTGCCAGTATTTGTGCCAGAATTCATTGCTAGTCAACGTATCTGTGTTTATTTCCATGAATTGTGGGACCGTGGTCTTGACGTTATTGAGCAGCACCTGGTCAGAGCTTTGCTGAATCCAGAGTCGGACAGCATACTCCTTGGTCCATTTAGCTATCAGTGAGGTGTCTCCAGAGCCCAGGGGAGAAATCGAGCAGAGGAGTCTTTTCCTGCCGCCATCACGCAAGATAAGCTGATGTGGCCAACTGAGCTCAACATTATGTACCCCCATCTTAAAATGACAGTGTAAAATACAATTAAGAGGGGAATTTAATTGTTTTAATATCAGGAACTGAGAACATCTCCAATACTAGTTCCAATAAAGACAAACTATTGAAGTCATGATGACAAATACCAACAGAGCTTGAACAAAACAAAACCAGTATTACCTCATATTACTACTACACAACTGACACACATAGGATACTATTAAAAATATATGTCACTACAAGATTCATATTGATAAATTCTGTACATATATCGTGTAATTAAAATTGATTGTGATTCCTGGTTCCCTTTGTATTTGAATCAGGACACATATACATTCATGACAGCAATGAATACATATTGTTATTTGAAAAGTTATCAGTGACTCCTTTAAGATATCCTTGTAGAGTGTTTTATGTATGTGAGTGTCACAGTGTTGTCAAGTGTAGTGGAATAAATTAAATTGTTTATCTGTCTGTTGTTGTTTTGACTTACACTTCATCATACACATACCCTAGACATATAACGTAGTCATCACACTATTCCAGAATAATTCTGACTGAGGTATACATATGTGGCAGCAAGTAAGGTTATATATAATACACTACTCTTATTAGATATATATATACCTTCACAGCTGATCTCAGTCAGTACACTAAGTCCCCTATAAATATTTATAACATCCCACTTTACCACATGCGCAATGTGAATTAGCTTTCCAAGAATTAAAGGAAAAACTCACTAGCAAGCCTATTCTCAAATTGCCTGATTTGACACAGGACTTTGTGGTGAGAACAGATGCAAGTAATGTAGGCCTCGGGGCGGCCTTGTTGCAGAGGTCATCTTCACCCGATGGGGAACTGAACCCAGTCGCTTATGCAAGCCGCAAATTGAATAAAGCGGAACAAGGATATTCCACAAGCGAAAAGGAATGATTAGCGTTAATCTGGGCAATAAAGAAGTTCCAAATCTATCTGTATGGTAGGACTTTTGTGGTCCAGACGGATCATCAGCCCCTCGTATTCTTATCTCAGGCTAAGCATGAAAACGCAAGATTGTTGAGGTGATCTTTATTACTGCAACCTTATCAGTTTATTATCCAATACATCCCAGGGTCATTGAATGTCGGTGCAGATTTCCTCAGTCGGCACCCCTGTGATCAAAATTAGAGTAGTGGTAGGCGTGAGGAGAGATTTTATCTATGTGTATCACTGATTTTGGAACTTGCTGTAGTGCATGTTCTCAGGTGGGGACATGTGTAATGATGTCACCATGATGCAACGTTAAAATATCTCCAAAATTAACTATGAAATGTAGGGTTAAAAATAATGCGTAAGATACTAGGAGACATGCTCGCCCATGCCAGCCTTTCCCACCGCCATTTAAAACTAACGAGTTAGAAATGCAGACGAAACGTTTACCCTTTGTAGACGGGAGAGAACGGAGGACACAAAAAAGGAAAAATATGACTGAACACGTGTTTGAAGTTCGAACGGCAAAAAAAAGACGCAAGTGGGGGTGAAAGGAAAAAAAATTCACGTCCCAAGTTGACATAAAGTAAGGAAATGGACAAGAAACGGACATTAGCTCTTGATCGAGACAGTCATTTCTTGGACGTGTTTCGATACTTGGTCTTTATTTGAATGCCGCGGCAAAACACATGAGGGAAGGTTCTCGAACAAATTTCAAAATTTAAACTTGAGAAAAAAATATGTTTTTTCTTAATAATAGAGTTATGAAAATAAAACCTAGCTAGTTTGATAGCCCATCTTGAGCAGAGAAATAATATGCTTTCATTTATACAGACGGATAGATAATAAGGAAGATATTGACAAAAGACTGTATTGTTCATATCATACAAGCGACTGCACTGTTAACCCATGTCACTAAAAGTTACCAAAATCTTGGCCTTGAGCCTGCAAACGTAAAAATCGAGCTGTAATTAAAGAGAGGGAATGTGGTGGAGCATTGTAGCTAAAAATAACTTAGGCAGCAGATTCGTGTAGGAAATACATGTAAAACCAAGTGTGTTTTTATGAAAAAACAAGTAGAGACAGGCGGACTAACAGACCGTAATACATACTTGACTGAGATTTGACTGAAGTGACTTTTGGTTGGCAATTTGAAAGTTAGGGGGGAAGTCGGCGATTGGCCAACGCATTTTATAGTAGCGGGATAGAGAGGTGAAAGTTTGCCATTCGACATAAGTCTGTTCAGAGACGCAGTTTGAATCCATGGTGGTGTTGATTCCATACGAATATAACTATATAGTGGGACGCCATCATACGGCCAGCAGCTCAGCTGAGTTTTGCTAGTAAATTTAACTGTGTTCTCAATTCTGAATTCTGGTAAGAATGAACAATATTTATTCTGTATATTTTAATAATTCGAGTGATTGATACTGCCATATTATAAAAATGATTACAACAAGTAAGTGTTCGCTCTAGATCCCCAGCCCTAGATCAGGGTCTAGAGACATACATACAAAGAAAATATATAGGCACGCCTAATTGAAACTATGAAAAAAGGATCTAGTGTTGAGATCAGTGGAACATATCACCTATCTTATTTAATAGCAGGAAGCTATTGAACCTATATCAGATGCAATATAGTCGTGGGGAACTGATACTATGTGAAACCAACTTGGTAAGATGTGCTGTGTGGTCAGAGAGATCTGACCCAGTCTATGTGGTGTTGTTGTTGTGTAGTGTTGTGTGCAGAAGTGGTTCAGGAAGTAGAGTTCTGACACATTACCAATACTTTTGTTTCAGAACTGTGAGTTTCTATTTGGCACCAAAGCGGTGTCAAATGCTGTAGTAATATATACAAGTGAGGACCAGAGCAGTCTATCATTGTGTCAGAGCAGCCGTATATTGCCCCCAGCACGGAGAGGTGGGGCCACAAGACTTTTGTAAAGGATCAACGCAGGCGAGATAAGTTATATCTGGCCTGCTGGACTTTCACCAACGACATTTTCAACTAAATTATCCCTAATTTACCAGTAAATAAAGCCATGACATTGGGGAAATTAAACTATATATATTTATTCCTAAAGTCAACGGACAATGTTTGGCAGTCATAGACTGGGAGTGATTACACCATCCCAACAGCATATCTAGTAATAAGTTCTCCTGTGACTATCTTAATATAATTATTATTAACCAGTCATTTGAAATAATTAAGTACACATTTTCCATTTATTATGTCATATGATTTTGCATTCCATTTATGATTCCATAATATTTCTTATGTTCTGGCCAACTAAACATTTGGTTCAGAACAAAATAAATTTATCAAAAGATTTAACTTTAAAAAACTAAAATAGCCTGAGTTAGTTCAGTGTGTTATAAATTTTATTAATATTATTAGACTTCTTAAATATCTGTGTGTGTGTAATTTACCACAACACATTACATATCAGTACCCTAGATTTTTAACGTAGCCACATTCATTAGTAAAAAAAAGATATGTGTGAGGTCGTAAGTGGTAGCAAGAAGGGCCTTCTGTAATTCACATCTACATTTATCTCAGGAGCCTTCACAGCTGACCTCATACATCACACTAGGTGACATCAACCATACAATACCATCAAAATCCACTACATATATTGGGGTCTTGTCCAGGGATAATTAGCTTATCAGTAATATTAGGATCTCCTGGTGGGAGAATTAAATCAGGGGAACAAATTGTAAAAATTAAAATTGTCCCTTAAAATTGAAAGTGAAAATAAAAGTTGGTGAATCTTCACAGCCAGTGGTAATTAATTAGTTAACTGGCTAATTAGAATTACTTTAGTCTATAGTAATTAGAATTACTTTAGTTGTTTATTTGTTGAATTTTTACCCTGATCATTGTTATTTTGTGTGATGGCTGAGCTAGCAAAGTTCAGATCAGCTGCTGTGCTAACGGCGAAGGATATGGGAATGGATGGTCAGGTTTTAATTCAGTATGTAACTGCTGAATGTGACAAGTATATTGAAAGGGAAGAAAGAAGATTAGAAAAAGAGGCCAAAAGAAAATTAGAATCTGAAAGGTTGGCTGAAGAGAAGAGGTTACAAATTGAGGCTGATAGAGAACTTAAGAGGCTGCAGATTGAGGCAGAAGAAAAACGACAGCAAAGGGAAGCAGAAGATAAAAAGGCCGAAAGGGAGTCAGAAGAAAAAAGATTGACTGCCGAAAGGGAGGCAGAAGATAGAAGGTTGCAAAGGGAGCACGAATTACGACTAAGGGAGCTGGAGTTACAAGGCCATGCTCCTGAAAATGGTGCCAGCCCTTTTGCCTCAGATGCTGCAGCTAGTCAGGGTGCCTCAAACTCAGCTATGGGGTTTCATTTAGACCATTTTGTTAAAAAAGACGATGACATGGAGGGGTACCTCAGTCGTTTTGAGTTATTAGCTACTACATATGGGTTAAAGAGAGAGAGGTGGAGTTTAAAGTTGTCACAGGGACTGAGAAGTACTTCTTATGAAGTCTTCGCAAAAATGAACAGAGAAGACCAAGACAATTATGACGTGTTAAAGCAGGCTTTGTTATTGAGGTACGAAAAAAATGGTGAATTTTATCGTAAGAAATTTAGAAATGCCAAACTGTTGTCTGGGGAGACATACCACCAATTCTCTGCCAGACTGGAAACCTATTTGGAGAAATGGACTTTTCTGGGGAAGACCCAAGATCTTAAAGAGATGATCATGATAGAGCAATTGAGAGAGTCCATGGCTCCAGACATGAGAAACTTTCTCATGGAACAAGGTGCAGAGAAGTTGGGGGAGATTTTAAATGTCGCTGAGAGGTATCAGGCAGCCCAGGCAGCGGTAAGTGGAAATAAAAAGAAGCACATAGAAACTTTTAAAGCTCCACAGCCATTTAATAAATTTGAAAATAGAGAACAGGGTAATAAGGGCAGGACAAACTTTGAACGGCCAAGAAATGACTATCGAGACAGAAACTCACAGTTCAATGACCAAAAATACAATGAAAGAAAACCGTTTAACCAAGGAAAAAGATGGTGCAAATGGTGCAAGAAAGATAACCATAACACCGAATTTTGTAGAAGGAAACCTTCAAACATTGCTGCAATGAAGTCGGGGACTCAAAGATTAAAGGTTAATCCTAATGGACAGCAGGAACCTTATCACCCCCCCAGTTTGTGAGGATGTTATTTGTAATGGGGTCACCATAATGTGCCTTTATGATAGAGGTTTGGATTATGATTCAGTTGTGAAGTCTAGCCTAGTGGACCCAAGTCAGTATACCACAGAAACAGTGGAAATACAAGGGGCGACTAAAGACATACCACTCATGACACTTCCCATCGCAAGGATAACGGTGAAAACTCGCTATGTGGAAGGAGAAATCAGAGCAGCAGTGATAGATGAACCAATCTACCCTCTGATATTGGGGTGTAGATACGTCTTCTTGTGGAATCCCGAGAGACCTGTGATCATGGCGACAGTGCAGACCAGGTCACAGAAAAAGGAGGAAGAAGGTGAACCTATAAATGCTCATCCAGAGGAGATGAGGAAGGCGCAGGCTGAGGATAGGACACTCAAGCCATGTTTTACAAAATTGCCCAAATGCCACACACCTCCAAGCAAGGGGGAATATTTTATGAAGGACAGATTGCTATATAGGAAGACAGGAACTAGATCCACTGGTCACGGACAGTTGGTTCTTCCCAAGGTATATAGGGCAAATTTAATAAGGAGCTTACATGTTGGAAAAGATGGTGACCATGAGAAAGTCGGTACCATCTGCCAAAAAGTTGCTCGAAAATACTATTGGCCCGACGTAAATGTCGATATTGAAAACTTTGTAGAAGCATGTGGCGTATTTCATGAGGGAACACCCACAAAGGGAAAATATGTGCAGGACCTAGAAACGCCACGGGGCACTCTTAGGCCTGGAAGGAAAAATTATTATACTCAGGTAGACAAAGTGGAATGGGAGCCCCCCTTTTCACACCCAGTCTTCACTTGAATGGATTAACATGGCCACTATGCGACGAGTACAAAGAAGAAAGTTACCCCAGAATAAGCTGACAATCCCTCGGTCAGGATTATATAAACTGGATGAAACTAAAAGAGAGCGAAGATCTCTCATAAGCAATCTGAAGTGGGGAGACAAACCCAAGAAAAAAATTGGTAGTGGTCGATTTGTGAGTGATGATTCTAGGAAGAAAAGTCCTCATTATAAGGCTTCTAATGGAAGGGACCCGACGGGTTCCATGAAAAATAAGTATGATAACTTAAAAGTCCAGATGTAGCACTATTAAGGACCTGGACAGATGAGAAGGCAGAAGAGACTGTTACCTCATCTTATCAATACGTGAACGAACTGACCACTCGTCTGAAAGCTGGATGGAAACTGGCAAATGATAATTTGAGACAAGCCAGGAAGAAACATGCAGCATATTTTTAATAGGAAGGCAAAGGACAGAGAACTAGCTGTGGGAGAGAAGGTGCTTCTTCTACTACCCGGCAGCCAGAATAAATTACAAATTGGATGGCAAGGTCCATATACGGTTCTAGAGAAGGTGTCTAGAACAAACTATAAAATTGACAAAAAGGGGAAGGAGAAAGTTTATCATGTAAACCTGTTAAAGAAGTATCTGGACAGACCACTCCAGGAAAGCACCCCCTTTCTGACCTTGGCTATCGCAACTCAAATGCAAAAGGAACCACTCACCTCGCATGAATACCCATTACATCCTTGTGAAACAGCGGCACAAGTAAAAGTCAGTAAGCACCTGACTAAAAATCAGAGGGAGAGAGTTCAACAGGTTCTGGAGGAACATACAGATGTCTTAACAGATAAACCAGGCCATACAAATTTGCTACAGTATGACATGAAACTGGTAGACTCAAACCCAATCTGTATGAGAGCCTATTCTATTCCGTTCGCGAAGGAGAAGGCATTGAAGGAAGAAATAGATTATTTGTTGAAGGAGGGGATTATTTCACACAGTGAATCATCTTTTAGCTCCAGTGTCGTCTTGTTGAGAAAACCGTCTGGGGAACACAGACTGTGCATAGATTACAGGAAACTGAATGCTGTCACAGAAGGACAAGTGGATCCATTACCAGACACAAAACAGTTATTTGCCAGATTAAACAAGGCAAAATACTTTTCAAAGGTGGATCTTAGTAAAGGCTATTACCAGATTCCAGTGAAGCCTGAAGTGAGACCTTATTTAGCGTTTAGCACATCAGAAGGACATTATGAATTCAACATGCTACCATTCGGATTGAAAAATGCTCCAAGTGTATTTTCAAGGATGATGCGCAAATTGTTGGATCCCCTGAATAACCCATGTATCACGAATATCATGGATGATATTCTCGTCGCCACAGAGACATTTGAAGAACACATTGACGCTCTAAAAATGTTATATGATAGGCTTAGGGAGGCGAACTTAACTGCTAGGCCAACAAAATGTTGTACTGGATGCAAAGAGTAGGAATTCTTGGGACACACTGTATATCAGGGTAACATGACCCCTGATCCCAAGAACTTGGAAAAACTGCAGAGAGCACCTAGACCACAAACAAAAAAGGACGTGCGATCATTCGTGTCGTTATGCGGATTTTATCAAAAGTATATCAGAAATTTTAACTCTATTTGTGCTCCTCTGACTCGCAAGGGACTTCTAGATAAAATTACTTGGACTGCGCAATGTGAATTAGCTTTCCAAGAATTAAAGGAAAAACTCACTAGCAAGCCTATTCTCAAATTGCCTGATTTGACACAGGACTTTGTGGTGAGAACAGATGCAAGTAATGTAGGCCTCGGGGCGGCCTTGTTGCAGAGGTCATCTTCACCCGATGGCGAACTGAACCCAGTCGCTTATGCAAGCCGCAAATTGAATAAAGCGGAACAAGGATATTCCACAAGCGAAAAGGAATGATTAGCGTTAATCTGGGCAATAAAGAAGTTCCAAATCTATCTGTATGGTAGGACTTTTGTGGTCCAGACGGATCATCAGCCCCTCGTATTCTTATCTCAGGCTAAGCATGAAAACGCAAGATTCTTGAGGTGGTCTTTATTACTGCAACCTTATCAGTTTATTATCCAATACATCCCAGGGTCATTGAATGTCGGTGCAGATTTCCTCAGTCGGCACCCCTGTGATCAAAATTAGAGTAGTGGTAGGCGTGAGGAGAGATTTTATCTATGTGTATCACTGATTTTGGAACTTGCTGTAGTGCATGTTCTCAGGTGGGGACATGTGTAATGATGTCACCATGATGCAACGTTAAAATATCTCCAAAATTAACTATGAAATGTAGGGTTAAAAATAATGCGTAAGATACTAGGAGACATGCTCGCCCATGCCAGCCTTTCCCACCGCCATTTAAAACTAACGAGTTAGAAATGCAGACGAAACGTTTACCCTTTGTAGACGGGAGAGAACGGAGGACACAAAAAAGGAAAAATATGACTGAACACGTGTTTGAAGTTCGAACGGCAAAAAAGACGCAAGTGGGGGTGAAAGGAAAAAAATTCACGTCCCCTAGTTGACATAAAGTAAGGAAATGGACAAGAAACGGACATTAGCTCTTGATCGAGACAGTCATTTCTTGGACGTGTTTCGATACTTGGTCTTTATTTGAATGCCGCGGCAAAACACATGAGGGAAGGTTCTCGAACAAATTTCAAAATTTAAACTTGAGAAAAAAATATGTTTTTTCTTAATAATAGAGTTATGAAAATAAAACCTAGCTAGTTTGATAGCACATCTTGAGCAGAGAAATAATATGCTTTCATTTATACAGACGGATAGATAATAAGGAAGATATTGACAAAAGACTGTATTGTTCATATCATACAAGCGACTGCACTGTTAACCCATGTCACTAAAAGTTACCAAAATCTTGGCCTTGAGCCTGCAAACGTAAAAATCGAGCTGTAATTAAAGAGAGGGAATGTGGTGGAGCATTTTAGCTAAAAATAACTTAGGCAGCAGATTCGTGTAGGAAATACATGTAAAACCAAGTGTGTTTTTATGAAAAAACAAGTAGAGACAGGCGGACTAACAGACCGTAATACATACTTGACTGAGATTTGACTGAAGTGACTTTTGGTTGGCAATTTGAAAGTTAGGGGGGAAGTCGGCGATTGGCCAACGCATTTTATAGTAGCGGGATAGAGAGGTGAAAGTTTGCCATTCGACATAAGTCTGTTCAGAGACGCAGTTTGAATCCATGGTGGTGTTGATTCCATACGAATATAACTATATAGTGGGACGCCATCATACGGCCAGCAGCTCAGCTGAGTTTTGCTAGTAAATTTAACTGTGTTCTCAATTCTGAATTCTGGTAAGAATGAACAATATTTATTCTGTATATTTTAATAATTCGAGTGATTGATACTGCCATATTATAAAAATGATTACGACAAGTAAGTGTTCGCTCTAGATCCCCAGCCCTAGATCAGGGTCTAGAGACATACATACAAAGAAAATATATAGGAACGCCTAAATAAAACTATGAAAAAAGGATCTAGTGTTGAGATCAGTGGAACATATCACCTATCTTATTTAATAGCAGGAAGCTATTGAACCTATATCAGATGCAATGTAGTCGTGGGGAACTGATACTATGTGAAACCAACTTGGTAAGATGTGCTGTGTGGTCAGAGAGATCTGACCCAGTCTATGTGGTGTTGTTGTTGTGTAGTGTTGTGTGCAGAAGTGGTTCAGGAAGTAGAGTTCTGACACATTACCAATACTTTTGTTTCAGAACTGTGAGTTTCTATTTGGCACCAAAGCGGTGTCAAATGCTGTAGTAATATATACAAGTGAGGACCAGAGCAGTCTATCATTGTGTCAGATCAGCCGTATATTGCCCCCAACACGGAGAGGTGGGGCCACAAGACTTTTGTACAGGATCAACGCAGGCGAGATAAGTTATATCTGGCCTGCTGGACTTTCACCAACGACATTTTCAACTAAATTATCCCTAATTTACCAGTAAATAAAGCCATGACATTGGGGAAATTAAACTATATATATTTATTCCTAAAGTCAACGGACAATGTTTGGCAGTCATAGACTGGGAGTGATTACACCATCCCAACAGCATATCTAGTAATAAGTTCTCCTGTGACTATCTTAATATAATTATTATTAACCAGTCGTTTGAAATAATTAAGTACACATTTTCCATTTATTATGTCATATGATTTTGCATTCCATTTATGATTCCATAATATTTCTTATGTTCTGGCCAACTAAACATTTGGTTCAGAACAAAATAAATTTATCAAAAGATTTAACTTTAAAAAACTAAAATAGCCTGAGTTAGTTCAGTGTGTTATAAATTTTATTAATATTATTAGACTTCTTAAATATCTCTGTGTGTGTAATTTACCACATGTTACGTGCAGTCTTTGATATCTTACAATATTATACATTGGTATACTTGTTATGTTCGCAAATATTTTGTAAACAAAATAGTGCTTAAGGGAAAGTCATTATTGAGTTACTTCCCTTGAAAGTTGTGTCGGCTCTTTCGATCGAACTCCGCGGATGAATCCATTTTACTGCGATTTATTCGTTGTTTGGGTAGTAATAGATTGTTCTTGCTTCAGAATATCTATGGCCTGAATTTATGTGTATTGTTTGTCTGAGTAGGACGAGTCTGTCTTATATCTGTATATCTTTACATATCTAAGTCGAACTATATGTTCTGTTGTCTCTAGAGAGGTCAAAGGCTATTCGGCGGATGTGTCGCTAGAGTGTGGTGTGATTTGGCTTCGTCCTGATAGGGACTGTGTTTTCTATGTCGGCTTGTCGCCGGGGAAAAAGTGATCTCAGTATTGGTGGGGAAAGTGATAGTCGTCTAGACCTATCGTGTATGCTTTGCCCCAGTGTTTATTCGTATTGCCAAGGAATGGCATTTTCATATTTCTGATACCAAGGTAATAATAGACACTCTTATGAACTCTCGTACGAAGCCACCATTTTCGATAGGTACGATTTGAATGTCTAAGAGAATATATTTGACTCGATGAAAACGACTTCGATTCCTAGCAGCACTATATCCTGTAGATTGCAGTCAATTGTTCATGATCAAATCTACAGAGCAATGAAATGTTTTATGAATGACTAACTTTAGGACAGATTCATTATCTGTATCCAAACGTGAGTGACAGCTCACGAGTGAAGCCATCTTGGAACCAAACATGTAGTGACTTTCAAGAAGAGAAAAGGGATGCCCGTATTATCGCTTGTTTAGTCCAGAGATCACTGCTACACATGAGAAACCGTTATTAGCGGTTCAATATTATTATATGGAAAAATATGTGCTGAACATTATGTTGGAGAATCGTCGCTAAACGAGATTAGGTTTAGAAGCCATCTGAAATATTGTTTATAAGCTGACGTGCTCAGTCAGTGAAGTCAGATGATATATATGTATGGGCGATACTGAGGGCTTGGCTACTGACAGTCCTTTATACTATTATTCTACATGAGTGCCCATGTAACATTGCAAGACCATTTATCCACTGTACCATGATGTATTATGCCAACCTGTGATTTGTCACTATCTGTGCTGTCGAGTGTGTACGTCCAATTAAACTTTAGAAAAGGTACACAGTCGTTGGTGTCGATGACTTCCAGCCATACATGAGTGTGAGAAAAGAACATTTGTCAACACCACGAACCCTTATTATCATTCGCACATTATACACTCAATCCATGTCTACACACCACTGCGTAGGTCAAGTTGACATTCCATACACTACAGTGGAGCAAACAACACCATAGAGATCTTATCAACTGATGATGATGATGATGTCTGCTTCCATCCACTTATATCTATCTTTTTGGTGGATATCATTAACGGGAATAAAATATCCAACTTTATCAACTGGTGGACCAGCTTTCTGGGTTTGACCTCGCAGAAGTTCAGAAGTCAACAGAGTACCGATACCAGACCGTTTCCTGTGGCTGATACGACACACTTGCAGTATTGGTTTGCTCTTTGTCAACACTTCGTCACGTGACCTGTCAAGTGAATGCAGTATGTAGGTCAGCGTTGTTGACATTTTTACATTAGACATTACAGAGTTTCACAGAACAGTTGGATCAATTCTTGTCAATATTAACAGGAAGACAGTATTGTGAACTAAGAAGTCCTATTTTCATCGATGGATCTTCTTGTTTTCTGTATATGAACTTTAATATTTAAGGCCAGAATGTTTAATTGAATAAAGTGGCAGTTTGTTTATTTTCATAAAAATAACTTTGCCATTACTGTAAAACTGAGCCTATTTTGCAACACATACTATCATACACATAATTTATATATATTTATGTTTACATGTTATTTGTTTGTATAGTATGTTAGTTTCTATGTCAGGGGGTTGTGTTTAAGGTTGGGCGGCGTCCTCACAACAGAATATCCCACGTCATAGAGGGTCCGTTGTGGGCGTTTTCTATAGGTGCAATTTTCTTGATTGAAAATTTGCTGCGACAACTGTTGCTTTTGTGTTAGCTGTGAAGTCTGTAATTATTGTTATTTTTGTAATATTTCTTTGTTCTTTAGTTTTGTTTTGATTTGTTTGTAATTTGTTGGTCTAACCTTTTCTATCTTTCAGTTCTATTCTCAATTTATATTCATATATTGTGACGTCATTTGTGTTGTTATTCTTTGAGATTCAGTGATTATTTTCATTGATTTCCCTATTTGATTTATTTTGATTTCTGCAAACGTTCTTGTATTGTCAGTCCTATTTGTACTTTATGTATTCTGTTGGTTGACATATGTTTTATATAGGTATATTTCATAAGACACAATTGCCTGTGCACTGCACTTGGATTATGGTATAAACCAGTACCTGATTATTATTACTATTATACAAGACCTTATTAAAGGCTTGTGACCCACAGATATTGGGATAGTATACTGATTAATCAAGTCATTGAGAACTTGTGGTATTATTATTATTTCAGGTGATTAGTATTATTGTTAGACATCATGTCTACATTGGAATACTTCATTACACAAGGGAAAGCCCTTGATAAGACTGGTCAACAATTAGAACAATGGGCTGTTGCTCAATATGACAAAGCATTAGCTGCAGAAGAGAGAAGAGCTATGGCAGAAGAGAAAAGATTAGAAAGAGAAGCTGAGGCTGCTGCTGAACAAAAGAAATTGCAGATGCAGGTGGAGGAAAGGAGATTTGAAGCTGAACAAAAAAAATTAGAAAGAGAAGCTGCAGCTGAACAAAAAAAAAAAATAGAAAGAGAAGCTGCTGCGGAACAAAAAAGATTAGACAGTGAAGCTGAACAAAAAAAATTAGAAAGAGAAGCTGCTGCTGAACAAAAAAGATTAGACAGTGAAGCTGAACAAAAAAGATTAGACAGGGAAGCTGAACAAAAAAGATTAGACAGGGAGGCTGAACAAAAAAGATTAGATGCTGAAGAGAAAAAAAGCAATAAGAGAACATGAATTTGAGTTAGAGAAATTGAGATTGACAAGTATGAGTAATGTTAATCAGGCATCTAGTGGTAATGGTAAACCTTCTACTTACAAGGTTAAGGTTCCACCGTTCAATCAGTCCAGTGACGATATTACATTCTGGCTGGATAGATTTGAACGTTCTTGTCGTACACATAATGTGGATAAATCACAATACGCTAATCAATTATCAGAAAACTTGAAAGGTGAATCTTTGACTAGATTATGCCTTGTAGGAGAAGCAGATAAGGATAATTATGATGTCATTAGGGCGGCTTTGATAAAAAAATATCAGCTAAGTGAGGAAGGCTATCGCCTTTTATTTAAAACGATGGTGCCTGAGACGGGTGTAGAATTCTCAGAATTCACTGCAAAGGCACGTCTCACAGTTGATCGTTGGATTGAGCTTTCCAAAACAGAAAAAACGTATGAAGGACTTATGGATTTGTTGCTCAGAGATAAGATTATGTCATGTGTGAACAAACCTTTCCTTGAATTTATACATGAGCGTAAACCCAAATCTCTAAAAGAAATGGAAGAATATTGTTCCCAATATGTCACTGCACACCCCGACGTGACTTTTGGCAACACTAAGATTAAGGAGAGTATGCCAGTTGCTTCAGCAACACCATACAATCCCAATTATTCACACAGATTTCAGGGACCTCAAAACAGATTTGATAAAAAAGTAACCATAATAGTTATCAAAACCAAGGTAACCAATCATTTCAGGGTTCTTCTTCAAAGAACTGGAGACGAGCTGATAGCTCTCGACACAGGGGTGGTCATAATTATAGGAATTTCCGTAGAGGAAGTAATTATAGAAACTATCAGGGTTATCCGTCTTGGAGTCAACAAGATCATAATTACAGAGATACTCATTATAATGAATATGATAATGGTAACCAAGGGAACTATGACTCAAACCCAAATAGGGGTTACAATAGAGGTAACAATAACTACAGAGGTGATAATAACCGAGGTAGATCTCAATACAAAAGACATAAACCACATTTTCAGGCAAACTCTGCACAACAAGAGTCCAATGAAGCCTATAAACAGAGTAAAGATAATAATGATGCTAGTAATATGGCATGTGCCGCTTTTGATTTTGGGAGAGCATCTCAGTGCCCCCAATGCAAAACGTTATTTGAGCCAACCACAGTGTCTACTTTAAGCTGTGGCCATCCTCTTCCTGCTCTTCCGGCATCAGTCGCGCATGATGGAAGAGGTTCTCTTGTCTTACATAAGGGTTTAGTGAATAACAATCCAGTCTCTGTGCTATTTGATTCTGGATGCACCACAATTGGTGTTAGGCAGTCACTCGTAGATCCTTCCCGTGCCACTGGACAAGTAGTCAAATGTGTAACATTTGGCGGCACATTAGAGAAATACTCTACTGCTATCATTAGGATTGCTACTCCTTTCTTTACAGGAGATGTACACGCATGTCTTCTTCCGAATCCGATCGCTGACCTCATCATCGGTCGCATTCATGGAGTCAAAGAATGCACTCCGCAACAAATTTCCACGTGGGAAAGGCAAAACATGCAGATTGCTAACGCTGTAGTCACTAGAGCTCAGGCTCTTAATATGCCTCAAACTTCATCTACTGAAGATAATGAAGTGCATAACCAAGATAATCCCTTGGTAATTTCTCGTGACTCGTTTATAAAACAGCAAGAAGATGATCCCACTCTGAAGAAATTCTTCATTCTTGCAACTAAAGGTGATCCGAATAAAGACACAAGTCGTAAATCGTGGATTACAAAGAAGAATGGCGTACTTGTACGTATGGTTCAAGACTCCATTACGTCAAGTCATTCTCAAATCCTGGTTCCCAAGAATTTGAGAGTTAAAATTTTGCAGCACGCTCACGACTCTCAGTGTGCTGGACACATGGGTTTTTCCCGTACTAAGTCAAGAGTCCTTGCGGCTTTCTTTTGGCCATTGGTAAACAAGGACATACGGATTTATTGTCGATCTTGTAAAGTATGTCAGGAAGTTAAATCCAAAGGTCCACGGCATGCTGCACCCATTCAGGCGGCGGACATTCCTATTCGGCCGTTCCAAAAAATGGCCATAGACATAATTGGTCCATTTAAGATCAAGTCTGCCAGAGGACATCAGTTTATCTTGACGTGTGTTGATATGTGCACACGTTGGCCAGAGCTATTCCTCTGAAGAGCATTACTACTGCTGATATTGCAGATGCTCTTTGGCTTATATTTTCTCGTCTGGGGTTCCCCGGAGAGATATTGTCAGACCATGGCACCCAACTAATATCAGATACCATGTCTCAAGTAATGTCTACTCTGCAGATAGATAGATCTTTAAGTAGTATCTACCATCCAATGTCTAATGGTATGGTCGAACGCCTTAATAGAACACTTAAAAACTTACTGGGGAAGATAACTGAGGATCATCCTCAAGACTGGGACAGAGTTTTACCTGCGGCCCTCTTCGCTTACAGAGAGGTACCCAATGAACATACGGGATTTTCTCCCTTTGAACTCGTCTTTGGCGCGCGTCCGCGTGGCCCTATGTCGTTGCTTCACGATCTCATTACATCTGACAATATTGACGATGACACAAAGTCATCCTACGAATATGTCATCGCGTTGAGACAAAAGATTATCGAAGCATGCAAATTAGCAACTTCTTCTTCTGAATTTGCGAAACAGAAGGCAAGGCAATTTGCCAATAAGAAGAGATGCTTACGACAACTTTGTCCTGGTGACAAAGCATTTGTATTACTACCTTGTAGGGAAAACAGATTACTTATTTCTTGGAAAGGTCCGTACGATATAATATCGAAAATTTCCGATGTCGACTATATTGTCGATATTGATGGGAAGCATAAAACCTTCCACATCAATATGCTTACTGAATTCCATGAACGTCCGGATTATTTGCAACCCCTTTTCCAAGCAACGGACAATTC